>OU343225.1:226365440-226936111 GCA_910596185.1 Chrysanthemum makinoi | reverse complement strand
AATTTTGACCGGTTTTCAAAACCGGTTTACCCGGTATTGAATTCCAACGGCTATTTTGACTTGACGCGACGGACGGTTTTAAAACCGTTTAACCGTTTTTAGCGTTTTCGAAAAAAATCGGTTGTAACCGTTTTTGAAAAACCGGTTTTACCCAGTTTTAGAACCGGTAAAAAACCGGTCGGCTAGAAAAACTGAAAACCGGTACAACCGGATCGGTTTTAGAAAACCGGTTCCGGTTTAGTAAAAACCGGTTTTTTTGAAAACCGGTTTCGGTTTTGTGGTTCGGTTTTTTTGAAAATCGGTTTATATTTGCACCTCTAATTAGGACTAGACATACATACATGTAAAAGAATCTTTGTATCTTATTTATAATGCGTTAGTATCCTGCATTTTTTTTCTTGATTTGGTAATATAAGCTACATGGATTTCTCTTTCTCATGGTATTTGGATGTTTAGCAACAATATTTGGTCCCTTGAAGTATATGTAATATAATGAACACCATTATCTATAGCATAGGCTTTTAAAGTCAACGGTTTGCTAATAACTTCAATCTCGTGTTCCCTAAAAGAACTAAAACCGACAAAGAATATGAAAACTTATAACAGTAGTGTCACTTCCATTACTTGAGTTGAATTATCATTGGACCAATGCTGAGCATTGTTTCATTGTTATCCTTGCAAAAGTATGGGGATGTAATACAGGCTGAAATCTCTAGAAAAGTTGAAGGCGGTAAGGCCACGACTAGCAAAGAATAATTAGCGGTATGCTATTATTTACCTGCCAATTACGATATTTTTGCAGAAAGGGGTCAAACTTCAGAACAGTCAGAATGGAACGGGTTCAGACTTATAATGTTAATTTGCCCAAGAAGGCTTTTTTTTGTAATATTTCCGAGCGTGTAATCTTATTCAGCAAAGACTGTCCAAGGTATAGTCTTCTACTTATATACTTGCACAATATCAGAATACAAGACGCTTTAATCTCTTTAATTTTTTATTTATTTTTTTAATAATTTTTTTTGGTATTTCAATAGCAAAGATACAAATGCTCATGTTTGAAAATGTTAATTTGGTCATGCTTGAGAATATTGATGTATGTCTTATTTCTGGATAGGTGCAACAAAAAATTATTTTCGATGATGAATATTGGTTCTTTTGAGCTGAGAGATGATCTTGAAAATCTAAAACACCATAAAAGAAAGGAGCTTTATCATGGAACCAGGTTGCATCTGGATACAAGCTGACAAGCAATCAGTTAGTACTAACATGCTTTTTTCACTTGAATTGGTGATGGTAATAAATGTACAACATTATTTGATTTACATAATTTGGTCAGGCCTTATTTCATATATAGTTACCAAAAAGAATTTAAATGCCTCATTTTATAAATCCAAAAATGCCAAAAATATACAAAAAATACCGTGGTACTTTCTCGAAAACTAGAAATGGGGTACATATTTAGCGAAAGATCATGTATACTAGCATCAATGGCCATAACGAAAGAGGCTCGAGGAGTGATAACCACATATTTTGAACACCTTTCTTGCTAATAAAAGTCTCAAAAGTAGATTATATAAACGGTTTGTTCAAATGAAACTCATTATGCAAATCTACACCTAATTTAATTCACATGTTAAGATAGAACTATTGTGGCTCAGTTGATTTGTCATTTATCCTTCATTTTGTTAATGTAGTAAATATGATAACATAAACCAATTTATTAAAAATATAATTATCGAGTAGAACAATTTTGGTAGCAACGGTTAGAATTTTCATTGGGATATGTGCAGAACCCCTCGGTTGTTACATAGATAAGTATCTTGAAAGTTAATTTATATTTTTACATAAATAAGTATCTTGAGTTGCTCTTTAATTAATACATGACCTATGGTAGTTGGTCAATTTATAGCATTATTAGCATGATTTTTTGTTATGTAATTAGCATGATATTATGTTTGCTTACAAAATTGGCTACTCACAATATTGGAAAAGCTTCTGCATTGACCGATAGTATTCGAGTACTACGTTAGCTCATACCTCTTAAGAGGGATAATTCTACTCTTTTAGTCGAATGTCAATATGGAAGTTTCACTAAATCTTAGGATGATACATCCCTTATCTCGAAAACTATAAAATTATATCTGATGTGATGAAGTGTAGGTGGCAGTTTTAACTCATTAAACTATTAGTGGGTCAATTAGGATTGTGTTATATTTCTTATGGGTCAAACGGGTATTTGAACCCAAATATATAACGAAGTTAATGCCATTATTAGAATACTTTTAAACTAAGTTGATAAGAGATGATGAATCATAAAGTTGGTTGCTATCATGTAGGAGTTTTTGCGGATGAAAGGATCAGGCTTTACCCTTGTCTATCACGCCAAGTACTACTTCAACTGGAACTTTATTAAAAAAAACAAAGTTAGAGGTTGAAGAACAACTTCCAAAAAGCTCAACCCACGCTTCAGTCACCTGTAAAAACCACTACCGATACTGTTTCACCCCTAAAACAAGTCAAAAACAAGGGGAAAGAACCTCTTATACCAAATACTTTTATAGTCCCAAAGACGAGTCACTTACTGATGATCTACCTTGGTTGAAGGCTCATAATCCATTAACTATACCTGGTACATATTTCTCTTTTGTATAATAAAGGAAAACCCCAATAGGGGGTTTGACATTTTGAAAAGCTAAATCATTTGTTACTGTAATTAACTATTTTGTGACACCTGATTGTCACTAAAGATATGATACTTTGTTTCTCACAGTGCATGATTGAGTGGTTCTTATTTTACCGGGGAAGTGTCCCCTTTACCCAAAAAAAAAAGGATTGAGTGGTTCCTTTATGGTTTTGATGAAAGAGCAATGTGTGGATTTTGCTCTTTGATGTTTTATATTTTATTGTTATTTAATTCTATTAGTTTCCGGTTTTCGTGACCGATGTTGTCATATATACCAACTTCTACTATGTTTGATAATTACCGTAATTTGGCCCATATGTTCTGATCTACCTCAATGTGATAATATGTAGCCGTACACTACCCAACACTCAAATGTACAAAGTTATGAGTGAATATCATTTCTTGATCCCAATTATCTTTTAAATTATAGTAGCACCACATATTGACGACTTGTGAAGCTCTATTATCAGCTGAAGAATTAGGAACAATAAGGCAAAAGTTAGTATAATAAATTCAACCTATATAATTGTTTAGAAGTAAGTTTGGAGAATCACCTCTTTAGAAGTGAGTTTATATCAGTCTTCCATGGCTGAAGCCATGACCATTTGGTTTAAGTGTTCGGGTAATTATTAAACATGATCACTTTGTTTTTGCAGAATGTACATAACCAACTGCTTGGGCCACAATGATGTGGATTGCCTTTGATGTAGCTCAAGAAAATTGGTTGTTTTGACCTCAAAATGACAAAACCTAAAATATTTGACCACATGGTAATAAACATCTGAATTTTCAAAGACAAACTTTAATAAGGTTCTAAAATGAGAAAATCACAACATAAATATACATAAATAGACCCAAAATAAAGTTATGAAATAGGTGTCAATCAGGCATCGTGACACTTTAATTTTTGGATACAGGATGGAGATCTGGGAACTATTACACTTGGGAATGTCATCCGTGTTTGTCAATTATAGATCTTAACCATTTCATTTAACTTTTAATCACTTTTTAGTATATATTTGTTCCACTAAATCCTAAAAATAAAAACCACAAGTCATACCCGTCCATCGCACGGGTTTTGCCACTAGTATATGTATATATATATACACATATATATTTCGTCAATTTCAATATTAGTTTCTTATCGTTATTCGTTTCGAGTCCACAAGCACGAGTCATGACTTCTCGGCTTTTAATCAATCTGTAGTCCAAAATATATTAAAGTCCATGTTACGGCGTTGTCGGGGTCAACTATGACTAAAAGTCAAAGTAACACCGACGTTGCTCAAAGTTGACAATTTATATTATAAGTCCAAGTAAATAATGACAATAGCGCAACTCAATCTCAAATCAAGCCAAATCAATCTCGGCAACCAATCAATCTACCAAATATACCCGAAACCAATGTTATGACCCTAATGGTCATGACACGGTCACGGTTAAGACCACGTGAACCAAATAAGCTCTAGAGACTTTTCGGCTCCACGCGTCTCATCCTAACACCAACAACAACAAACCAACAAGATACCACAACAATCCGACCCGGGCCCGTGGTCCATGAGGGTCTCGTACACCACCACACCACGACCTATCGAGGGTCTTGTGGCTTGTACGCCCCAATAACACAACCAAACACTCCCCAAATGACTTCTACTACAACCAAACACAATCAATCAACCTCCAATCATCATCCAAACATCAAACCCATCAACTAATCTAAACCCATTTCATGAAACTATGCCTAAAATGCAAAAACACATCAATATGATTCACCACATGATACCAAATCACTAGCTACATGTTTTATTAAGTGTAAATTAGTTTTAGACCCAAGTTTCACCCAAAACCCACTACATTCGAGCCATGTACGAGCCATAGAGGACCCATACGTGTCTTTTCATGGCTCATACGAGCTAGACCCGCGTTCCATATACCTTTTCTCAACCTAATCTACGAGATTTAATGAAAACCCTAAAATCATGAATCGTTTTTGTAAGATTTGGAGGTGTTAATGAAGGCTTCTATAGGAGATATATATATGGATGGAAAGAGAAAAGAGAGATCTACAAAATGGTGGTAGAGGTGAGATGCCACTCGCCGGTTTTTGGCCGGAGGTGGCGGCGGCTATGGTGGTTTTAGGGTTAGGGTTTTATTATTTTGGAAGAGAGAGAGAGTAGAGAGAGAAAGTGTGTTAGTGTGTGCATTTTAGAGAGAGAAATGAAAATGGTAAAATGAGGTACGGAGGGGCTTTTAAACATGGACACAAGGACCTCAAAAATAATTAGTTTGGGTGGGGGGCGGCCATGGTATAGTTTGGGGGCCAAACCCGTAATTTTTGTAAAACTATCTCGTTTACCCAAACCAGAGCTCATATATTGTCCTACGAGTGTCCCACGACATTCCTTCGACTTTATATTACATTTATTTATGTTTTTCCATGAGTTTTGATTATTTATTTGTAAAGTTTTGAGTTACGGTTCAAAATTTACGTTATTTCTTGTTTTAGGCTTTTATTGTGCCGAATCGAATAGTGCCTAAAAAAAAGAGTTAAAACTCACATGATAACTCATACGATAATAAAATAAATCATAAAAACCAATAAACGATATCAAATCAAGTCATGGTCGATGAAAATAGTTATAAAGGGAAGCGATTAACCCTAGAGAGAGAACCCTAAACTTTTTCTCTCTATCCAGCCGCCACAACCCAAACCAATCCGGCTAAATTTTTTCCTATCTAATTCGTTTTCTACTAATCTCTTCATTGGGATTATTGGATTAACGACTAAGATTCAGATTGGTTTGGGTTGTTAGGTCGATTCGTTTGGTTTATCTATTAAAATTGCTGGATCTACAGCCGCCACCTCCTGTTCCTTTATTCCGGCCAAATCAGCACTAAATCCGCCTCTCTACCTAGTGTATGAAATCGGGTTTTAGTGTTTTGTGTGTATCTTGAGGTGGCGTGCAATCCCAGACAAATCCGGCCTAATTCTTCCAATCCAATTCGTTTTTTCTTTACTTCTTTTCACTGGGATTATTGATTTAACGGGTAAGAATCAGATTTTTCTGGGGGTGGGGTCGTTTTCTACGATGTTATCTTTATGCTAGATCCTTGCTGCAACGTGCTGCGGTCCATGACTTTTGAGTGGGTTATGATGTTGGTACGCAAGTATGGGGGTGATTAATGACGACACAAGATGGTGGCTTGCTGTTGGTGGGTTTTAGAGAGTTTCAGTCACGATGAGGATGGTGGCTTGCTGTTAGTGGGTTTTAGAGGGATTCAGTCACGTTGTGGGTATGCAACCCTTTGTTTATCGATCTACTTTGGTATATCATTCGTATCTTTTGTTTATTGTAGATTGGTGGTTTGGAAGTTAGGGTCTTTAAACCCTATGGTTTGATGGTGTCGATCTGTTTTACTTGGTGTTACAGGCTTGTAGTTCAGATCCATGCCTTCGTTCGTTTACTAATGACCTGGTGTTATGATGTTGATTTATATGAGGTCTAGTGATGCATTCTTGTGGTTGTTGTCGGATGCAAGGTAGTGATGTCATGTGTCGAATTGATATCTTGCTCCTGGTCTTTAATTGATTGTTTCTCGATCTGATTGCTGGTATTGGGCATTGTTTTGTTTATCTTGTTGCAATGGATCATGGTATGTTGGAGTTTATCTTGCTTAGGAGGTTTAGGGGCTGATGGTTTGCACATGTCAAGTTGTTGTCCTTTGTCCTTGTCTTTTGGTCTTGAATATATTATTCTGACGAGGGTACACTTTATGGGCATGATATGCTGGTTTTATGGATAATTGGTGATTTCTTGGATTGGGGTATTGGAAGTTGACGCCCTTGAAACTGAATATTTGGACCTATTATTGGTCTTGTGGTAAGTTGGAGGATTCGTATGATATGGGTTTGTGTATGTCTTCATGTCATATTATATGGGATTCTTCATGGAAGTTAAAAGTGGACCGCCATAATGATTTAGAAGGCTTGAGTGCTTTTACTTGAGTAGTACTGTAATGTATTCTGTTCTTTTGTCATTATTGGTAGTTTCTTTTTGGTAAGTTATAGGAATGGTGTGTCATTCTTATATAAGAGTCTGTAAGTTGCACATGTTATTTCGTCGCTCGATCGCTAAGCCGCTAAGGGCATGGGATTCACCCATGTCATTTGTACTTCAATGTTTTTTGGTGTAATCGAATTTTACCGGGGTGAATTAACCCTTTTACCAAAAAAAAAATAGTTATAAAGGCAAAAGCTTGGTATAGTTTAACATAATGCGGTTACCTAAAATAGACTTCCTAATTGCCAGTTGTCACGCCCCGCCTCGAAGAAACTCGTCCCGGTTTCACCGAGTTGCTTGGTGTCATGAAGAGTTTAGGGTACTTCCTACATAATACATCCTCACGTTCCCAAGTGAACTCCGGTCCATGTCGGGAGTTCCAACGAACTTTGATAATCGGAATACGGCTATGCTTCAGCCGTTTAACCTCACGATCCATGATCTCTATCAGTTCCTCAACGAAATTCAATTTCTCATCAATTCGGATATCTCTTAAAGGCACAACTATGTTTTCCTCCGAAAGACACTTCTTAAGATTACTAACATGAAAGACATTGTGTACACTGCTCAATTCCGAAGGTAGCTCAAGACGGTAAGCTGCTGGTCCAATTCTTTCCAGGATTGGAAAGGGACCAATATATCGGGGATTGAGTTTTCCACGCTTTCCAAAACGAATCACTCCTTTCCAAGGAGAAACTTTCAACATAACACGATCTCCAACCTGAAACTCTAAGGGTTTACTTCTCCTATAGGCATAACTCTTTTGTCTATCTCGAGCGGTTTGCAAACGGTTACGAATCTGAACTATCTTCTCAGTTGTTTTTATAACAAGTTCGGGACCGGTAAGTTGACTCTCGCCAACTTTAGCCCAACAAACAGAGAAGACATTTTCGGCCATACAACGCCTCAAATGGAGCGGCCTTAATGCTAGAATGATAACTATTGTTGTAGGAGAATTCGGCCAAAGAGAGATGTCTCTCCCAGACTTTGCCGAAATCGATGACACAGGCTCTAAGCATATCCTCTAAGGTCTGAATGGTTCTTTCGCTCTGACCGTCGGTTTGAGGATGATAAGCAGTGCTCATATCCAGGTTTGTTCCTAACGCTGACTGTAAGGATCTCCAAAATTGGGATGTAAAACGGCTATCTCGATCAGAAATGATAGATACCGGTACTCTATGACGCGATACTACTTCCTTGATATACAGCCGAGCGAGCTTGTCGAGACTATCGACCTCACTAATGGCCAAGAAGTGAGCAGACTTAGTCAAATGATCTACAATTACCCAGAGAGCGTCATTGACGCTAGTTGTTCTCGGTAATTTGGTGATAAAGTCCATGGTGATTCGCTCCCATTTCCATTCTGGAAGTTCGGGTTGAACTAAGAGTCCTGAGGGTTTCTGGTGTTCGGCCTTTACCTTAGAACATGTCAAGCACCAACTATGTCGGCTTTCATGTTAGGCCACCAGTAGAGCTTCTTCAAGTCCTGATACATCTTATCGGCTCCGGGATGAATAGAGTATTTTGATTTATGCGACTCGTGCATAATTAACTCATGGATTCTGCCATGAAATGGTATCCAGCTTCTGTTTTTGAAGCATAAGGTTCCGTCGGAACGCTTCAAGAAGCCGTTTTCACTTTCTACCTCTCCATGCAGATTCTCATAAAGACGGTTCTCTTCCGTCAACGCCGCAGCTTGGGCGGCTAAGATTTGAGATGGTAGAAGCGAACTAATTGTCATTCATAGGGATCGAACGACTAAAGGTGGAATGTTCTCCTTACGGCTAAGGGCATCTGCCACTACATTGGCTTTACCAGGATGATAACGAATCTCACAGTCATAATTACTGAGTAACTCTAACCAACGACGATGCCTCATATTCAAATACTTCTGATCTAAGATATGCTTCAAGCTCTTATGGTCGGTAAACACTACACACTTGGTTCCATACAGATAATGTCTCCAGATTATAAGGGAAAACACTACAGCACCTAAATCCAGATCATGGGTGGTGTAGTTTTTCTCATGCTTCTTAAGTTATCGGGAGGCATAAGCTATCACCTTCTCCCGTTGCATCAAAACAGCACCTAAGCCTTTATGCGACGCGTCGCAGTACACGACAAAATCTTCGCCTTCGGCAAAGCTAGGATGGGCGCACTACACAACTTCTCCTTCAGAAGTTGGAATGCTTCTTCTTCCTTTTCTCCCTATTCATACTTAACGTCCTTCTGATCAGTTTGGTCACGACTTAGCTATTTTGGAGAATCCCTCAATGAATCTCGGTAATAGCCTGCTAAACCTAGAAACCTGGCGGACTTCTGATGGGTTCCTAGGGGCTGCCCATTCCTTAATGGCCTCAATCTTGGTTGGGTCAACATGAACTCCTCGACTATCTATCACGTGACCTAAGAATTGTACAGTCGGAATCCAAAATTCACACTTAGAGAATCTGGCATACAACTTCTCTTCTCTCAACAACTCTAAAATGAACCTCAAATGCTCTTCGTGCTCCTCTCTACTCTTGGAGTATATCAAGATGTCGTCTATGAATACTATCACAAACTTATCCAGGTATGGCTTACATACTCGGTTCATGAGATCCATGAAAACCGCTGGCGCGTTGGTCAAACCAAATGACATCACTTGGAATTCATAGTGCCCATAACAAGTCCTAAACGCCGTCTTAGGGATATCCTCCTCTCGAACTCTAAGCTGATGATAACCAAACCGTAAGTCGATCTTGGAAAAGACACTAGCTCCTTGGAGTTGGTCAAATAGGTCATCTATTCTAGGTAGTAGATATCGATTCTTCACCGTCAACTTATTCAACTCCCTATAATCAATACACATCCGAAACTATCCATCCTTCTTCTTCAAACAACACCGTGCTTCCACGGTGACGAACTTGGTTGAATGAATCCCTCTCGACAACTCTGCCAACTGTTTAGACAGTTCCTCCAATTCTCTTGGAGCAAGTCGATAGGGTGCCCGGGCTACGGGTGCAGCACCAGGTATCAACTCGATTTGGAATTCAATTTGTCGAACAGGTGGAATCCCTGGCAGATCGTCGGGAAACACATCTGGAAACTCTCTAACGATGAGTACATCCTTAAGGTGTCCTTCACTCTTCTCCTCGCTTTTCTTTTCAGAAATTTGAGCTAAGAAAAGTCAACCTCCTCTATCGATGTACTTCTGGGCCTTAATACAAGAGATGATGCTCAACCGGGAGGGACTTCCACCGTCGCTCCGATCTCCTTGTATGCTCAGAACTTTTCCTCCATACGGTACACGCACGATCTTCTCATCGCAGATGATGTGTGCACCGTTCTTCGACAACCAATCCATTCCGATGATGACGTCAAAACTTCCCAAGGTAAATGGCAATAGATCAATGCTAAACGGGTGGTCTAGGAAACTTAAGGTACAACCTCGGACTACGGTGTCTATCTTCTACCTATTTCCATTAGCTAATTCCACATCATAACTGAACCCTAGAGGTGTTTGGGAAATTCCTAGTAATGGCATAAAGTTGGTGGATACGAAACTCATATCGGCACCAGTATCAAACAGTATGGAAGCATAGCGATTATTGAGAAGGAACGTGCCCGTAACTACGTTAGGGTCCTCACCAGCTTCCTTCCCAATAGCATACATACGCGATGTTCCCATGTCTCTCTACTGATTCCTAGCACCTTGATTCCCTACAACCTCTCGCTTCACAAGGTTTAAGCCATTACTTCCTACGCCTCGGTTAACAAATCCTCCTCCATTACTTGTAGTGCCGTTTCTTTCCACATCCAAAATAGGTGACAGTGGCCTTCCAGTCCGCTCCTTGTGCAATTTGAGCCACAGCAAGGGGACGGGACCTACAGTCTTTGGCCACGTGTCCTACCTTAGAGCAATTCCTACACACTATTGAGCACGGTCCATGGTGGTTTCGATTGCAACGACCACACAAGGGCTTGCTACCTTCATAACTCTTCTTCTCTCCATTTCCTATGGCGAACACCCTGGCTGTCTCTTGTCGTTTGTTGCCAATCCCTTTAAAAACCTCATTCCTATTCCTCTTATCACTCTTACCGCTCTTACCCTTGTCTCCTCCGTCTAAAACATAAGAGTCCATCAAACATTGAGCCACAGTAATTGCCTCATGCAAGTTAGCTGGCTTTGCAGCGATGACATCATCCCTAGTAGCTAAAGGCAATCCATCAGTATACCTCTCAATCTTAAGGGCTTCAGTGCGGACCATTTCAGGGCAAAGCAGCGACAACTCTTGGAAACGATGATTGTAGGTTGTCATGTCGGTACCCTTAATCTTATGGTTCCAGAACTCAATCTCTAGTTTAACTTCATTCCCGGACAAGAAGTCTTGATCGGAGAGCCTTAAACGGGTCCAAGTCATGCTATAAGCTACATCACTTCCTACGGACCTGCGATAGTTGTTCCACCAGGTCAACGCTTCGTCCTTCAAGGTAAATGTTGCATACTTAACCTTACAATCCTCTTCACTATTGCTAACGGTAAAACATTGCACTTTTCTCCATCCACCTTGTTAGGTAAACCACTCTCTCGGTTCCTCTGAACTCGATGGGACCACAGAATCGGAACTCTTTGTAGGTATAACCTCGAGCTCGATAAGCAAGGGGTTCCACCAGAGGTGTTAGATAGATTAGACTCAGCTAGCAGTTCAGCTACACGCTGCGTCACAAGCTGGTCGATGTGGGCTGGGTTCAAAGGCAGAGGGTTTTGTGGAACAGGACCATTCTCAGCATGGTTGTTCACATTCGGGTTCCCAACAGCGGGGTTATCAGTATTCTGGTTCTCAACAGGTGGAGTGGTCGGGGTCGGACGACGACCTCGACGGACAGGGGCAACCACAACAGCAGGAGCTGCTCGGTTGTTCCTAGGCGGGTTTCGTCTTGGTGCCATCAATTTGAAGGTTAGAATAACAGTTTCATAAGTTCATAATTCACGCTCTAAAAGACTGGGTTGGGTTCCAAGGATCACCGAATAACGCACGAATACATAATCAAGGACAACAAGGATAACGCTATATCATAACGTAACGACTAGAGACCAAATCATAACTAAAGGATGCACATTCTAATAACTATAACTCATAGGTTCCAAAGTAGAATACATGAAAGGATACGGAGAAATCAAGAACGATTCTAACAACGATACTAACAAGATAACTAGGATAGATCTACATCTCGAACTAGAGACTACTCAGTTTCAAGATGGTACAATGCCATGAATCTAACACAATCTAGCCACGATCACGAATACCACTAACAGATCTCCTAACATCGTCAACCTCTCTCCATAGAGATGAAAGCTCAACATGCTGACCGTCGCGATCATTCTTCAGATCCACAACCACCCGCTGCAACTCACCTATCCTGCGCCATATCACCTTGTCTGCACCTCGAGCTGTCGCAAACCCTCTCAGCAAGTCTCCAACCTGCTCCTTGAGCTCCGACATACCCTCTCTCAGAATAGTAGTCCTCCTAACTACAGAACCCATATCTGCTCTCAAATCCTCTACACTAACCCTTGATACTCCAACCAACCGATCTGTCAACCTACTAAGCCTAATACCTCGAGATGTAATCCTTCTCACATCGTGACCTCGCCTCCCATACTCCTCGGGCTCTAAAGCAATCTCGATGGTATCTTGAACTAATGGGCTACCTATCTCGGTGAGTGTGGAGGTGAACCAAAATCAGTTGTCGCTTAGGAGAATCGCTCAGCAGTTGTAAGGGGGAGCTCCTGTCCCGAGAATGCTAGAATGCACAGACTCTATAATGGAGGAGTACCCCCCTTCGATATCCTCATCGCCCCTCCTCCAGGATCCTCATCCTCATCTACATACCCTCCTCAATCTGCTCCTCCTCGCCCTCATCTTCGAGGGAAAGTCTACGACGGCGTCTTCAGGTGGGTGAATCCTGAGGTGGTACAGTAGGGGACCTAGGTCTTCTAAGACATGGTGATGCTGGTGATGATGACAGAAGAGAGTGGGCTGCTAGGTGAATAGGTGATGATGGTGGTCGCACGGACATGCAGGCAACTCTACGAGTGTAACACCGTCAGTTTTTAATAGCAGCGGAAGCTAATCGAGGATATTACTTATTAACACAAAGTACACATTACAGAAAGCGACTCTAAATGAGACGTTTTAAAATACATTATCATTCGAATTTATTCATAATATCAGAGTAGAGGTCCCATAATGTAAATAATAAGTTTAAAAGTTTTTCGAATGATAATATGCATAGTCTTCAAAAATGCCTATTCCGTGTGCCTTCATTCGCGTGCCAGACATTCCGAAAAGTCAACACAATGGTTGAGTGAATTCATAGTTTTTAAAACAGTAGTGGAAAATAGTTTGTAGTATAATTGCAATGTGTACAATTATCTTCTTGAAAGTTATTATTGCTCTAAGCTCATGGAACTCACGACTGACTGTTGTATATATATCACCGGATGATATATATAAATATAAGTAACATGCCCCGGGTAGGTATTTTGCCATATACTAGGTAATTCAAATAAAGTGTGTTTGGTTACCGATCCGGCTAACACGGGGTTCGTCAATCCCGATAGGCCTATCCACTATATTTGCGCTCACTCCCAGTGATTAGTGGTCCATGATGTTGGGAACTTTTGGCATAAACAACTTAGGCGTGCAATAATACAGTCAAGGCATTCAGTTTTCAATTAATAGTCCATAATAAAACATTTTAGCATGTATCTCCCCCAAGTAGTTTATAAAACAGTTAAACAAAAGTTGGGGCTATGAACTCACCGTAGTTATCAGTAGTAGTTTATAGCAATAACAGTGTATGTTGAGACAGCGATCTTTAGTGATTACCTACGAAAGTATAGTAATTATGTTTTAGTATAGTTTTCAATATAAGTGTACAAGTATATGTAATTTGTTGGCTTATGATGTTGTACATGGATATTAAGCTAAGGTATCCCTTAAGTGTTTATTTGGCTCATAGCCTTTTAATAAATGACCTCGTACCACCGTTCGGGCTATCAAAATCAAGAGGTCATGTAGTAATCGCACGAGGATCCTGGACACTTTAAATCGTAAATCCACAATTCGTCGATACGATACCCCGAAGAGGCATCTTTATGATAATGAAATTCTATACTATTGTAGTACTTATCATTTATAAGTAAGTATTTGACGAGACAAATGTTGTACAAAACATATTTCGTTTTTCGTCAAAGACTATTTGAGTGGTGACGTGATAGTATAAGTTGTGTCGTGAAGCATTTACCATGTGTAGTGTTGTGATGAAAACAATTTCGGCGTGTCATATTATGATGTTGTGTAATATAAAGGTTTCAAAAGTAGTTTTTAGACTAATATGTTCATGGTTTTAAATAAGAGTTAAAACTTGTGAAAAAGGTATTTATATAGTTTATATTTCATATAGTCATTTTGTCAAAATCTAGTAAAGCTTCATCTAATGACCAAGTTTTTGAAACAATTTTCGGGTTAACATACCCAAACTAGTTGTAACTTAGCCGCAAGGAACAAGTTTGAAACAACAATCATTGTCATATCTAGTAGCTATATTTAAGTTAAAATAGCTTGAGACATTAGCCTTGGTTTAACCTTGGCTTTGTTTTGGTCTCATAGAATCAAAATACAAGTAAGTTTCCATGACTATGGTTGTTTTCTAGTCACAACAGGTCCGTGTAGTATTTGCTGTATTTAAGACTTTCCGTTCACTTTCTTCTTATGTGCACCTGCGTTTTTGAAGAAAATTACATTCCGAGCAACTTTTGTGTTTTACACTTTTGCTGATTCGGAACAGAAAAGGGTTTAAATCGCGTTTTAAAATCGTTTCAGAAGACTTTTGACTTAATAACCAATTTTCATCTAGTCTTTTAACTATAACTTTTTATCTATAAATCCATTTCAAGTGATTCAAAAGCTCAAATTCTAGTTTTTACTTCCTCTAACAACTTCTTAAACTTAATCAAGTCTAAAGTTTATGATTTTTATGTTAAAACTCATGATAACTTACTAGTTTCTTACTAGTTGTCTTAATGAGTTTCTACACTAGTTTTCACCCATCAATTTTATGTACAACATCATGCAAGCCTTATTACATGTACTAATTATATCAAATTACATCAAATAATCATAAATATCATTACAACCATATTGAATGACAAGAAATTTAAATAACTTCTTACAAGACTTAGGTTGAATGGTCACAAGAACAATCAAGCCTAAATCCCCTTCAATCTTCAACCCTTGTCTTCAACCTCTTAACCCAAGCTTACAAACCCTTTTACCCTTGCAATAACCTTCTTACTTCAGCCCTAACCTCCTTGTGTAGCTCTTATTTCACCCTTGATATCAACAAAATAACCCTAGGATCATGTAGGAACCAACTCTAGCTCCATCTTCTTAGTAATTTTTGTAGTATGAATCAAAGTGTGTATGAGTGTGTGTGTGTGTTGATGTTGGACGGCAAGGGAGGAAACCCAAGAGATATTTGTGATCTTTTGCATCTAAAATGATAAGTGTGATGTGTATATATGTGGGACAAGGTGGGTGAGGTGTAAGGTTGAATGTGTGAGGAAAGGCCACATGGCCTTATGATGAGGCAATTCAAACGCCACCTCTCTATGAGGTGGTAGTTTGTGTTTATTTTGTGATAAAGTGTAGTTTTTAGGGTATAGTTTGGTCCCGGTAATGACTAATGTTAAGCCCTTAATTCACGAAACTTAAAACCGGGTAACGTAAAAATGTAATACTTCCAAAAATGTTAAAACTTATCAACATACTCCAACTAGGTCTACTAAAAGTATGATAAGTCTAATATGGTGTTTCGATGTTGTTAAAACCTAATAACGTTGGTTCGGGCACGCGTATTACTTAAAGATAAAATGTGTACCTAAAATTGGCAAACTAGCAATAATTCATATGAATTATGACTAGTGGTGAGACTAAAGTATTTTTGAACACATAGATTCCTAGTCTTGTGTTGGTTGTGAGGATAATTCACACTATTTAATTTTTGAGATTACTTATATAAATAATTAAAAGTAATTTATATAACGTAAAATAATAAAATATAGACCTGAAATATGCGAGGTGTTACAGCCTTCCCCCGTTACGGAAATCATGTCCTCATGATTTAGTTTGATGTACCCGAGAAGAGATGCGGATATTTCTGTCACATTTGGTCCTCTCTTTCCAGTGTATTCGGCCCTCGGTGAGAATTCCAACGTACTTTAACGATGGGGATTCGGCTTTGTTTCAACTATTTGACCTCACGGTCCATTAATTCAATAGGTTTTCAATAAAATGTAGCTTGTCATCGAGCTTAATGTCGTCTAGTGCAATGACAAGGCTTTCATCGGATTGACATTTCTTAAGATTTGACACGTGGAAAGTGTTATGGATTCCACTTAATTCTTGAGGTAGCTCGAGTTTGTACGCTACCGGACCAACTCTTTCTATAATTTTGAATGGTCAATATATCGTGGACTTAGTTTCCCACGTTTTCTAAAACGGATTACGCCTTTCCAAGGCGAGACTTTCAGCATAACCCTATCTCCAATTTGAAATTCCAAGGGTTTTCGCCTAGTGTCAGCGTAACTTTTATGGCGATCTCTAGCAGCTTGTAATCTGCTTCTGATCTGAATAATCTTTTCAGTTGTGTCCCGTACAATTTCTGGGCCGGTGAGTTGAACATCGCCAACCTCATTCCAGCATACGGGAGATCGACACTTTCGAACATACAATGATTTGTACGGTGATGATTTAAGACTGGAATGATAGCTATTGTTGTAAAAGAATTCGACTAATGGTAAATGATAGTCCCAGCTTTTACCAAAATCGATAATACAAGCTCTTAGCATATCTTCCAAGGTTTGTATGGTTCTTTCGCTTTGACCGTCAGTTTGTGGATGATAGGGAGTACTCATGTCTAGTTTAGTTCCAAAAGCTTTCTGAAGTGACTGCCAAAAATTTGAAGTAAATCTGCTATCTCTATCTGAGATAATTGAAATTGGTACACCATGTCTAGAAACTATTTCTTTGATGTACAGCTTGGTCAGATGATCCATATCATATGTTTCTTTGATTGGAATAAAATGAGCAGATTTTGTTAAACGGTCCACAATTACCCAAATAGCGTCATAAACCGGTGTTTGGGTAATTTCGTAACAAAATCCATCGTGATTCTTTCCCATTTCCACATAGGAATCTCGGGTTGTTGTAGTAATCCTGATGGTTTTTGACACTCGGCCTTGACCTTAGAACATGTGGCACTTACCAACATATTTGGCAATATCGGCCTTCATGTTAGGCCACCAATATTGCAATTTGAGATCATGATACATTTTTTCGGACCCCGGATGAATGGAGTACTTTGACTTATGCGATTCATGCATAATCAAATCTCGTACACCTCCATAGAGTGGTATACAACTTCTGTCTTTGAAGCATAACGTTCCATCAGAACGCTTTAAAAAACCGTTTTTGTTCTCTAACATACCGTAGAGATTCTCTTTGGGTCGGTTTTCTTCTTTGATAGCTTCACAGGTTAAGCGATTTGTGAGGGTAGTGGTGATACGATCATCATTCCCAACGATCTAACTTTTAGAGGTTTGAGTCGCTCTTTTCTACTAAGAGCATCTGCCACGACGTTTGCTTTACCCGGGTGATAACGAATTTCACAGTCGTAATCACTAAGTAATTCTAACCAGCGGCGTTGTATCATGTTTAGATCTTTCTATCCGAATGTGTTTCAAACTTTGTGATCTGTATTATACACTTTGTGTCGTAGAGATAATGTCTCCAGATTCGAAGAGCAAAAACGACTGACCCTGACTCTAAGTCATTAGTGGTGTAGTTTTTCTCGTGCTTTTTAAGTTGTCAAGGCGTAAGCTATCACCTTCTGCTTTGCATTAACACTGCCCCAAACCTTATACGAAGCATCACAAAGTACACAACAAAGTCTTCGTTGCCTTCGTGAATGCTAAGATAGGTGCACTCATATATTTCTCCTTTAGAAATTGAAACGCTTCTTTTTCCAATCAATATCACATTCTTTTGAGTCAATTTAGTTAAAGGCTTTGCTATCTTGGAGAAACCTTCAATGAATCTACGGTAATATCCAGCAAGTCCTAAAAATTAACGTATTTCCGTTGGATTTGTAGGGGCAGCCTAAGTCTTTATGGACTCTATCTTGGCGGGATCCACATGAATTCCATGACTATCAATTACGTGGCCCAAGAATTGTACACTTGAGATCCAAAATTCACATTTTGAGAATTTAGCGTACAACTTCTCATTCTTGAGTAACTCTAGGATCAGCTTGAGATGTCTTTCATGTTCTTCTTTACTCTTAGTGTAAATTAGAATATCATCTATGAACAATCACAAACTTACTCTTCTTTCATGTTCTTCAGGTACTACTAAGGAGCAGGTATTGATGGTTCTCGGGGGATGGACTCTCGTGTTGATATTGGTGCGGCTTCTAAGCCTCCAAAGACTGTGACTTCTTCTGCTACCAAGGTAAGTAATCCGTTTTCTAAAGTCAAATGTGACATGTTATGACAAAGGAAGAGGATGTGGTTTTGGAGCCGATAACCCTATGGCATCATTTTTGGCTTCGGGGTGGTGGGGTTTTGATCTTGAAGATTTTGATGATTATGCTGAGCAAGTCTACGATCTACCGAGACACTTGGAGGATATGTGTGACATGTATGATGTTAGTCTATTAGGTCGTGGTAGGAAGTAAATTTTGTTGTTTGGTAGTTCATAAGATTGGCATGTCTTTCTTATGTAATTTGTTTGGTTAAGTGCACTGTTTGTGTGTGTCTGTTGTTCATGTAACGGGCCGAGGTGAGAGATTCACTCTCATCCGTTGTACTTAAACGTTTTTGGTTAATATATTTACCAGGGTGCAGGATTACTCCCCTTTACCCACAATCACAAACTTATCCAAATATGGTCTACACACTCGATTCATGAGATCCATGAATACTGCTGGAGCATTAGTTAAACCAAATGGCATAACTTGAAACTCAAAGTGACCATATCGAGTCCCTAATGCCGCTGAATATCCTCTCTAACTCTAAGTTGGTGATATCCTGATCGCAAATCGATCTTGGAGTATACGCTTGAACCTTGGAGTTGATCGAAAAGATCATCGATTCTTAGAAGTGGGTATCGGTTCTTTACAGTTAGTTTATTTAACTCCCTATAATCAATGCACATTCTGAAGGATCCATCCTTCTTTTTAACAAATAGAACTGGTGCTCCCCATGGTGATGAACTTGGTCGAATAAAACCTTTATCCGTAAGTTCTTGTAATTGGTTAGATAACTCTTGCAATTCCAAAGGGGCTAAGCGTTAGGGTGCTCGAGCAACTGGTGCGCACCGCACCATTCGATTGGAACTCTACTTGTCTAGGTGGTGGAAGTCCGGTAAGTCTTCGTGATAATAACGGCATAATACATTTTCGAGTCGTTTCTCCTCTAACTTTTTCTCCGTTACGTGGGCTAAGAAGACATAACATCCCTTCTTGATGTACTTTTGAGTTTTAATGCAAGAAATGTTGTTTAAGCAAGTTCCACTTCGATCTCCTCGGATAACCAAGGTTTCATTATCGATAGGAATATGTACAACTTTCTCGCCACAGACGATATTTGCATTTTGTTGCGATAACCATTCCATACCAATTATAACGTCGAAACTTCCGAGTTCTATTGGCATGAGGTCTATTTTGAATGGATGACCTAACAAATTTAGTGTACAATTTTGAAGAACAATGTTGGTGGTTACAAGATTCCAATTTGCTAACTCAATGGTAAAGGCGGTGTCTAATGTAGTGGGTGCAATATCAAGTAAAGATGCAAATACAGTAGATATAAAACTTTTATCAGCACCCGAATCAAATAAGATTTTAGCATAATGGTTATTGAGTAGAAACATACCCGTAAACCACATTCGATCCTGTTGTGCATCTTTATCACCCAATACATACGCCCTACCACGAGCTACTCCTTCTTGTTGACCATTGTTTCGGGGACATTATCTCTTGATGTGTCCAATTCTCCCCACCCGAGTTTGTAAAACAAGTCAATACTGGTTGGGTGTTGGCACCAGTAGCAGGCCCCTTCCCTCTGCAGTCCTTGGTTTGATGCCCTATCTTTTGACAATTCTTGCATCTAACGGTGCAAGGGCCTTCATGATGCAACTTGCATTTGTAACACAAAGGAGCATTTCCTTGATAAGCTCCTCCTTCAGCTGGTGCAACAGCAGCAGCAACAATACCTCTGGCATTTTCTTGCCTACGGTTTTGCTGGTTGTGGTGGTTTGTGTTTTGGTTTTGTTGGTTGGGATTGTTGTTGTTACCCCTTCGGCTATCATTCCACCTTCTCTTGTTGTTGTTGTGGGTATTGTTATTGGGATGGTTGTTGTTGTTATTGTTGCGGTTGAGGTTAATGTCATGAATCAGAACAGTTCCTGCTCTAACCGCTTGATCCATCAGTCTACGAGCCATTCCCATTGCATCATCTATCATTTTTGGATCAAATGAGGTCACATTTCCCTGTATAGGTTGTGGAAGTCCCCACATGTACCTCTCTAGTAACTTCTCATTGGTTGGAACCATTGTTGGGCATAAGATTGCCAATTCATTGAATCAACGATTGTATATGGTGATATCTGTGCCCTTAACTATGTGGTTCCAGAATTTAATTTCCAACTTCTGTACCTCGTTACGAGGACAATATTGTTTGATCATCATTGTTTTGAGTTCGACCCAGGAAATTTTGTAGGCATTTGCAATGCCAATTGGTTGAACTACAGAATTCCACCAGGATAATGCTTCATCCATTAAAGTACTGGTGGCGTATTTGACCTTGCAGTCTTCAGTGATGTTGCTGATCAGGAATACATATTCAGATCTCTCAAACCATCGGGTTAACCCTACAGCTCCTTCAATGCCTTTAAAATTTGCAGGTTGGCATTTCATGAATTCGCTGTATGAGCAGCCCCTTGGCATTGGTTCGACATTTATTCTTTTTTTGGGTAAAGGGGAGTAATCCTGCACCCTGGTAAAGTAAATTAACCAAACAAATTGAAGTACAACGGATGAGAGTGTGTCCCTCACCTCAGTCCCTAAGGACACTTACAGACTCGAATATAAGAATGACACACCATTCCTATAACTTACAATAAAATGAACCTACCATTAATGACACAAGTACATAAAAATTTACACAATTACTCAAGAAAAACACTTGAGCCTTCTATATCACTATGGAGGTCCATCTTAACTTTCATGAAGAATCCACGTAGAGAAATCCATGCGATCTTCAACATAAAAACTGTTTGCTACTGAAGATCCCGAATGCAAACCATAGCAAACAAACGCAGCCATAAAATGAACAATAGGGTATAGAACACCCTAACATACCACTCCATGATAATGTAGCCATCCAATAAATATCAGTTCACAAATTTCGCACAGCGATTGGTGGAAGACTCTAAAACCACGGATAGAGCAGCAATCATAATCACTCCAAGCGTGTGTGTTGAGATGCTAAACCGAACACCAATAACCAAACAGCAGAAACATGCATAGGACCATCATTGATCGAACCTTGGATTAAAAAAATCCAACTTGCAGCCATAATAATCAACTTATGATGATCCTTCATGCCTAGGAACATCCAAAAACGTGAACCCAGAACATCATGGGACTAACATAGGATCAAAACCCTAACTTCCAGTAACCCAAAGCAGCATCGATCAAACAGAATAAGAAACCAAGTATGTAGATCGATCCACCCATAAACGATCAATGGAAAATAACCAATTGATCATATCTAGGGTTTTTGAATAAGTTACCCTACAAACTTAACTTAGACATCTCTCAACAACCCACTTATATCAAACGAACAACCATAATAGCACAAGCAATTAACATACACCACGATAAAGGACATGTAATAGCCACTAGCAGAACGTGATTCACAAACAGCAAAGCACTCACTAGTAGGATAATGAATCAAAACAAGGTTCTGATTTACGCATGAAGAGCAGCCCATAATACATAGATCGACCAAAAAATAAACCATAAGCATATGATCGATCAAACCCCACCATACCACAGATCACACCAAGATACAAGTAAAACGATTTATAAAAATCGTTTATAATATATAGCATAAAAGGTAGCGATCCCAAACCGACCTAAGATATAGCAATTACGCATATGTCGCAAAAAAACCATTTGATCGACCCAAATGATGTAGAAACGATTTAACTATCACAAACAATTAAACAGACAAATTATATGTAGGAACAAGGAGATCGATCAGCATAGAAGGGCGATTTTTTGGAAACCCTAATATAATACGAATCAACCAAACCGACTAGACCAGATTTAAGGTTAAGATCTGATTAATACATGTAAACACGAATTAAGAACACATCATTAACAGAAAAACATGTTCTAGGATCGAAATTAGGAAGACATCGATTGAACAATAAGGTTTGTTAGGGTTTCTCAAAAAATCACCAACACATAGAGAGAAAATCATTTTTTGACATTTATTCTTTCACCACCAATAGCTGGTCCCGTTGCATTAGAACCTCCTGCTCCAACATTAGTTGCAGCGGCCCTAGCGGTTGCAAGTACCTCGGCAACAGCGGCAGTTTTTGCGGTGGCCGCGGCAGCATTTTTAGCGGCAGTTGCCCGCTGAGTTCTAAGTGCGCGTCAGCCACTTTATCGGCAACCATTTTATCAATAGCAGCTTTGCTTTTCGTTTTCGGTGGCATGATTCTATCAATTAAACAAGAGATGTGGTATAAGTATGATGTTGGATAATAAACACGATTAGAAATGATAGAAGAACAACGTTGGAAATTAAATCACAAAACAAGACGAGATAGATTTATACAACAAAAGTTACATTCATATATAGTTAATCAGTTATATCGGAGTTACAAAATCGAAATCCATGACAGGTTTCTTCAAAATTTATTGATGAAACTATCAGTCGGTAATTACATTGTTTACTAGCTATTACATAATCTACTAAGTCTTTTAACTATTATAACAACACTAGTCTTTCAAGAGTCCGGAGATTGATGCGGCTCGGGTTGATTGTTATTCCCGTGAGCAGCCAACACATCAATGGCGTCATTAGGGCGAAACTCCCTAGAGCCCCCCAGTTCTTGAAACATGACTCGCATTTCTGCCCGTATGTTATAGAGATCGATCTCAAGTCTATAACGATCGGTCTGAGCGATTTCTAACTTCGTTTCCGCTGAAGCTACGCGGCGTTTCAACTCTTTAATCTGCTCACCGTCTTCATTTTGTGCTCTATCCATACGGGTGACTTTGTTCTTGAGCACTGGAAAACCGGTTATAGGATCCAAGACAATGTCTTCCACACGTGTAAGGCCATTTCGGATATCACTCATATCCAAGATTGTCAGATCAGTTCGTTTTCGAGCATTAACGGTTTCAACTCTTATTGAAGAGATCTCCGTTTCATGACGATGCATTGCCCTTGACAGAAAGTGGACATGATTTTGAATTGCCGTGACATCTTGCCTCAGGCATCCCATTTCGTACCTCGGGAAGTTTGGAAAAGTATTAGATTGTCCTCCAACTTCATAGGTAGAGGAAGGCCCCCCAATGATATATGGCCTTCCCCCAGTAGCGGGAGTAACCGAAACAGGAACTTCAAAGTTTGCTGGAGTAAATGGTGGTGATGGTGGAGGTGGAGATGCGTTGAGTATGACATCCACTTGAAGAGGTTCTTCCTCTTCTTCGTCATCGGAAATCACTTCCATGTCATCATCATCATCATTTAAGATCATATTTTCATCTTCTTCCGGATCTTCGTCCGGGTCATCCTCGGGTTCATTTTCATCAACTAAATCTTCATATGGTTCCTCATCCTCGCCATCCCCATAGTCCACAATATCAAGATAATCATCATCTTGATCCGGGGGATTCTGTGCTTGGATGGGAGCCGGAAGTACCTGCTCTTGTTGAGCTGGTATAGCTTGATTTGGAATAACGAGATCGTGATCTGGGGATGGTGGTACAGACATAATGTCTGCATAAGAGAATCCATGTTCAGAGTTAGTTAAACGTTCATAGCAATTTAAACAGTGATATGTCAAATTGTGGCATGGCACACGAAATATGAAGTCTATAATAAGTGAATCGGTAGATAGTAGTTATAGTCTAGGTGTATAATGCACCCTGGTTCTCTATAACTGTACTCTGATGCCAATCTGTAACACCCTCAGTTTTTAGTAGCAGCGGAAGCTAATCGAGGATATTACTTATTAACACAAAGTACACATTACAGAAAATGACTCTAAATGAGACGTTTTAAAATACATTATCATTCGAATTTATTCATAATATCAGAGTAGAGGTCCCATAATGTACATAATAAGTTTAAAAGTTTTTCGAATGATAACATGCATAGTCTTCAAAAATGCCTATTCCGTGTGCCTTCATTCGCGTGCCAGACATATCTTACGGACCTAAGATAAAACATGCCGAAAATTCAACACAATGGTTGAGTGAATTCATAGTTTTTAAAACAGTAGTGGACAATAATAGTTTGTAGTATAATTGCAATGTGTACAATTATCTTCTTGAAAGTTATTATTGCTCTAAGCTCATGGAACTCACGACTGACGGTAGTATATATATCACCGGACGATATATATAAATATAAGTAACAAGCCCCGGGTAGGTATTTTGCCATATACCTAGGTAATTCAAATAAAGTACGTTTGGTTACCGATCCGGCTAACACGGGATTCGTCAATCCCGATAGGCCTATCCACTATATTTGCGCTCACTCCTAGTGATTAGTGGTCCATGATGTTGGGGACTTTGGCATAAAAAACTTAGGCATGCAATAATACAGTCAAGGCATTTAGTTTTCAAGTAATTGTCCATAATAAAACATTTTAGCATGTATCTCCCCCAAGTAGTTTATAAAACAGTTAAACAAAAGTTGGGGCTATGAACTCACCGTAGTTATCAGTAGTAGTTTATAGCAATAACAGTGTATGTTGAGATTGCGATCTTTAGTGATTACCTACGAAAGTATAGTAATTATGTTTTAGTATAGTTTTCAATATAAGTGTACAAGTATATGTAATTTGTTGGCTTATGATGTTGTACATGGATATTAAGCTAAGGTATCCCTTAAGTGTTTGTTTGGCTCATAGCCTTTTTATAAATGACCTCGTACCACCGTTCGGGCTATCAAAATCAAGAGGTCATGTAGTAATCGCACGAGGAGCCAGGACACTTTAAATCGTAAATCCACAACTCGTCGATACGATACCCCGAAGAGGCCTCTTTATGATAATGAAATTCCATACTATTGTAGTGCTTATCATTTATAAGTAAGTATTTGACGAGACAAATGTTGTACAAAACATATGTCGTCTTTCGTCAAAGACTATTTGAGTGGTGACGTGGTAGTATAAGTTGTGTCGTGAAGCATTTACCATGTGTAAGTGTTGTGATGAAAACAATTTCGGCGTGTCATATTATGATGTTGTGTAATATAAAGGTTTCAAAAGTAGTTTTTAGACTAATATGTTCATGGTTTTAAATAAGAGTTAAAACTTGTGAAAAAGGTATTTATATAGTTTATATTTCATATAGTCATTTTGTCAAAATCTAGTAAAGCTTCATCTAATGACCAAGTTTTTGAAACAATTTTTGGGTTAACATACTCAAACTAGTCGTAACTTAGCCGCAAGGAACAACTTTGAAACAACAATCATGGTCATATCTAGTAGCTATATTTAAGTTAAAATAGCTTGAGACATTAGCCTTGGTTTAACCTTCGCTTTGTTTTGGTTTCAAAGAATCAAAATACAAGTAAGTTTCCATGACTATGGTTGTTTTCTAGTCACAACAGGTCCGTGTAGTATTTGCTGTTTTTAAGACTTTTCGTTCACTTTCTGCTTATGTGCTCATGAGTTTTTAAAGAAAATTTCATTCCGAGCAACTTTCGTGTTTTACACTTTTGCTGATTCGGACCAGAAAAGGGTTTAAATCGCGTTTTAAAATCGTTTCAGAAGACTTTTGACTTAATAACCAATTTTCAATCAGTTATCTTCTTTTAACTATAACTTTTTATCTATAAGTCCATTTCACGTGATTCAAAAGCTCAAATTCTAGTTTTTACTTCCTCTAACAACTTCTTAAACTTAATCAAGTCCAAAGTTTATGATTTTTATGTTAAAACTCATGATAACTTACTAGTTTCTTACTAGTTGTCTTAATGAGTTTCTACACTAGTTTTTACCCATCAATTTTATGTACAACATCATGCAAGCCTTATTACATGTACTAATTATATCAAATTACATCAAATAATCATAAATATCATTACAACCATATTGAATGACAAGAAATTTAAACAACTTGTTACAAGACTTAGGTTGAATGGTCACAAGAACAATCAAGCCTAAACCCCCCTTCAATCTTCAACCCTTGTCTTCAACCTCTTAACCCAAGCTTACAAACCCTTTACCCTTGCAATAACCTTCTTACTTCAGCCCTAACCTCCTTGTGTAGCTCTTATTTCACCCTTGATATAAAAAAAATAACCCTAGGATCATGTAGGAACCAACTCTAGCTCCATCTTCTTAGTAATTTTTGTAGTATGAATCAAAGTGTATATGAGTGTGTGTGTGTTGATGTTGGACGGCAAGGGAGGAAACCCAAGAGATATTTGTGATATTTTGCATGTAAGGTTGAATGTGTGAGGAAAGGCCACATGGCCTTATGATGAGGCAATTCAAACGCCACCTCTCTATGAGGTGGTAGTTTGTGTTTATTTTGTGATAAAGTGTAGTTTTTAGGGTATAGTTTGGTCCCGGTAATTACTAATGTTAAGCCCTTAATTCACGAAACTTAAAACTGGGTAACGTAAAAATGTAATACTTCCAAAAATAGTGGACATGTAGGAGTTTATTTGCTATGCAAGACCTAAGATAGATACACATCAATCACATACCAATATCACAATCACCATATCATCAATATCATATCCGACGTCATAGTGGGGCCTCCAACGACTCTAGCTAGCACAGTCGTAGCAAAGTCTAGAACGATTGCTAACCCTGGAATAGGTTGAGGTAGAAGTCTATACTTAGCTAGGCAAGTGTCATAGCAATTAAGATTGCTACCCTAGACTAAGGCAACAGCTACCACGTATCTATCTAAACAGTCAAGCGCATAAGCAAATCAAAATAGTTTAAAAGGTCCAAAAAGAGTAGCATGATTCTCACCCCAAATTAGTTAAAAACATAGATAAAAGTGGGGCTATGAAACTCACCTCAAGCAAGCAACGCACAAATAAACACTTGCAAGAAGATAACAGCTAATCACGGCTCAACAACTATCGACTCGGCACAACCTAGTAATGTAAACCAATTTTAATACATATTTCCCAAAATAAACGTTATCTACCCCAATGTATTTCTTTTCTTTATCTCCAAAAATGTCTTGTTTCTCAGTTTAGTCCTAGCGTTTGGTATCTTCGTGTGTGTGTATCGACTCAATATGATGTCATGAATGCACTCAATCAAATACAATGTGACTCAATGCAACACAATGAGACGTCTAAGCGATGAGCTCCATAGTCCAATAAGTTTCGGAATAAATAGTAGACCTTATCGAATTCGTCAACTCGATAAACTCAATCATTTATTCGTGTCGCTTATTATCCCATAAACCGGTCGCATCCTAACGGGTCATAAGGATAATTCACCCATTAATAATACTATCCTATGTATCTAGCGGGCTGTTATTAGATTCGTCAACCTAATAAGTCCGCTACCCACGTGGATCGACGCTATTAATGTTAGGTCATCCGTAACCCATGCACACAACGTAAATAAATTAAATACTTGAAACTAGTATTGAATGTTCATGAATGGCACATTTCGATAAACGTGCACTTGAAACATTAAATACTTTTAATTAGAAAACCTTTCCATTTTAAGTTGTTAATCACCATTTAAAATAGTAAATAACAAGACAAGTCTTGTTATTGATAGTTTTGGTATAAAAGCCTTTTATTATTTATGTTTCACCATTTATTAACATTTTCATATATATATATATATATATATATATATATATATATATATATATATATTTTATCAATTTCAATATTAGTTTCATATCGTTATTCGTTTCGAGTCCACAAGCACGAGTCATGACTTCTCGGCTTTTAA
Organism: Chrysanthemum makinoi; assembly: GCA_910596185.1. Taxonomy (NCBI): domain Eukaryota; kingdom Viridiplantae; phylum Streptophyta; class Magnoliopsida; order Asterales; family Asteraceae; genus Chrysanthemum; species Chrysanthemum makinoi. The sequence goes on along the minus strand of OU343225.1, from coordinate 226,908,068 downwards.
TATATCTGTAGTCCAAAATATATTAAAGTCCATGTTACGGCGTTGCCTGTGACAACTGGCAATTTAGGGAGTCTATTTTAGGTAACCGAATTACGTTAAACTAAACCGAGCTTTTGCCTTTATCACCATTTTTATCGACCATGGCTTGATTTTATATCGTTTATTGGCTTTTATGATTTATTTATTTTATTGGATGAGTTATCGTGTGAGTTTTAACTCTTTTTGATAGGCACTATTCGATTCGGCACTATAAAAGCCTAAAACGAGAATAACGTAACTTTTAAACCGTAACTCAAAAATTGGCAAATAAATAGTAAAAACTCGTGAAAAAACATAAATAAACATAATAGAAAGTCGAAGGAACGTCGTGGGACACTCGTAGGACAATATATGAGCTCGGGAATGGGTAAACGGGATAGTTTACGAAAAATGACGGCTTCGGCCCCTCCCTTTTAGTGTGGCCTGCCACCCCTCCCGCTCTACCCATTTTTATTTTAGTCCATCCCTCAAATATAAATACTCACACCTCTCCTCACTTCTACTCTTTCATTCTCTCTCTAAAACATACACTAACACCAACTTTCTCTCACTAACTTCTCTCTCTACAAACCCTAACCCTAAACCACCACCACCGCCGCCCCTTTCCGGTGAGATTTTGGGCCAAAATCCGGCGAGTGACATCTCACCACCACCATTTTGTAGATCTCTCTTTCCTCTTTCCATCCATATATAAATCTCTCACAAAAGCCTACATTAACACCTCTAAATCTTAAAAATAAGATTCGTGATTCTAGGGTTTTCATTAAATCTTGTAGATCGAGTTGTAAAACGGTAAATGGAACATGGGTCAAGCTTGTTTAAGTTATGACAAGCCACGAATGGCTTCTTTTTGGTTCGTAGATGCGACGAATTTTAGGGGTTTTGGTTTAATCATGGGATTAAAACTATATTACACTTAAATAAAAATGTAGCTAGTGATTTGGTATCATGTGGTGTATCATATTGTTGGGTTTTTGCATTTTAGGTCATGTTTCATGTTTTTGATTAGGATTAGTTGATGGGTTTGATGTTTGGATGATGATTGGAGATTGATTAATTGTGTTTGGATGTTGTGGAAGCCATTTGGGAGTGTTTGGATGTGAGTGTTGGGGCGTACGAACCACAAGACCCACGTATGGGTTGTGGTTGGTGGCGTACGTGACCCCTAAGGACCAAGGGTCCGGGTTGAGTTATTGTGGTAGCTTGTTGGTTGATATTGTTGGCGTTTGGATGAGACGTGTGGAGCCGAAAAGCTTCTAGAGCTTGTTTGGTTCACGTGGTCTTAACCGTGACCGTGTCATGACCATTAGGGTCATAACATTGGTTTCGGGTATATTTGGTTGGTTGATTGGTTGGCGAGATTGATTTGGGTTGATTTGAGATTGAATTACGCTATTATGACTTTTATTTGGACTAATATATATAAATTGTCAACTTTGAGCAACGGACTATTGATTGATTAAAAGCCAAGAAGTCATGACTCGTGCTTGTGGACTCGAAACGAATAACGATATGAAACTAATATTGAAATTGACGAAATATATATATATATATATATATATATATATATATATATATATATATATATATATATATATATATATATACTAGTGTCAAAACCCGTCCGATGGACGGGTATGACTTGTAGTTTTTATTTTTATGATTTTGTGGATCAAATATATACTAAAAAGTAAATAAAAGTTAAATGAAACGGTTAAGATATATAATTGATGTTACCATAATCCATTAAACGACTAAAAGCAGGTAATTACTTTGATTTGTGGTTTATATTTTTAGGATTTAGTTGAACAAATATATAGTAAAAAGTTATTAAAAGTTAAATGAAACGGTTAAGATCTATAATTGATGTTACCATAATCCATAAAACGGCTAAAAGCAAGTGAGTATTTTGATTTTTGGTTTTTATTTTTAGTGTTTAGTTGAACAATTATATACTAAAAAGTAATTAAAAGTTATAGAGAGTTAAAGATAACAGAAGAAAAAAATATGAAAACTAAAAGAATGACATGCATGTCAACGTTGGATTATGCCACCAAAAGTAATATAACGGCATGGCTAAAAGATGGTGCTCGGCTAATAGTTGTTGGAACTCTATTCTGAATGCATACAACCTCGTAGTTACCTAACTCATTTGTTATCAAGAACAATTGACTTTAATTTGTCACTCGGTTTCTTCACCACATGTTCCAGAATTTTCAACAGTTGAAGAACATTTTATGGAGATGGAAACCCTAATATATTTACTTTTATTGTTACAAAAGAATGCGTCACATGATGTTTTTATTATAAGGTCTCTATTACAATAAGGAAAAAGGGCCAGATAACACATCTCTATTGAGCTAAAATGATAAAGTTCTCAAAACATGAGAAATAAGAGCATACCTTTTAAAAGGTACATTTCTTAGTATCGTGCAGAAGATATGTAGCAATAGGACTGTCTGGTTACAGTTACTCATCATCTCAATCTTGCTTTTTTTTTCAAACTTGCATATATAATGCAAAAGATAGTGTTTGGAATAAGGGATTGTTTGGGTAAACTTACAAATAAACCAAGTCTTTTGCCAAAAAACCATCTTAAAAGCATCACTCTTGCATACGACGGTTATATATTTTACAAATTTCCTCTTTAAAGCTTGACCGATGAGGTTGACCACTCCCAGCTTTCCGTGACTTTGACTTGGTAATCTTAGAAGGTTGCTTCTGAGTTGGGATTGATTGGCGGCACTGGTAATAACAGGGCTGCTTGTCCATAACTTGGTAATCAAGACATCAGTAGATGTATCAGTGTTAGTAAACCTTATATTAAATGTTGAAAAAAAGTTTATACAGTTTCGAATTTTGAAACTAACTCGCTTGTTCATCTATAATTTCTGAGAATCACTAAGCCCTTTTTTTTGGTAGCATCTAGCCCACAAAGAATAGGAATCCCAAGGGGAGATCAATGGTAAAATAAATTATGAAAAGACTCTTTATAAGGTATCAAGTTATTTTTCTCAAATGTGTAGCTTAAAAGGCATACCTAAAGATAGGATCAACAACTTCATAAGAGTTGTTCAAAATGTTTAAAAAAAAACAATGGGTCTTAGTTCAAAACATATAACATAATAGACAACCACTAATATCAGGGCCCTCAAGACTTGCATATTACTTGTTTAGAAAACCACTTGCATATTAATTTGGTGATTGCACACTCCTGTACAATGTTCAATTGGCCACATGCATATGAATTTGTTTCTTATAGTAGTTGAAGACTTGAAGCAATAAGAAGAGTTTTTAAGCATATAGAGAGTTAAAGATAACGGAAGGAAAAAAATATGAAATCTAAAAGAGTGACATGTATATCAACGTTGGATTATGCCACCAAATGTAATATAACGGCATGGCTAAAAAATAGACATCAGACACTTATTTGTTTAATCACTCTTTTGATTAAATCATCATCATCATCATACTAAAAATAAACATATATTGAACTATTATGATGTTCATATAAATATCGTCATTCACAGGGACAGAGCCATGTTGAAGGTGGGATGGGCCATGTCCAACCCAAATCTTTTACCAAATACATATAGTATGTGTATATTCTAATGTATTTAGCCTATTAATTACTTCGCTAAATTACTTTTGACCCACCTTACCCGTCCATACAAATTAGTATAGAAGGCATTCGATTGAAAATTCGTAGTTAGTTGGACAGTATCTAACTTGTTTTTTGTTCAACCCTGCTTATTTTTATATTTGAAAGCATCCATTATATTGGTTATGTTCTAACTTTTAGAGTAAAACAATTACTTATTTTTCATTACCATTTTTTAGTTTTAAACTGATTATTTTTGTTTATAAGCTTTGACAATTAGATACTTTTTTAGTCTTTTAGATGATTTTGACAACGTCGTGAGCGGTTTAAATGAAAATCTCTTATCTTGAAACTCTCAAAATCGTTAATCTATTTTTTCTCAAGTGTATTTATTTCGGCCCACCCTACTAAAAGTTTATAGCTCCGTCATTGGTCATTCAGAAAATGTAGATGCATAATTTAATTTAACCAAATTAATATATATACCAAGCAATATGAGAACCTACATTTGTCAGAGTGCTTGAGCTAACACTCCAAAGGTTGGGGTCAAAATCACAAAATTCATGCCTATCAACGAATATAAAAACTGAATTTCAAATATAAAAACTGAATCACAAAATCTGTCCCCAGAAGCAACGAAGCTACTTTTACAAATATAAAAACTGAATTTCATGAAAAGAAATATTGCAAAAAAAATAAAAGTACATGGCTGGTATAACGTATCGGCAAGGATTGGACCAAAGGTCAAACAATTGCCTTTGTCAAGCTAAAACCCTAAAAAGTTTCTCTCTGGCGACGCAATACGATCATCCCTCCCTACGATTCTTACTACTACTGATTTAAACCTTTGAATTTTTTAATCTTTCTTTGATTGGATTTGGTTAATATTCACTGGTTTATCTAACATCGTGGGTCGGTGCTTTCCTATTCATTGGTATTCTTTATTATTATATCGCTATTGCGTCTAGTCGGTCTTGGATTTAATTATTCCATCACTATGTATGTCCATATCCTATATCATTAACGTGTGTGGATTTTAATATTCAAGATACAGATTGCTTTTCTAGTGTGTGGTGGGGTTGCAATTTATAAACGTTTATGTACGTTAATTGCATGCTCCGTACTACAGTTTGCAAGTAACCCGTTTCTAGGGTTTGGAAGACTACTATTGCTGTAAGTCACGTTTGTGTGTAAGTGGGTAAAAGAGAGATGGAATCGGGTTTCCTCAATGGTAAGATGGCTAAAAAGAATTCTGGGTTGGCTACTAAGATTAACAATATTGATGGTAAGGTGATTGTTAATGAACATAAGCCATTGAAGTCTATACTTAAAAGTGCAGGTTTGGGTGGACAAACGGGGAGCTTTGCTCTTCCTTCTGATGTTGGTTCTGTTTCGGCAGCTCCCATTGCTGCTCTTGGTGTGTCCGACCCAATACATGCTCGTCATAAAAGCGTAAGTTTATTTGGGCTCAATTATGATATATTCCTAAAGTTACAAGTGTTGTTGAACCTGATGGTGACTCGTTGGGGGCTGGTAACACGGGTAATTCTAAGGTTAAAGGGTGGAGGTCTAATAATGGAGGTAATGTTGGTGGTGCTAAAGTTGTTATACCATTAACCGTTATTGATGATATGCGTTCTAAATTTGATCATACTCTATGCGGTTATTTCCTTGGGCAACGTTTAGCTTTTCCTACTGTTAATGATTATGTGAAGCATGCATGGGCTAAGTTTGGCTTCGAATGTGTTATGATGCGTAATGATTTCTACCTTTTCAAATTCAAGACTCAAGATGGTATGCGTAAGGTTCTTGAGTGTGGTCCTTGGTTTGTCAAATCGAGTCCTATGTTCCTTAAAATTTGGGATCCTAATACGAGGATGGAGAGGGAAAATATTACAAAGGTACCGGTATGGATTCTCATTCATAATGTACCGGCGATTACATATTCTGAAGTCGGTATTGGTTTGATTGCGCAACAGATTGGTCGTGTTATACGTATGGATGCAGGTACTAGAGCTATGTGTAGTAATCCTTGGGGTCGATATTCTTATGCACGGGTCCTAGTTGAGTTATCTGCTGATAATTCTGTTTTGGAATCAATTGAAGTGGCTATACCTTTGCCGAAGAGTAATGGTCATTATATGGAAGTTCTTGATGTTGAATATGAATGGTGGCCAGATCGGTGTTCTAAATGTAAGGTTTTTAACCATGAGGACGTTAATTGCCCTCTTAGGAGAATGTCGGCTACTAAGGGTTCAGATTCGGCTCATAAAGATGTTGGTGTTAATAAGGATGTTCACCTGAATAAGGTTGGAAATAAGGATACCAAAGTCAACCAAAGGCCTCGGTATTTCAAACCTAAGTCTAATTTTGAATATAAACCTGTTTCTAAACCTACTACGAAGAAGAATGCCAATTCTGATGGTGCTACTTCGGGAGTGTTAAAGGGTGATGCTGGTCCGAGCAAGGTGGTGGTGGGGGTACCACATGATAGTGACAAGACGTGTGAAGTCTCTACTAGTGCTGTACCTGAGAAAAGTGGCAATGGAAGTTTGTAGGATCAATTCTCTGAGATCCACAAGGTGTCTTCTCGTAAGGAAAGTTCATCTTTGTCATTAGCTGGTTCGTCGGATGAAGATGAAGTGTATATGCCTGAGGTCATGCCGGGAGCTGGTTTTTTGGATGATTTGAAGTCCTATGATGGTTATGATTATGACTTTCCTGCACATGGTTTTGAGAGTCGCCCTAAGGGCCGTCATAGGTAGCTTTTATCTTATTATGTTTGTTATAAGAATGGCCTGTCATTCTTATATAGTTGGTTTTGGTTAGTTGTTTTTGCATGTAAGTGTCCTATGGGACTGAGATGATGGATACACCCTCATCCTTTGTACTTCAATGTTTTTGGCGTAATAAATTTACCGGGGTGAATTAACCCTTTTACCCAAAAAAAAAATTGCCTTTGTCAAGCTGGTAACTAATTTGCTTACAACTAACCAATCCTTTGTTCTTATCTACAAATGGATCAATTATGTATGCATGAGTTCCAACATTTCTTACATCTAGATACAACTCAGACTTTTTTACTTGATCATTGCATTTTCAAAACCAATTTAACAAAATGAGTACTCTAAAAAATATTCAAAATAATCTGTTGTACTTCAATCTTCTCACTTAAAAGTGAAATTGTGCATTTTCACTCACGTTTCTTATACTACCAACATAAATATAAACATGACAATTTACGATTCTCGCTTGTTACCCCCCAGTTTTACAAACCATAATTACAGAAAATATGTGCAAACAGTTTAATAAGCATAGATGTCAAAATGGTTATTGTACTTTAAGCCAAATGAATAAAATTAGTAGTGTTTACTATGAATATCAAACTTCTTAATAGCATTATCGATTAGAAATGCATTTTCTAGCATTTGACTGCGTACCGTTGAAGAATTTAGCCCACGAACGAAGTCAAGGGAATGATTGGATAATTGGTTTATATAAATCCTTCGTGGGTTAGAATATTCACTTCTAAAAAATATTTGACACCGTAAAGTTTTGGACCATGTACCTCATGTCATGACTTTCCAAAGCAAAACTATAGCCACATTTGTTACTATAAATGTCATTAACACACCATGAGTTTCTAGTATCCTTTTAACTGGCGAGGACCTATGACATTTAAGACTTTTTAGTTATAAACATAAGCAGGAAAATATGCAGTCCCAAAAGTAAACCTGTAATAAATTATTGTCTATGTCTAACCTTATCCACATATGTAGATTAATCTCCTCTCATTCTCACTAAATGGACACCTTATCCACATATGTAGATTATTCTCCTCTCATTCTCACTAAATGGACTCCTGATGTGCTATTGTCTAAAAGTGAGGTTACTAGAATTCCCGTTTGGATTAAATTGCATAATGTGCCATTACTGGCATATTCGGAAGATGGGTTGAGCTTAATTGCTACTCAAGTGGGTAAGTCGATTATGTTAGATGCTTTTACTAGTTCTATGTGTGTTGATTCATGGGGTCGCATAAGTTTTGCACGTGCTCTTGTGGAATTATCATCAGAATCTGAGCTAAAACATGTGGTGACTATGGCGATCCCTAATAAGGATGATAATGGTTTTACTATGGCAAGTATCAAGGTGGAATATGAATGGAAGCCGCCACATTGTGCGGAATGTAAAGTGTTTGGGCATGTTACTGCTTGTTGTCCTAAGAGTATTAAGGAGCAAAAGGAAGTCCCTCCCACCTCGAATGTGGAAGAACCTGATGATGGTTTTAAGGTGGTGCAGAATCGAAAAGCCAAACCTAAAGGTACGAAGATGACTGGTGGTATTAATATGGGTAAGGGTCCTAGATTTGCACCTAGGAAACAGGTTTATGTTGCAAAGACGAAGACACCGGCAGCTGCCAGTGTTAAGGATACAGGTACACCAATTACTACGTCTAACTCTTTTGGGACTCTTGAGGTGGAAGATGACACGGGCATCCCAAGTAATGTGGTTGATTCTACTACTGACGAGGCGAAGACTGGAAGTCTTCGGTATTACTAAGGAAGCGGTATTGATGGTTCTCGAGGGAAGGACGCCGATTGATATTGGAGCGGCTTCTAAGCCTCCGGAGACTGTGACTTCTTCCGCTACTAAGGTAAGTAATCCGTTTTCTAAAGTCGGGAATGTGACATGTTCTGACACTGAAGAGGATGAGGTTTTGGAGCCAGATAACCCTATGGCGTCATTTTTGGCTTCTGGGGGTGGTGGGGGCTTTGATCTTGAAGATTTTGATGATTATGCTGAGCAAGTCTACGATCTACCGAGACACTTGGAGGATATGTGTGACATGTATGATGTTAGTCTCTTAGGTCGTAGTAGGAAGTAAATTTGGTTGTTTGGTAGTTCATAAGATTGGCATGTCTTTCTTATGTAATTTGTTTGGTTAAGTGCACTTTCAGTGTGTGTCTGTTGCCCATGTAACGGGCCGAGGTGAGAGATTCACTCTCATCCGTTGTACTTAAACGTTTTTGGTTAATATATTTTACCAGGGTGCAGGATTACTCCCCTTTACCCAAAAAAAAAATATCCACATATGTAGATGACGTAGCATTTGGTGCAGCTTAATCTCTTATAAGGTATGCTCTCATAAGGGGATTGGGCTCTTTATCATCATCCTTGTTATCTTGCATAAATTAGCCGTAAACACACGGCAAACAGTTTTCATGCTATAGACCCATTATGCAAAAAAGATCATACTTCTAGCTAGGGGTGTTATCGGGTCGGGTTGTCGGGTTATCGGGTTTATCGGGTCGGGTTTAATCGGGTTTTTAGTTTTGAAAAAGTGACCCGCAACCCGACCCGATAAGTAATCGGGTTCGGGTTGTTATCGGGTCGGGTTATTTAGGGTCGGGTGATTCGGGTTTATCGGGTTGCTTAATTGTTTAAATCAAACACAAAACGAAAAGTATATATGTAAAAATAAGTGTAAAAAAGGTAGCGTATAGGAAATGTGTTCTTTTGCAACCGCCATTAAGTCATTACACCAACAGCATAGTAAGAACATAATTGCTTATGAAGTTCATGTCCAAATGCTTGAATATGAGATATTAAAATGACAGATTATCCAATTAAAATTAAAGAGATTACAAAAATTATTAAACAAAGTATTCTTAAACATTAAAATGAAGAAACATATGACCATGCATAACTTAAATTTACAAATATAACAAAAATTGATATAACCATGAGTAAGTGATTACGGCAAATAGTTTTCGGAATGTCGTTACACTGGTTACTAAAGTTTTATAACTTATAAGTAACAACCTTTACACAGTACAAGTAAGATACGAAAGCAAAATGACATCTTAACAGTTAACATAACCACTGATGGAGTAAAACAATATCTATTTAACTAATAGACTATCTTATAAAAAAAATATAAGTAAAAGTGACAAAGTAAAAAATAGTTTAACATTTTTCGGGTCTTATCGGGTTGACCCGATAACCCGAAAAGATAAATAATTCAACCCGAACCCGACCCTATAACAATGTCGGGTTATCGGGTTCGGGTCAAATTAACCCGATAAGCATTTTCAACCCGATTAGACCCGACCCTATAAGCCTTATCGGGTTCGGGTTCGGGTGGGGTCAACCCGACCCTATTGACACCCCTACTTCTAGCATATCTGTAGTGCCTAGCTGCTGAGGTTGCTCCGAATTGACTACATTTTCTTTGATTAGTGGAGCAACTTTAGTCGGTATTGAGGTAATCTGAAGTCATAAAATAGTCTCTCATGGGGTTCTGTAGTTGCCATAAAATAGTCTCAACTGAATCTGTACAGTTTAAATTTACAAAATTTCGTTTTTATATATTTGATTACCATTAATGTAATTACTTAAAGATATGATTCTGAGTCTTATATATTTACTGTAATGTAGTGAAGTAGTTAAAGTATGTATCATAACACTAAAACATAATTGCAGATTCAAAGGAAATGATATGAGAAACATCCTTGTGAGTCTGTCACTCGACGATCTTGAAAATGAATAAATAGTTCCATATGAACAAATATTTGTCCAGACCTTAGTAGAACGACCGTTGTATATAGATCCATTTAATATGAAGAGCAAAAACATGTGAAAGTAAAATAAATATTAAAGGAAACATTCTAAATTATGACACCAAAAATTTGCATACATCCCACACTATATAAGTCATTCCCTATCATACTTGAGAATCGCCAGAAGGCACGAATTCAAGTATTAGCCTCTCAACAAAGTGAATGGCTAATTTAAAAAATCCACAAACACAAAACTGGAAGTAGCGAGATCGGAAGGTCAAGTAGGTTCGCAATGGGTCAAAACAGGTTTAGGTTGAAATAAATTATGTTAGTACGTCAAAAGGGCGTTTGATTAAGGCTACTTCTACCCTTGGCTAATGGGGTGTTTGGTTACTGATATCCAAGTTGTGTCCAACTGCTAATGAGTTCTTCTAAAATATATTGTGTCAAACATATTAGCAATAATAAAATTTAAAATAATATACAAATTTTTAATTATAGCAACTCGTATTTGGTGATACGCATCTTACACATAAAGTATCACAAGTTTGACCGACATGACTTCCTTTAATATGTGGGTGAAGTTTTTTCTGCCCACCTGACTCGTTATCTGACGCAATAAACAACTCATCTTAAGCAAACATGACATGCTTCAAATAAACAACATTTCTAGAGTGTGTGACAACCCACCTGAAGAAACGGGTATAAGAAATTGTCCCTTGACTCCATTAGAATTGGTTTTTTGGTCTCGTCAATCTTTTATACATTTAGTTCATTCATTGGTATCTCAAGCAACTTCTTGACAACAGATTCAGAACTCTTCATGTATTATTCTAAAGCCTGATTCCTGAAAAAAAGACATAAATGAACTTTAATATTTTGAACACATTTTTGTTAATACAAAACTTCAAAAGATATGTATTACTTCAGATAAAACAAAATCAACGAATTCCTTATACATTTATACTAAAACACAAACATATACGTATTATAGGTTACTCTCTCAATTTTCTAACTTCCGATAGACGACCCCTTAGGGAATATACGTTGGCCATATGTGAGTGAAGTTTATGATATCGTTTCTTTGTACCACGTGGTGTCAAGCAAATGCAAAGTAAAATACTTGTGGTCAGTGACTTGTTGCTTTTTGTTACAAAACAACCCCAATTCTCCTTTACTTTCAAATATCTACACCAAGTATCACAAAAAAAGTTAAGCTAATGAATCCACTGAGAATGCTTAGGGGGTTTTAAAAGTTGTAATGTTCGAGTTGTTTTTTTCGGTAAAGGGGTTAACCCCGGTAAATATATAACCAAAAAATAATGTTAAGTACAAATGGAATGTGGCTGAAGTACCACATAAACCTCAAGCGAAGAGCTTGATAAAACTAGTGTTTATGACATGCCATAAACACAAATAACCTAGCTATATTACATCAACAAACTAGGCATAAACAAGTAAAAAAACTTGTAACAAGCGAGCATCCCGCATCCAGCCACTCCACGAAGGGAGCAAGTTAACCCAGGAAGTTTGCCTCCTTAAAAACCCTTTCCAAGAAAAACCCAAAGGGAAAAACCTTGGAGTAGGGAAAACGAGTACAACCCTTACCCGGCACTCCCTTCGTGTGAAATACATATACTTGGAATCTTCCATTTATCCAGAATCAATCGAGACCTCGAGGTTAGCTTCTTGAACTTGAAAGTAACCAGTTTCAACCGAATAGTAGAGACAATGGTGCTAACCACTTCAGCAACAGAAGACTTCTTACGCTTGAACAACCTAGAATTGCGTTCCATCCAAACGAAGTACGTAGTAGCAGCAAGCAATAATCTAGAAATGATACTACTAACCGATCGCCCTTAGATAATGGAATAAGAACTGTAAAGACTCTCCAAAGAAGGAGGGACCGCATCCATACCAGATAAAATCCGCACCTGAAACCAAACCTGCATAGAAAATTGGCACTCAAAAAATAAATGAGAATGAGAATCCAGAACCAATTCACAAAGCGGGCATCTAAGCAAGACCAAATCAACGTCAGGACCAACATCCCATTGTCGCATCCTATCCTGAGTCTTTAGCTTCTGTTTAATAGCGAGCCACAAATGTATAGCATGCCTTGGAATACAATGAGAGAACCAAGGAACATTACACCATTCAACCAAATCAGCCCTAAGACGCAGAGAATCCCAAGCACCCGAGACTGAAAAATAACTAAAATTGCCATCCACGTTGCGCCATAACAATCCATCATCAATATCATTTCGAGTAGGAACAGCGAGAGCAGCTAACAATGGAAATCGAGATAACCAGTCCAACGGCCATCGCCAAACATCAGATGCAATCAGATCATAAACCGAGTCAGATAAATTAAACCCCGCTCGTGCAATATCTCTAGCAGTAAGTAAATTACGAATCGGGCTTAACTGACACCACATATCAAACCAAACCGAAGTGTCCTTCTCATTATTGATTTTATGCCAGATAAAAGGCCGAACCTTGGGTCTAATGGCAAGAAGCTTGCGCCAACCCCAGCTAACATCCCCCAAACAAGGGACATCCCAAAAACTTCTCCCACGAAGTTTATACGAATGGATCCATTGCACCCATAGCGACTCTTTATGTGTCAAAATACTCCAAATGTGAGTAGTCATGAGAGCAATGTTAAAATCCTCCAAACGACGAATACCAAGGCCACCTTCTTTCTTTGGCTTACAAACAGATTCCCAAGCAACCTTAGCCTTTCCCCTTTTCATTTCTCCTTGACACCAAAGGAAACCCCTCATAAGCTGATCTAACTCATGGATAATACGAGTAGGAAGGATAAAAACCGAAGCCCAATATAAATGCATCGAAGATAAAACAGATCTCACCAGCTGAAGCCTACCATCTATTATGATATTTAGGCTATTAGCACAAAAGTTAACTGAAATGAAATTTTTTACTCACACATCCAATTCCAAGACATAAAATGACCACATTCGATGTTGCTACCATCTATTACTTTTATACTTGACACTTTATTAGCCGTTGGCTTATGTAAATGGTTCATGGGCTAATTAGTATGTCATTTTCCAATTAAAATAGATCTGACAGTAGATATTGATCTAGATTTAGTCTTAATTCATACCTCACCATCAATGGTTTTTGGTGGCTTAATGATCTTTGGTGTACCTGATACACATGCTTAAAAAGTAATGAACTTGATGGGTCATAGTAACATAACTAAACCACATGTGTAGATCTAGTGACATTAGAATATATATTATATATATATATAAAAACCTTGAGGGTGCCTCTGAAATGGTGACATATGGATGATACTGATAAATTTCACAAACCACCTAAGAATACTAATATGATCTAAATAAATAGTCTACAGCGAGATAAAAATCTCTTATCTATAAAACTTAAGACTTGCATGTTTTCGAACCTAAAGCTCCACTTCTTTAATATATCATGAGGGTGTTTGGATCAGCTTTCTCATAAGCCCACTTGAATCGGCGTATGTACTTTTCGACTTCAACTTATAGATTATGTCCATTGGCCAAATTTTGATAAGCTTGTACGGTTAAAAGAAACTAGACATATCAGGTTTTGAAAACTGAAATAAACCAAAGTGACATTATTATATTAGCATCATTTGACTTTACCTTACGTGTTGGGTGCCTTCCGAGTTACTCTCATTAACATTAAGTGTTGTATCATCTCTGCTAATAAATCCATTAATGACATTGAGAAATACTTTCGATTGCAGACCTTCTTTGGAGAAAATAAATGAGCCAGAACCATGGTTTAGAAAATAACCTCTTCGTATAAGATGGGTATGTAGCAACTCTAACATAAAGTAGCTTATCGAAACGACCAGACCTTAGGAGCGCTGCATCTATAAGATCTGATATGTTGCTTGCACCTATTATAAATAAGTCCTAAAAGTAGAAGTGTTGAAAAGTTAACTAAGCATAGCATAAGAACTATTTGAACAAAGAAGAAATCAACTATTATAAAGTGACATACCTGGGAAGAATCATTTAAGCCATCTATTTCGCAACCATCGATACCACGAAACCAAAATAAGCATTTACAGACATAGTGGTGTATTAATAAATGAGAGACATGCAGAGTGTAAATTCTTATCATGTAGTAATGCCTAACCTGAGAAATTACACGATGCATAACTCCCCAGAATCACCGAAGCACCTCTAGCTAGAGCAAGAAAATCGAGTTCATCAAAGAAGATCACACATGGACGGGCTGCTCGAGCCTGCAAAATAGCTCATTCTCATGTTGTGAAAATTTTAGCTAGACGTGGCAATTATAATCTATTGCCATACGGGGTTAGCCACTAATAACAATAACACCTTGATCTGTAAACAAACTGCTAGTTTTGACGTGTTACCAGATCTCGTTTGACCATATGTACTCGGTTGTTGTGAGATGGATTCAACTTTAGGCAATGTGGATTTTAGCGAGTCTTTTGCTTCTTTACATGACTAAAGGGCATGGTGATGCACCGCAACAGTAGCTACAAATTACACGACCTCCTTCTGATCATCTCATTACAATGCCACCAGCAAAACCCACTCCGATCCACTGGCAGCAACATCGGCACGACCACCACATTCACCAGTCCATGCCTGCTTTCGCAGCCTCCACCACCACCACCGGTATTTATTAGCAGTAGCGGTGGTTCAGGATCGAATTACTCAGGTTGGTCAACTCCACTTCCCCAACATCTTACCACCTTTATTCAAGAGTTTTAAAGGAAACAATTTACCAAAACATTACCTATTAGAAGCATCTGCAGATTTTTTTTTATCGAAGGGGGAGAACTTCTAAAGCTTACAAGGAAAGGTAATTCCACTTAAATTATGTAAAACAGGCATGCACACATGAATTACTGAAACAATATTGAATTATTCAATGATTGTTCATGCAGGAGATCTTCATTGGAAGCAAAGTTCTTTCAAGGTCAATACAAAATTGTAGGTAATTATAGATGAGCTATGTGGTAGCAAAACTGAAAAGCAAGCACATGGCAGGAACATTCACAAAGAAAAAGAAGTGTAAGAATATATATTGTCACAGGATTTAGAGTACATTTCTTGTTAATATAAAGTAACATATATTGATACTCCTACAGGTGTAGTCACTGGAGTGTATGTTGATGTCCCAACATGGCCTGGAAGAGAGGTAGATGATAGCATTGAGCAGAGGCAATATTTCGGGATAGAAACCTCCGAAATAATAATACAGTTTGAATGTAGTACTAAAGATGAAAACGACAAGTGGATAGAGGGCCAGCAGCATTTGTTAAATTACCGAGTTAATATGGCACGATTCACATATTAGAAATCCAATTAAAGAAGAAAAATGAAGAGAGAAATTAAATTGTTGGGATTGTACACTGTGTGGATTTTATCTATCTAGAGTGAGTGAGTGATTATTTTTACAAATCAGAGTGGAACGCTTTATTCAGTTTAAGGAATTGATGTGTAAGCACGACAATGATTTTGGAATATTATATTTGTAAATGGATTTGTGAATGCTTGATGACTGCCGTACTACATCAATGAGGTTTCCTCACTCTAGCTCTTTGATAAAGTCATGTTATCATTAAATACCTGAAACATGGGATACGGTTAACTGGGATAGTTAAAAAAATAAAACATGAAAGATAGTGTTACCTTTTGAACCGCTAACGATTACCTTTCTAGAACTACATTACCATGTGGAGCACCCACCGGTAACTGGTCAAAGTTATATGTTTACATCTTAAATGTCGAATTGTTGCTCATTATGATATATGCAACTGTTTTATCATGCTTATTAGATGTCATGAAATGAAAGAGCATGGTTTCACAATGAAAAACTTCAATTACTTAATGATAATTATAAGGCCATTTAGGCCTGGTGTTCTTACAGCATTGATGGGTGTACGTGGTGCTGGGAAAACAACACTACTTTATGTTCTTGCTGGACGGAAAACCAGTGGCATTGTTGAATGAGAGATTATTGCTAGGATCTTAGGTTACTGTGAGAAAACTGATGTACACTCTCCTCAAATTACAGTTGAAGAATCATTCATATTTTCTGCTTGGCTCCGTCTTCATCCTGAAATTGGTTAAAAAACAAATATGTATGAGATAGATTTAACTTGTCCTCTTTACCACCACCTCATCTGAAAAGTATATCATAATGAGATCATGAACAAACCAAAGATAGATAATGTATAATTATTTGTAACGCTACAAAATAGATCACCTAAAAACAGGCCAATTTTCAGCATGAAAAACATGTTCGCCCATCTGTAATACCCTGAATAACCATAATGTATGAGAAAGTCTTCGGATTCACAAATATCGTGAGCAGTATTTATCAAGCCTAATTCCCTACGCACCACCATTGTAGGCCCAAGCTCGTCACCTGGTATGGGGTTTAGCTGTCGCACCCCATGATGAAGTCAACTTTGACTGTGAATCCATGCTCATAGGAAAATCTCTTGTTACACCTAAAGCTTGTTCAATAACTGAAAGTTCATCTTCCGTTTCCTTCTCACAAATGCAACCAGATTGATCAATTTAGTAATTGTGAATGACACACAAACAAAGTTCTCCAATGAAAAAGATCCCATCGTACTTATCGAGACCCACAACTCTTTCACATTTGTATCGGAATATTATTTTCTCAGCAGGTAAAAGATAAGTTCTAATTAGATACTCCCCATTTTTACTTAGTTCCTTATCCAGTTTGTCCTCCATTGCTGTATCATCATCAATTCTTGTTGAAGAAGACTTCTTAGGAGAGCTTATAATAGACTTTTCTTGAATGCTCTCGGAGAATGGTGCAGTTGCTGTACTGGATTTCATACTAAATTCAACAGCAGAATGATATCACGGAGATCATTACTCCACAATGTTAGTCTAGTGATATTTCAGACCCATATCGAAGCTCACTTTGATTAACAAACTTACGAAGAAGAATACCTGAATCAAACTCGAAGATGAAGATGGAAACCACAACCACTAAATTATAGCAACCACAGCGTACAAATACCTTAAAAACATGTTCAAACATCAAATATCAAAAACATAGATATAAAAAACAAATCGAAATTGACAAAATATAATAAACAACATTCGAGATTTAATCGATCAACAAAAAACTAAATCTATTTAGCAAAGTCATAGCATAACTCATGGTACAACTCTGCTATGGGTTAGGGAACGGCCTTGTTTGATGCTTTATAGTGCTGTAAAACTCACATTGGTTCATTTGAAGGTAAGGTAAAGGTGGCACCATTTCTTTTGATCAGACAAGGGAGTAACAAAAATAGCTAACGGGTATATACACATTAGAAGTATTTATTTAATGTATCTTAAAGACAAATGAAACACCCAAGTACTTGTTAACCAATTTTATATTACCTTTTACTGCTTTTGCAGAAAGATTCGTCACCTCAACCTCCAACCTAGCCAAGCCCTGCCACATCGCCAACAAATTTTCTAGAGTCACTCACAAATTGTTAATGTAAGCAACCTAAAACATAAAAAGGGTGTGTGTTACAGTTAGAAGGAACAACGACCAGACATCACCATATGTTGCCCCTGCTCTACACAGTACCCATGAAGTGTTATGATGTTCGGATGCCTTAATCATGAAGTTTTCCAAATCACCTCTAGAAACTTATGTTCTTCATGAAAAGAGACGGCTACTGTGCTTATGCATTTCATAGCAAAGACCTTACAGAAGCCAAAATTCAACAAATAAAACCCACACTTGATAGCAGTTAGATATAATATCTAATGGCGAAAACTAAAAAGGATAAGACAGATCTATCAACATAAAATGATAAATAACCTGATTGCAGTGGGCTAGCATGTCTGATAGTAGGTCCACACCTCGTTACTTGGTTGGTTGAGGCTTAGGTTGATCAGGGACACTGGAAGAAGAGTCTTATCTTGACCATTTACACGCCAAACCTGTGCATAGCAGGTCACGTGAATACAACAATAGAAAACAACGTAAAATTAACTATGAGTTCATATTCTTGTTGTTTTCTCCTATAATAATAAAAATAAAAATCAATATTCAAAGGATCACCTTTAAATTTCTAGTGCAACCATTATATTTTTGAGCTTCCTCCTTTGTAGGAGCAGCTTTAAGTAGTCCTCTCACATCCTAAGATAAACAAAGACCACAAACATATATTGCAGTGAAACATTGTCCCAAAATTTCAGGTGAGTGTATTCTAAGCTATAAGCTACGGCTTTTCACCAACTGGTGATGCCTAATAGATAACGGAGAGGAGTCGATTAGATTTCTATATGCAAACATAGAAGATTCATTAAAACTCCGATCTCAAGATTCAGTTGTACGTCTTAATTGCCTAGTAAATCTATTGCATGTCAACAGCGAAACATAAAAAAAATGGTGTAAACAGCTTCATCATCTCTCCTATAGGATATGATGGGGCACGAAACTTTATGATATCAAAAATTCTTGAACCAATACAAAATAAATACAAACAACATACCTCTTGCATAGCTATGACATTACAATTTAGAAGTGTACACAGCAGTAGTCGTTGATTTTTTCGATCGACATAATTTTTTCTGCAAATAAAAGAGCACAAAAAATTGAATGATAAATAAAACCAATAAAATAAAATATAAAAAACTATTAGACATACTAAAAACACGATGCATCCATTATAATTTATCATATACAGCTATGTTACTTAATTTGTGATGAACATACGTTTTGTATAGAATGGGAAAAGATTAGGGTTTTAGGGAATATGAATAATAAAAAATGGCGGAGGAAATTGTGATATTAAGGTTTTGAGAAAATAACTATATAAAAATTAGATATATTAGAGAATGCAATAGTTATTAAAGCATGACATAATTGTTTTTAATTATCAAAACACATTAACTCACATGCTCTATTGGTTGACATGCTTGTCTGTGTA
Source organism: Chrysanthemum makinoi (assembly GCA_910596185.1). Lineage (NCBI taxonomy): Eukaryota > Viridiplantae > Streptophyta > Magnoliopsida > Asterales > Asteraceae > Chrysanthemum > Chrysanthemum makinoi. Next base: position 226,888,891 of record OU343225.1, on the reverse strand, counting down.
TTCCAAGACCTAGGTTCAAATCTTGCAAGTGTCTTTTTTTTTAAATATAATTCCGAAATTTCTAAAAAATAATGCTTAGATGGCTTCAATTGTGATGACATGGCAATAACGATGACGTGGCATTATGGGATGCCACGTGGCATTTTATGTGGCATGCCTCCTCTTATATATAATATATATATATATATATATATATATATATATATATATATATATATATATATATATATATATATAATATATATATATATGAAAATGCTAATAAACTATGAAACATAAATAATAAAAAGGGCTTTTATACCAAAAATATCGATAACAAGACTTGTCTTGTTATTTATTATTTTAAATGGAAACTAATGACTAAAAATGGAAAGGTTTTCTAATAAATAAGTAATTAATGTTTCGAGTGCACGTTTATCGAAATATGCCAATTATGGGCGTTTAATACTAGTTTCAAGTATTTATTTACTTACGTTGTGTGCATGGGTTACGGATGACCTAACACTAATAGCGTCGATCCACGTGGGTAGCGGACTTATTAGGTTGACGAATCTAATAAGCAACCGCTAGGTATGTAGGATAACGTTATTAATGGGTGAATTATCCTTATGACTCGTTAGGATGCGACCGGTTTATGGATAATAAGCGACACGAATAAATAATTGAGTTTATCGAGTTGACGAATTCGATAAGGTCTACTATGTATTCCGAAACTTATTGGACTATGGAGCTTATCGCTTAGACGTCTCATTGTGTTGCATTGAGTCACATATTGGTTGTTTGAGTGCATTCATGATATCATATTGAGTCGATACACCCACATGAGGATACTAAACGCTAGGATTAAACGGTGAAACAAGACAATTTTTGGAGATAAAGAAACGGAATACATTAGGGTAGATAACGTTGATTTTGGGAAACATATATTAAAATTGGTTTACATTAATAGGTTGTGCCAAGTCGATAGTTGATGTGCCGTGATTAGCTGTTATCTTCTGCTAGTATTTATTTGTGCGTTGCTTGCTTGAGGTGAGTTTCATAGCCCCACTTTTATCCATGTTTTTAACTAAATTGGGGTGAGAATCATGCTACTATTTTTGGACCTTAAAAACTATTTTGATTTGCTTATGTGCTTGACTGTTTAGATAGATATGTGGTAGCTGTTGCCTTAGTCTAGGGTAGCAATCCTAATTGCTATAACATGTTGCCTAGCTAAGAGTAGACTTCTACCTCGACCTAGTCCAGGGTTAGCAATCGTTCTAGACTTTGCTACGGCTGTGCTGGCTAGTGTCGCTAGGGGCCCGTTGTGATATCGGATATGATATTGTTTGTGATTGATGTGTATCTATCTTAGGTCTCGCATAGCAAATTAACTCCTACAGGTCCAATACTTTTTACTTGAATTCGAACCTATGAACTCACCAGCGTTAGCTGACCTTTTAGCATGCTTTCTCAGGTATTTAAGTGATGTTTGGAGTGCGTGTTTGGTGAAAGCTTGGCGGGAGGCATGGTTCAAGGATCATAATTGACTTTTTATAATTTATGGGGGCCTATATTTTTATAAATCATGTTTGGGCCTAATATTTACATTTTGGGATTAATGTTTTGACAATCATACCAAAACCCTAAAGTTCTCTCTCTCTCTTGGGGAGGTTTTCTGGCCGCCACCTCCATACTATATTCCGGCCACAATCATCCTTCTTAATCGTTTCTCTACCATTGGGTATGCAATCGGTTCGGTTTACTAGGGTGTGTTTTTTTGGAGGTGGCGTGCTATTTCAAAACCCTAAATACTATCGTCTTGATCTTCTTGGGTCACTCGGTATTTGTTTAGAGTTCTCAAATCTTCCCTATTGCTGATCGGTTACCTTATCCATGCCAATTCTAATTGATTTAATGTTTCTTTCGTGGATATGGTGGATTGTTTTTGGCGGCTCATTAGGGTTTGTGATGATTCATCACAAATCTGTTCGTATATGCATATATTTATCTAATGGGGCATTCGCTGGTGGTTTTGTGATCATGTGTTGATGCTGCAAAGTAACCCTTTTTGGGGTTTATTTGTTTACTGAAGGTTCCTAGAGCAGATTTATTTGATGTATCTGTGGGTTTAAGGGAGAGATGTAAGTCAAGTTTGTGGGTAATATGGAAGTTAGGGCTGTTATTATCCCTAGTATTCGTTTAGATCAGTTCTAATTAGTGTTTGATGCTGTTATGGATTGAATTGGTAGGACTGATTTGATTCGTTTTTGAATGCCTATGAATTGGTGGCTACTAGTTCGTGGGTTTTGTGGAATTGGTAAGTTGGAGAAGTACTGGTACTTATGCCATTGCTAGGAGTGTTGAAGATGATCCATTGCTTCGTATTTATTATCTATATATTTGGGATGATTTTAACCTTTATTACAATGGTTGTGTTTTGAAAGTGCTGGTTTTGGTTGCTTTTGTGATCAGACCTGCTGCATATATGTCCTTTTTTCTGACCTTGTTCATGAGGTTTGATGCTTGGGACTAGAGGTGAACCATGATTCTTTGGTTCATTCAATTGGAAGTCGTGTTTTGTGGTTGACAGGGGCTGATAATTTTCTGAGTAGGGTTCAAACCTATTATGTTTGGGTTCGATTTTCTGTTGTCGCTGTCAATATGAACATGTGTTCGTGTTGAAGATGCAAGTTCAACCTGCTGCAAATATGGCTTATTTTGATGTGGTTGCTGAATTGATGGTTCGTTGCATCTTCGAATGGTAATTGTAACACTATTGTAAGTTAAGTTTTGAAGGGTTCTTATTCAAAAAACTCTTTTTCTGAATTTTAATGGTCTTCGGTTTTGCATTTCAACGCACACTTTTGGAGCGAGTTTTGCTTGCTGCTCTATCCATGGTTTTAGAGTCTACCACCAACCGTTGTGTGAAATTTGAGAACTGATTCTTATTTGATGGTTACAAGATCATGAAGTTGTAAGTTAGGGTTTGCAAAACCCTATTGTTAGTCTATGGCAGGTTATGTTAGCTCTGGTTTGCATTCGGATCTTAGTTGCGTTTTGCAACATATGGTTTACAGAATCGTGTCACAGTGAATCATTTATGTCTCCATGATTGTGGGACATCGAAGATTATTGGAAGTTCTACGATGACTAAGCTTTGGTGCTACTTTAGTGAAGCAAGCTTTTAATTTCATATATTTATTCACTTGTATAGTCATTGTAGGTTGTTTGTTTTATTTTGTTAGTTATAAGAATGGCATGTCATTCTTATATAGATTTTCTTGTAAGTGTCCTAAGGGACTGAGTTGAGGGAGTCACCCTCATCCTTTGTACTTCAATGTTTTTGGTGTAATGTATTATTTTACCAGGGTGAACAATCCCTTTTACCCAAAAAAACATTTAAATTTGGGATTGGTTTTGAATGATAATGACTATCTTGTTTGCTATACTTGTGTGAGATACCAATCCAATTGTAATGCCCCGAAAACTTGAATAAGTCTTCCGCTGTACCGACATTTGGGGGTGTTACATTGTCGGGGTCAACTATTACTAAAAAGTCAAAGTAACACCGACGTTGCTCAAAGTTGACAATTTATATTATAAGTCCAAGTAAATAATGACAATAGCGCAACTCAATCTCAAATCAACCCAAATCAATCTCGCCAACCAATCAATCTACCAAATATACCTGAAACCAATGTTATGACCCTAATGGTCATGACACGGTCACGGTTAAGACCACGTGAACCAAACAAGCCCTAGAGGCTTTTCGGCTCCACGCGTCTCATCCAAACACCAACAAAAACAACCAACAAGATACCACAACAATCCGACCCGGACCCGTGGTCCATGAGGGTCTCGTACACCACCACACCACGACCCATCGTGGGTCTTGTGGCTTGTACGCCCCAACAACACAACCAAACACTCCCCAAATGGCTTCTACTACAACCAAACACAATCAATCAACGTCCAATCATCATCCAAACATCAAACCCATCAACTAATCCAAACCCATTTCATGAAACTAAGCCTAAAATGCAAAAACACATCAATATGATACACCACATGATACCAAATCACTAGCTACATGTTTTATTAAGTGTAAATTAGTTTTAAACCCAAGTTTCACCCAAAACCCACTACATTCGAGCCATGTACGAGCCATAGAGGACCCATACGTGGCTTTTCATGGCTCATACGAGCTAGACCCACGTTCCATTTACCTTTTCTCAACCCGATTTACGAGATTCAATGAAAACCCTAGAATCACGAATCGTTTTTGTAAGATTTGGAGGTGTTAATGAAGGCTTCTATAGGAGTTATATATATGGATGGAAAGAGGAAAGAGCGATCTACAAAATGGTGGTGGAGGTGAGATGCCACTCACCGGTTTTTGGCCAGAATTTGGCCGGAGGTAGCGGCGACTATGGTGGTTTTAGGCAAGGTTGTCAAGATTGGGATCCTACCCAGGATCGTTTTCGTCTTTGCAAGATCGTGATCGTAAGATCAGATCGGGATCTTAAGATCCTACTCTAATGTTATTTCTTAATAATTTATGTAATTTAATACAAATCTACAAATTCTAATACATTATAACCATAAAATACTATGAATGTTTCGTATAAATGTTGTCATAAATTATGATTATAAAATGTTTAAAAAGATTAACATGTTGTTTTTTGAATTCTACAAACAAACAACCCATAAATTTGTAGATTTTTAGTTTGTAATCCTAGAAAAGTAAGATCGGGATCCTATAAGATCCTAAGCTTGCAAAGATCCTATGTAGGATCCGGATCGTTTTTGCTTTGCAGTATCGTAAAATCGTAAGATCCTAAGATCAGGATCGGGATCCTGACAACTATGGTTTTAGGGTTAGGATTTTATTATTTTAGAAGAGAGAGAGTAGAGAGAGAAAGTGTGTTAGTGTGTGTATTTTAGAGAGAGAAATGAAAGTGGTAAAATGAGGTAGGGAGGGGCTTTTATACATGGACACAAGGACCTCAAAAATAATTAGTTTGGGTGGGGGGCGGCCATGGTATAGTTTGGGGGCCAAACCCGTAATTTTTGTAAAACTATCTCGTTTACCCAAACCCGAGCTCATATATTGTCCTACGAGTGTCCCACGACGTTTCTTCGACTTTTATTACGTTTATTTATGGTTTTACACGAGTTTTGACTATTTATTTGTCAAGTTTCGAGTTACGGTTCAAAAGTTACGTTATTTCTTGTTTTAGGCTTTTATTGTGCCGAATCGAATAGTGCCTAACGAAAAGAGTTAAAACTCACACGATAACTCATACGATAATAAAATAAATCATAAAAACCAATAAACGATATCAAATCAAGTCATGGTCGATGGAAATAGTTATAAAGGCAAAAGCTCGGTTTAGTTTAACGTAATGCGGTTACCTAAAATAGACTCCCTAATTGCCATTTGTCACATGTTTGCTACTATTCTTGCACATATCATTACAATGGATATCGTGAATCTAAGCTTCATCTCATCTTTGATTTTTCGTGATAATGTGAAAGAAATGGATTGGTGTCAATACTTGATGAATTATCTGAAGTGAGAAAAAGATATTGGAGTGGAGGAAATGATCGCTTCTTTGGTACTATTTTGTTTATGGAAGTAATTTCTAGAGTTTAATTGTAGATTCAATTTAATACATGATGAACTAAAGAAATTATAATCAAACTTGATCAAAAAAATGCAGTTGATATTCGCCAATTCAATTTTGGAAAATCCTAAAAGTCCAGCTTTGAAATACTAGAATACGGATTTTCTAAATGAATTGGACGAGAAGATGTTTGGCAGTTATTCAAAACATTTGTGAAGAAAGAACAAACAACGAAAAAAGGAGTGACAAATGAAGTTGAAGAAATGAGTAGTAGGATGTTGAAGTATCGTCAAGGAAACCCAAATTTACAAAGTAAGTGATTAAAAAAAATGAGGAATCTCGAAAAGAAAAATGATCAAGGTAAGCATTTGGTATGTTCATCTTTCAATAAAAAAAATTGGAATCTTTTTTGCAGCAGTTGAGAAAGAGAAGGATGATGGAAAGCAAGGTTGGCTAAATATCAAAGGTACAATAAATTGATGAACTAATGAATAGATAATTTTATTATATGTTCATAAGTTAGATTATATGTTCATTAGTTCATGTATATTAATATATTTAAAATAATTACTTAAAATAACTTGTATCTAAACTTAGTGGTTGATGAACTAAACTAATAAACGGTGGAAGTTGTGCCAGGAGAAGAAAACCAAGAAAATGTGGCAATGGTGCAAGAAGCACAAGAGAATGAAGATGTGGGGAAAGAGGCTGATTAATAAGAGTAAGTGCAAGGTATGTATTGATACTTTTTAATAGATGAATTGTGTAATATCTTCATATAACATTATTTAAAATTTACTTTAATCTAAACTTTTGAAAAGGTGAAATTTTACAAAAGATAAAGGACAAGAAAATCACAGAGGAAATAGGTATAGAGTAAAGACGTTGAGCATAACAACCCATAAATTTCCAGATTGTTATAATACTATTTATTACGTCAGAAAATGCAAATCGGTTATTTTATGACAGTTAAGGATATTTCAAATTCAAAAATGAGAGGTCATCTCATTTCTTTGAAAACACGACACCCTCACACACGAAAATTCTCCGCTAATAATATAAATTTATTATTTTCTGATTTATAAATTTAAGCATACGTGAGCTTAAACCGTAGTTTCGGAAAGTTTTCCCGCACACTGCAGCACACAGTAACACATAGAACTGATATTTTACATTGAGAAAAGTGTAATGATCACTTTTTAACACTTACTGATGATTTACGAACAAAAATGAGGGGTTACCTTGTTATTTCAGAAAACACAAAGACTGCACGCATGCTGACACCGACTTAGTAATGACAAAACTTCAATTACCTATTTTCCGAGTAATAATGATACCTTATTGCTACGCTCACAAGAACGTTTCCAAAAATAACATTTTTATATTTTTCGTATACCAGGAAGGTACGTTACACGGAGATTCGATGAAACACCGGGTACAGATTGTACTGTAAATAATAATAAAACAAAACTAAACCTAACCCTATACATGCCCCTTTATATATTTTTTTATTATTCCAAAACCTGTCTCTCTCTTCCTTCTGGCAAAACGCACTCTCCTTTCTCCGTCATCAAAACTAACGCCTCCCTTTCTCTTGATAAACCTAATGTTCTATGTGACAACTCGTAATTTCAGGTCATTTTACAAACTTTAAAAGTTTCACTATTTCATCATTTATCGTAAACTACGTTTACGAGTATCAAATTCGCGTAACCTTAATGGTTTAGCTGCGAATTCATGAAAATATCATCAAGGACATTTCATATAGACTAGGTTTAGTCTACATGTCATCACATCATTATCATCATGTTAGTTCATGCATTATTTTGCATTTTACATTAATCGTATAATTTCTATTAAATAAACGCTATCGCGTAATTTATTTATCTTGAACATTTGATCCGATACTTCCAAAAATTATTCCGATATATTTTTATACTCATATTAAGATTATAAAAATAATATTATTAGTTTATCCGGTGTTTTAAATTTATTTTGTATATAAATTGTTATGTATAAATAATTACGACGGTTTTCGTAAATTCAACCCGATAAATATTTATTCACTCAATACTTGTGAGAAATGTATTTTTATAATTTTTATGACTTCAATACATTTTATTTTGTTCCGTTAAAATCTATTTTTAGCTAACGCTACCCTAAATACTTAAATATGTACACAAGTTACCAACTATACTTAAACAATTACACTTATACTAATACATGTATACACTTAACAATATAAAATACATCAAGTTTATTTTTTTCTTATGCTTGTCGACCTCATTGGTGAGTCACAAGGGTTTCATTAAAAATCTTGCAACTAGAGTACCACATATACATTTTAGATATATATCTACAAAATAACAAGATATTATTCACTTAAAAACACATAGTATTACACTTTCAAAGGTGAAAGAAAAAGGGGAACTCTCTCATCTCCATTGAGAGGTTCGGCCAACTCAAGGAGCAAGCAAGAAACATGATTTTTTTTAAGATCAAGTGGTTTTATGAACACTAGATTACTTCTATTTTGGTTTTGAAATAAAAACCTATGAGTATTTAGGAAACCTTGTTCCATAAACCTCATCATCATTCAAGTAAGCATTTCATGATCTTCATAACTTTTTCATATTCATCTTATTGTTATTTCATCATTTTTGCAAGAAACATGCATGTTACATATGAATTTATACCACTTTTGTTGTTTTTATTACTTATTATGTAATATAATTATCCTATAATGAATCCCTTGAAACATATCACTTTTGGTGATGTCTAGGAACCCATGACACCCTAAGAAGGTGTATGGTAGGATTTGAATAGCTTCAGAGTTGTTTTGAATTGGTTAGAATAGGTTTGGCGCGAGAAAAACTCATTTCGACAAGTTTACATAAGGGTCTGTCCATATTTTGAAAATCTGGAAATCTCGACAGTAGATAAAAATTTTTGGCCTAGATATTTAGAAAATACACTTTAAAACAAAAACGTGGCCGCTTGAACGGATTAAAACGGAGCTATAACGAAGAAGTTATGAATTTTTCAAGTTGACGACGAAAACTAATTGTTTCAGAAAATTCAGCATGTATTCTCAACTTTTTACGAGTCAAAAATGAGGCTTAGGCGTTATAAATTGTGTCGACTTATCAAAAATATATTAGTATACTTTGATACGAAACTAAGGACATATAAAACGTAGAAAACGGACTTGTAACGATTAAATTATACACGTTTACATAAAGTTGCCGTAACTTTATTATATAAGAAAAACTAATAGATTTCTATTAGACAAATATTACGGCTACAAAGGACCATGTTGAGGGTCGTTTTTAACATTGACGTAGTACTTTTTATAACATGATGTCTTCTAGTAAAAGTAAGTTCGCCAAGCATATTTTCCAAAATGTCCAACCGTTCGTCAAGCGGAGTTGTAATGAATAAAATACGGCCACTTAAACTTTGCCGAAAACCATCCTTAAACAATATTTTGGATACAAGTACCATACTTAACCTATATTTTTCTCCGTGATCGAGACCTCTGGGTTGAAAACTTAAATGCTAAAACTTTGAGATAATGATACAAGCTTCCCAAAACCGTTGAGTTCGTTTCCTAACACTCGACGTGCACCATTTTACGACTAGCTTTTCAAGGCCGTTCTGTCACTTTCATGAATTTTCCAAATGACATTATTTTACGACGAAAAGTTATAGTTTCATAATAAATCATTAAATGACTATCGTAAGATATCATTTCAATATAAATACTTGTAAAATATTTTATAACATGACGAGATGTCATAAACATATATTTAGACGATAAATTCTATTTTCAAAAACGTACAAGTGGTATAGATTACATGTGGATTTGCATGCACGACATTGTTTCATGATTTACATTAGAACATATCATTCATAATAGGTCACGGTCAGAGGTTGCGCCTCATTTCAGTATTGCCATTATATCATCATTATCATTGCAACAGGTGAGTTTTCATAGCCCCGATTTATTCAAGTTTTTACTTTATTTCAAACCTACGGGGGAGAATACATTGCACATTATTTTTATTACGATACCAAGTATATCAAATTCATTACATTGCTTAAGTTACCTCATGCCAATTGAATGTCCCCATTATATAACATGAACCGTTAATTTCATAGAAGCGATGGTGAGTGGATAGATCTATCGAGGGTGACTCCTCCATCCGGGTTGGTGGATTCCAACTGGTTAAACGGATGCATTTCATTTAATATCATTATTTGAGTTGTTTGGCAAATACTCTGTTGGGGCGAACATCATGATCAGTCTAGTTTCGGTGTCATGGACTTATAGCAATTGTAACATTTTTGTGACATATTTGTCATACATAATTTATACTTGTGGTAGTCGTATTAAACATTTACATAAACTCTATGAACTCACTCAACCTTTGTGTTGACACTTTTAGCAATGTATTTTCAGGTTACTAAGGCATTCACTTCATGGCATGCATGTGGACATATCAAAGAGTCGCGGTGACGACGCATCTCACATGGGATTTATACACTTTAAAAACATCGTTTGTCTTGTACCAAACTTATTTTCCGCAAATGTTGATTTTCATTTGGGACCTATACTTTGTAAACTCTGATTATTTTGTTAAATCAAACGATGTATTTTCCAAACGACACTTTAGGTCGTTCAATATAACTGTGATTGTGATGCTATGACAGTCAATCCCCAGGAATTCCATTCCGCTGCAAAACAGGTAATTTGGGGGTGTGACAATCTATCACTCTCAACCTTCAAATTCGAACAAGAAAAAGAGAAGATAGATCAATATATCCCTCTCATTTGCCCTCATGTTTTCCATAAGAAGGCAAGAGTTATATTGGAAGATGGAGATGATGGGTATTGTTCCTCAAAAAGGGTGGCACCATAATCGATTTGACAAAAGAAAGAGTCAAAGCACCTGTTTTTCCTTATATTTAAACTGCGTGTTTACAAGGTTTTGCACACACACATATCTTCAATATTACACTCATTTAAGTGTCACTTGGTATCTTGGAGTCAAGGATAATTGTTTGGATTAGCATATCGTGGGGTGTTCTTTTGTTTCTTGATTGATTCATAAACATTTTGTAACACCCCAACCTGGCAAGGGTAGAAGTGTCACATTCTGGTGTCATATCAGAACATACAATTAAAATTTTACAAGCGGAAGACTTAAAGAATTAAGTACCAAGTCATCTAATCGAATGACTTACAAGGAAAATTTCAAAATCCAAAATGTCTAAAATAAAATGAATTCTTGGTATGTGCTATAAAACACATATCATTTCTTTACCAAAATAGACCCAAAATAAACAGAAAAGAGCCGTTTATGTCTAATATTTGCTGGTTTCTTGAGTTTATGCATGTGCAGGTACGGATGTGACAAAATAGATAAAAGAAACCCAAAACCGAAGAAAACCGAGCACGAGAGAGAGAGAAGTGAGCAAATGCCGATGCCGGGATACAGTTTTATGGGATTTGGATGCTCAAAAGTCAATTTACGGATTTCTGGATCAAGTTTGGAAGTTTTCACAAAAAGTCCTTCACTTTCCCACATTTTCATTTCTCACCCTCAACTTTAGCTAAATTATACAAATGACCCTCAACTTTCCCATATTTACAATTTTTACCCTTCACTTTCTCATTTTATCCTTTATACCCTTATACACCTCACTTAACCATTTACCCATAATACCCTTACCTTTACACAATTACACCTTTAGTCCTTAGTCTTTGCAAGGTTTACATAAATGGTCCTTATCAAAACTAAGACTACACTCATAAAAAAACCAAGACTCAAAATAAACAAAACCAAAAGCCTCCCTTGGCCTAAAAATACCAAAAGCACAACCTTACCCAAAGAAATAACATATGCCCGTTACACCATTTAACCCACCCATGGTCAAAACTAATAACAACCCACGGTCAAACTCCTTTTAAACCGGTCAACAAAAACCATATCCAGTCAAACCACAATAAAAAATACCCTAAAGAAAATACGTGCCTAAACTTTAACCTCCATTTTCACTGTTACCCATCTTCCCCAAATTACCCACTCCCCATCAATTTTCCCGTACAACTTAAGTTGTTTCTAGAAGGATTCTGACATGACAGAGTATTTACAGCACATTGGATTGCCAAGGTGTCAATTTGGAGGCTTTCTATTGGTGTAGACACCTCACCTATCTGATCCAAGGGCTAAGATTGATTATTATGACATGAATAGAAGATCAATGGCATATAAGAGAGATACCAGAAGCTTCCCAAGCCTTTGAGCTATATAAAGCCCCTTCTTGGGTAAAGGGGAGTAATCCTGCACCCTGGTAAAATATATTAACCAAAAATGTTTAAGTACAACGGATGAGAGTGAATCTCTCACCTCGGCCCGTTACATGGGCAACAGACACACACTAAAAGTGCACTTAACCAGACAAATTACAGAAGAAAGACATGCCAATCTTATGAACTACCAAACAAACAAATTTACTTCCTACCACGACCTAATAGACTAACATCATACATGTCACACATATCCTCCAAGTGTCTCGGTAAATCGTAGACTTGTTCAGCATAATCATCAAAATCTTCAAGATCAAAACCCCCACCACCCCCAGAAGCCAAAAATGACGCCATAGGGTTATCTGACTCCAAAACCTCATCCTCTTCACTGTCAGAACAGGTCACATTCCCGACCTTAGAAAACGGATTACTAACCTTGGTTGCAGAAGAAGTCATAGTCTCCGGAGGCTTAGAAGCCTCACCAATATCGACACGAGAGTCCGTCCCCCGAGAACCATCAATACCTGCTTCCTTATTAGAACCAGAAGACATCCCAGTCTTCGCCTCGTCAATAGTAGATTCAACCACAGTACTTGGGATGCCCGTATCATCTTGCACCTCAAGAGTCCTAAAGGAGTTAGACGTAGGAATAGGAGTACCTTTAGGATTAACACTAGCAACTTCCGGTGTCTTCGTCTTAGCAACCACATGTTTTAGGAATCGCCATAGTAACCATATGTTTTAGTTCAGATTCCGATGATAATTCAACAAGAGCACGTGCAAAACTAATGCGACCCCATGAATCAGCGCACATGGAACTAGTAAAAGCATCTAACATAATCGGCTTACCCACCTGAGTAGCAATAAGGCTCAAACCGTCTTCCGAATATGCATGTTTGCACATTATGCAATTTAATCTCCACATGGGAACTTTGGTGACCTCACTTTTAGATAATAACACATCAGGAGTCCATCTAGTAAGGATGAGCGGAGAGTTACGAATAATCCAAGGGCCCCGTTGAAGGACAGTATCAACACCCTCCTTTGAATCAAACTTAAAGAGGAACACACCATCGTCATTCTTCATAAGTTTCTTTAGTCCAAACTTACCCCACGTGTTAGTGACATAGTTTTGTACCAAAGGAAACGCAAGAGTCTTACCAACAAAAAAACCAACCAGGGTATTGTCATAACGGTTAAAAACACTCTCCATAGCAGCTTTAGGGAGAACCGTATCATGATTAGCAACATGACACTCATTCACCAGAGATTGAAAGTTAACTTTTTTAATAACTCGTTCTGGGGTTAGCACATTTGCAAACGACCTTACATCAGTAGGCACTTTGTCATTCACATTAGAGTTAGACTCACACGCCTCATTAGTAGATGCATCAAGATTTTCCACCTTCGAATCATTAGCACAAAGAGATACCACATTCGCGTTCAAACTAGAGTCATGAGTAGTAGCGTTAAGAGAAGACGACGTGCCTACCTTATCACTATCAAAGCCATATGAGTCAAGACCACCAGTTTTCGCTATACTATCCGTACCCCAAACAGATTCGAAACCACTAACACTAAACTGATTCCCATTATTAGCGCTAGGGTTATGGACAACCCTAGCAGCTTTACGCAAATCAGGAGCAGCAGCAACATCAATTCCATCACCCTTAAGTCGATTCAATCTAGCTTCTAGCGCACTAATATCCACCCTAGCATACGGATTCAATTCCACATTCAGGCCAACTTGATAGGCCAAGTTGGTGGTTACTTTTGCAGCTTTCAATGAACCATCTTTATCAAGAAAACCTTTCTCCATCTCTCTAAAAACCCACAAACACGCCAAACAAACACCACTACGAACCAATTCCAATTCTTCAATGAACCATCTTTATCAAGAAAACCTTTCTCCATCTCTCTAAAAACATTTCTCCTTAAGTCGATTCAATCTAGCTTCTAGCGCACTAATATAAAGCCCTTTCTTCACAATTCCAATTCGTCCAATTTCTCATAGCATTTAGAGAATTGTTTACCATTTATTTTCAAGTCATTTTTACTGTTTTAAATCTTAGTGTAATGATAATTTTCATATTGTAATTTCAGTTGAGTAATTAAATATCAGTTTTAAGTTGTTCTTAATTTCTCTAAATTTCTTGCAATTATTTCATTTCTGTTCAAAGCTCTGTTTTACTGTTCATTAAGCTCAACTAAGCTTGTATAAGCTTAATCGAGCTCATTTCTAATCTTAATTGCTCTTAACTCTAAATTTTGGAAAAAGTCAACATAAGTCAAACGGGCCAAAAAGAAAGGTCAACTGAGTTTTGGGTTGAGTTCTGAATAGCATTTTCAAGTCCATAAAGGAGTGTTTGGTATTATTGAACTTTTGAGGATTTAAAAGTTTTGGTGGGTTAAAATTGCTTTGTTTAGAGTTGATTTCTGATATAAGAACTTAGTCAGTCTAGTTTGCAGGTTGTTACAAATTTTACAAGCATTTTCATGTTTAAAATTTAAAACTGACTTAGTACAAAATCAGTTTTTCATCAGTTTTCCTTTAGCATTTTAGTCATTTATTTTTATCATAAAAATAATTAAAAATCAAAAATAGAGTTTTCAATAAGTGTTTTAACTAATCCCAAAAGGAAAAAAATCATAAAAATGTTTTAGATAAGCTGCTTATGGTTTAAAGTTGATGGTCTGAACCAGTTCTCCCCTGCACCACAGCTTGCATTTTTGTCCAAATTAGAGTTTTCTAAGTAAGCTTTCTGTTTCTCTACTTAAGCTTGTTGTTAGATTATTGATTCCATTTGAATTTTATGGTTTAGAATAGATTTAATCTGCCTTGGTATGATTGTTAGAATTTATTTTGTAGCTTAACTCTAGACTGTTTTTTTTACTTCTGCTGCTAACAGAATAGTTAATAGGTAGTCAATCTTAGTTTTTAGATTAGGTTCATTTGATCACATTTAGTAGAATTAGGTTAGTTTATGCTAATTTCAACTTTTATGCATCCTTAGGTAGCTTATAATTGAACTCTAGAACTTATCTGATTATCCCTTTTGTTCTGCATATCAGTCCAATATTGTCCCAATCCATTTAGTTTTTGATTTTTCATCGTCTCATTTTAAGTCACTTTTAGCTGAAATTCTGGATATAAAGTCTTTGGTTGGTGGTTGTTAACATGCTATTTTTAGTTTATTTTTAGGATTTTTCTTAGCTAGTTTAATTGGTGCTTAAAGTGGCTTATGTAGGCTTTTTGGCTATTTAGTGTTAAGATCTGATCTTGAGCTTATTTGCTTATAGCTTGTTCTATTTGGATCTCAGTTAGCTGCAGTAGGTTTATTCTTGTCAATTTATGCTTATCTTAGCTTAAAATATAGTTTGGTGGCTTATCATAAATAGTTTATCATAACAGTTAGTGCCCAAATGATATATCTTGCATTCACAAATAGTTTATGTTATTTTTCCTAGCTTCTAATTAACATTTTAGACTTTTAAGGAATTTTTCATATTTTTCCTTGCTCATTTGCAATTTTTCTGCATTTAAATTCATTTTTAAGCCTTTTTAAATAGCATTTAATCCAAATAAATTAGAAAATGTTCAGAAAAATGAAATTTCAATTTTATTAGGTTTAGAATATTCAAAAAGTCAGAAAAAATATTTTTCCAGATTTTTCATAGTCCAAATAGTATTTTCTAGCAATTTAATTTAATTTAAATAGTTTTAAATTCATAATAAATATAGAAAAAGTCAGAAAAATGTAATTCCAATTTTGAAAATTTTTTTTAGTTAGTTAAGATTTTTGAAAAATATTTTTGTAATTTTCTTGTCAATTACCATAATTTTTAGCTTTTTAATTCTATTTTAAATGTTCAAAATTAGTTTTTAATTCAAATAAAATCAAGAAAAATCATAAAAATTAGTTTTAAATTTCCAATAATTTTTAAATCATATTTTTTGCTGTAAAAAATTATTAGATCCCTTTTAGAGTTTAAAATAGATTAGTTTGCATTTTAATTACGTTTTCATAATTACGTTAATCGCGTTTTAGTTATAATTTGCATATCTAGTTTAAATTCCTTGTTTGCATTAAAGATTCTGTAGTTTTAATTGCTTTCCTTTATTATTCCTTGCACCGTAGTTTAGATATCATCAAAAATCCCTTTTTAATCATTCAAAACCCGAATTACGCGACGTGAGTTGTTAAACTCCATTCATCCTTCGCTAGGAACAATCCGGGGACTCAAACCTAATACGTTTGAGTTAGCCAAATACTACAAAACTCTATAATCGGTTTCTTTCCCTACGATATCAATTTTTGGCGCCGCTGCCGGGGAGGGCATGTAGTGAGTTTTCGATTTCGTCTCGATTCACGTGTTTTTGAAGATCCTTCCCCGAGAATTTATCGTTGTTTTTTGTAAATATATCTTTTATAAAAACCCAAAAAAGATTTTGCTTTTCAAAATTTGTTTTCCTTTTATGTTTGATTTTATAAAAACCCAAAAATAATCTTCGATTTCCTGTGAATGTTTAATTCTTATCTCCTCACCCTCTAATTTGTTTAATTCTTCACAATGCTCGATTTTTCACCATTCGATCCCCATGATCCTCGGACCATGGAGCATTTCTATCGTCCATCACTTATCGGTCGAGGAGGACCGATCGTTCCGAAATTCGTTCCGAGAACGAATTTTAGACTGAAAAATCATATGGTTCGTCTTCTTCGACAACATTGCCAATTCCATGGATTTTACGACGAAAATGCAAATGAGCACTTGAACAAGTTTTTATCTATCACTCAATCCGTGAAGCAACGTGACGTTTCCCAAGATGATATCCGATTGAATCTCTTTCCCTTCTCTTTAACCCACGAAGCCGAATCTTGGTTTTATACCCTTGAAAAACATTCAATTCATACTTGGGAAGAGATGTTTCGCAAGTTTCTTTCAAAATACTTTCCATATACAAAAACAATGCATCTAAGAAAAGAAATTCTTAAATTCCAGCAATTACCCAAGGAAACCGTATTTGAAGCTTGGGAAAGATTCAAAACGTTATTGCAGAAATGTCCGGATCATCGAATTTTGCTTCTTGATCAAATCCTAACCTTTTATCATGGTATCACTAGGATTGATCGAGGCAAAATCATGTTGGCAGCTGGTGGAAATCTCATGCGGAAGACCCCTCAAGAAGCTTACGATTTGATCGAGAATTTGACACAACATCATTTTCAGTGGGATGATGACATTCCTTACGATTCTACCAATATGTTGAGTGATCATTATTCCGAGAAAATTTCCGTTATGAGTGCTCAAATTGACGTCTTTGACAAGCATGAAAGATATATCAATCACCATTATCAACAAAGACCAAGTCATCCACCCACTTTTTACTATTCAGATTCTGACGAGAGAGTTGATGATGAACCGTTTGAAGAAGAGAACGTAAAGATCGATGACGATTCTTCGAGTGGCAATCCCACTCCCATTTCGGATCCTATCATTCCCGACTCTTCCCCTTCTCTTACGCCGGTTGAGAGAAGTGACATCGTTTTTGAAGAGGTCGATGATTTTCCAATTTCGCCGGAAATTGTTGAAACCGATTGCGATCCGGAGGGAGATGTTCCTTTGTTAGAAAAGATGTTATACGATGAACCGTCGCCTTTTCTTCCCCCGAAGGAAGATAACGTTGAAGAAATTGTCGAACTTAAGCCGTCAGATCCTCCGGAGCTCGAGCTCAAGGATTATGTTCCCGAATTTGAGAGTTTTATCTTTGATACGACAGAAGAGAGTCGTGGCAATCCCACTTCTCATCCCGATCTTTCTCTTACGATTTATGAATCGTTTTTCTTTGATATCGATCATACGGAAGAGACGAGTCGTGGCGGCACCACATCTCATGCTTATTTCTCTCTTCCCGAGTATGATTCGTTTTGTTTTGAGGAGTTCTCCGGTGAACTCTCTCATATCATATCTCTTCCGGAGTATGATCACTTCTATTTCGATCTTGAGGAAGATTTTAGTTTGGGGGAAGAGCAACTCTCTCAAAAGAGTTTCGTTATTGATGACATCACCCCGCCTCTTCCTCCCGAGGTTTTTGTTAGAAATCACCCTACGAGCTTAAATGATCAAATTCAAAAATTTGCTTTTAAGGATGAAGAATGGATCCTTATTGTTATCAAAATCTTTATTCCATTTCTTCCATATAATGTGATTTCTCCTCTTCTTCACTCATGCAGGAGTGAGGATACAATCTTTGACCCCGGTATCACCGTATAAAGTTTTTGCTATTTAGACCGTAGGTATCTCATCAGAGTGGAACTTATGTTTCAATGTTTATCCAAACCTCTTGAACGAAAGTCCGATGGAGATTATCTTTTCCACTTGCTTCCCCAAGGACAAATGAATTCGAGGCGGGTCAAGCTAACGACTCGATAACAAAACAAGCATTTCTATCTTCTTTCTATTTTCTAAAAAGTGACGTGAAGGGGTTAGCCTCTTCGATTTCTCGTGTTTGGTTGTTTGTGATGTTTTGTCTAGGATTTCACCGATATGAAGACTCTCGTGCTCGAAGTTTGTCTTTTCTCCACTCGAGTTTCATGATCGATGCTGATGGAAATCTGATATCCAAATCTTATCGACTAACGTTTATCTTTAAGCATACTTAATAAACGGCTTTTAGATTTTCGTTGATACCCTTGCCTTTAAACATTGAGGACAATGTTTCGTCTTAGTCTGGGGTGGGTATATTCTTCCCAGATGATCTAAACCAGATTATTGGAAAACAATATCTGTTTAAGATTAAGTATTCTGAATTTAACCACAACAACAACAGTCATATCTATCGAACTGAGAAGGTGACTGATGATGTTGATACAATCATGTACTTCAAGAACGGTTTCCTAGATGAAGAGGTATTTATACTATCATCTTAAATTACTTTATCATTGTACAACTTTGATCATAAAGTTAAATTCTACGAAACTTTTTTTAAATAAAAAATTTATTGGAAAAAAATAACAGGATTCTGATGAGGAAGACAATGTGGAAGATTATCCAGATAATGCTGATGATGTGTTAGGAAATGGTGACGGTGATTTAGAAAATAACGTAGGTGAGTTTGAAAATGGTAGAGATGATTTTGAAAATGATGGACACGACTTTGAAAAAGAAGAAGATGATAAGTTGAATTCCTGGAATGACCCAGAGAATGGTGAACATGACTTACAAAATGATATGGATGAATCAGACATTGGCGAAGAAGATTTAGATACTCCTCATGTTGATTTAGAAGATGGTGAGTATGATTTGGAGGGCGTAGATGATGAGGTAAACAATACAGAAAATCACATTGAAGATGCTGAGAATATAAATACAAGACCATCAAATGATATGGAGGAGGTATTATACATTTCGTTACTAACTACAGTTAACAGTAACATATGTTTTTAAGTTAACATAAATTAATGTTTAAATTGTTCTACATTGCAATATGTTGAAATCCACACTTCAAAATCTTCAAATGATCCAAGAAGTGTTGAAGATGAAAGCACTCTCCATACCATCAATGATCCAAGTGGTGTTGTGAAAAAAAGAAACTGTGAAATAGAAGAGTTATCAGAGAATGATCTAATCGATGAGGAAGATGTGCAGCCAAATAAAAAGATGCTGACAACGGATATTGGAAACAATGATTTATAGAAAACCAACTGCATCCCCTTGAAACAGTCATAATTCATTTTTTTTTAAATAATTAGTTGTTTTACTTTCGAATTTTGCTAAACAGTTTATTATCTAGGGTGTTATGGCAGCAATTTTTTTTGGTTTCCAGTTTGAAACTTTGTGTTTGTTTACATTTATTATTGGACACGTATTACGATTTCTTCAAAATAAAAAATGGGCGCGTTTTATTATATTATATGGTTATCTGTGGTTATCTGATCAGCAAACTTAACACTTCTATAAGGTTTTAACACCTTACCATCTCTACCCACGATCTTACCATCCACGTTCTTAAGATTAGCGACCAAACCACTCAACAGTCTCCTCAACCTCATCATGTTGCCCAACTTGATTGAAACGGGAATGGCACCACAGGTTGAACATTACGATGAGCTTTCTTAGAAAATGGACTTACAGAATAGGCGCATCCCCAGCAAATCGAACCCTTACTAGCCCCGGCAAGACCCGGAAGCATCAAGCACTTTTTATTATCCATGAACAAAGCGAAACCAAGCCAACCAAACTAACGAGATGAAAAACCTAGAAAAACACAACCCGCGCAGCACACAAAACCAAAAGCTAAACCCTAAAAGGGAAACGTTACCCCATGATATTCAAAACGATTCACATAATTAATGGATGTCAAATCACAATGATTAAATGAGCAGCGAAACCCTAATGAAGCAACAATTGAAACCCTAATTAGAAAAAAACGGCACACAAATAAAAAAATTACTAAAAGGAAGTAATACAAAGATTATTCCACTTAAGTAAGATCATTATATGTGATTAGATTCAATCTAATTAGAAGAAACGAATGAGAAGATCAGGATATAGGGAAAACGCATGAAATCACCATTCTAGGGTTTTTTTCTAAGTTGAGAGGTAGTTTGTGATATTCAATATATGGTGAAATTAGATTATAAAAAAAAAAATAAATAGATAAAAAGATATTTAAGTATGAAAATAATGGTGATTTTTATGTTAAGAAGTGACACATGTCACCCAGTGATTGGAGCTAATTATCTTAATTTTTTGTTAAGAGTTAGGTTTGAAGTTTGTTAAGAAGTGACACATATCATCTCATGATTGAAGCTCCTTATCTTAATTTTTGGTTAAGAGTTAGGCTATAAATTAGAATTAGGTTATCTATACATTATAATATAGTATAGATAACTAGATTAGGTAATTAGCCCACAAGCATGACATAATATTTTACAGGAAGTGGGTAAAAATAAATTTTTGGATTTCATTTAAAATTATTGTCAATACTCATTAACATTTATATTCGTTTAAATTGCATAACGTTTGTTGGTCAATTCACATACAAGGGTTGTCAATCCTCGCAACCAATCACACTAAGGTCCTATGGTCAATTCTCCTAGTGCAAAAGATACAACCGGTCTTCAGAACTACCAAAATTAGAGGATCTATCGAAAAACTATGCATGTACACACTAGAATCAATAATAAAAGCATGAAAACACAATCAAGACACGAAATGAATCATAACTAGGCTAGCACCAAAGGTGCTTGGCCGATCATATTAATAAGAACACAGAATTCAATGTTTTGCATGAAAGTCAAAGACCCACATCATAAATGTAATTAAAACAAGAATCGCTAAAACTTATTGATGTTATCGAGTGATTTCTCCCTTGGAAATGGCTCTGTATGTTGTTGTAGATCTCTCTTGTGGAACCCTACTTCGTTCTCTGGTGTTTTGTGGTGAAAAGGATGTTGTAAAATGCTAGAAATAGGGTTGGTATTTATAGGCGGACATAGCTCTTGGTGTAACCTTGGGTTGTGATTCTGCGTAACTAATGTAATCATCCACGATCTTATCTAAAAGTAGATATTTACGGCCTAACTAAAATGGGTAGTTACGCTGTAACCGCCTAGGGTTTCATATACGCCGTAGTCTTCTTTTTTTTTGGTAAAGGGTATTCCACCCGGTAAATTATATTACACAAAAAATCGTTAGAAATGCTGATGGAATGTGAAGTACCACATTAACCTCAAACAGCGCTGACATCCAACTAAACACTTGTGACATGCCACTAAGCGTTTAAACTAACACTACATACACATACCAAAACTCCTATAGGAAATAACCACCTAATGACACACGACTCACCACACAAATCATGACTCATCAGAAGGAGAATTATGAATCAAGTGAGCCACCTCCTTAAAACCCTTTTCAAGCAAAACCCATTGGGAAAACGGGAGTAGGGAAAAAGAGTACAACACTCACCCGAATCTCCAACGAAGCCCAACAACCACCAAGGACATCAACCAGAGGCATAAGACCAGCCTCACGCTCCCAGAAACGAAACCGGCATCAAGAATAGAACAAGCCATCAAGAATGCATAAGAGATGAAGGCACATGCCACACATAAAAAGCTAAGCACATTTGCTCTCCTCTTGAATCTACATGTAAACCTTCAAAGCGCTGCGTTGCTTTAATCACATCAATAACTTGACTTTGGACCGACGTTGCGCTTGAAAATTCTATTTTTCTTTCTTGCCAAATGAAATAAGACGTAGCCGCAAGTAAAAGCAGAAACAACACTCCTACGAACGAGATGAAGCCATAGGACAAATGATGAACCACATTCACTAAAGAAGAAGGAATATCAAGACCGGCAAACACCTTCAACGAATCCCAAACCTGAAAAGAATACAAACACTCAAAGAAAAGATGATCATGAGAATCCGGTTGAGTATTACACAAAGGGCACAAAAGAGTTCCAATAGTGGGATCATTAGGGTAACCTATCGTCTGAAGTCTCCTTCATCACAAGCCATAAATGAAAAGCATGCCTCGGGATACGGTGCGAGAACCAAACAAGATGAAACCAATCAATAACTTGTCCACCTTGACGAATACACTCGAACCGGCGACCGCAGAGAAAGACTACACGACCATCCCCATCTTCCAAACTAACCGATCATCCACATTAGCTTGTAAGGGTAGGACTGGTATAGATGTAATCATAGGATCGTAATTGCCCACACATTCGGCCATGCCCAAGAATCCTCCAAAATAATGTCCCGTACCAAGGAATTATAAGTAAAACCAGCCCGATATATATCCCTTGAAGACACTATAAGAGAAAGAGGACCAACCGAACACCACTTATCAAACCAAGCAGAAGCCTTCATACCATTACCAATCCAAACAAATTGCGACAAGAGGCCTAATCGAAGGATCTTCCTCAACTCCATGACATATTACCACGACTTGGAACATCCCAAAAATTACGCCCCTTAACTGTATGTATGAATCCATTTAACCCACAAAGAATCCATAGAATTGAATAAACGTAAATATGGCAGCAATAAGGCGTGTTAAAACAAACAAGCACAGATCCCAAGACCACCTCCTCTTTTAGGTAAGCACACAACCTCCCATACAACTTTAGAATAACCTTTCAAAAGAAACCGCATAAGTTGCTCAAGATCAGACACAATTCTAGCGGAAGAACAAAACCGGCCCAATATATGTGCATGAAGAAGAAGAACTTGAATAAGGTAAGAAGGCGACTGCCAACGAGAGGATTTATTCCTCCAATCATTATACGGTTGGCCGACTTCTCCACAATTCTCTACAATCTCAAAAATCAATCAGTTGTAAAATGGCACTCCTAGATACTTCACGGCAAAGTCCTTCAACAAAAGGAAGAATTTGTAAAATAGCAAGCTTAACATGATTAAGAACATTACAAATGCTCTTGGGTAAACTAGGAGACAAGCCAAATCTCCTTAAACTCTTCCAAAGAATCCATAATAATAAGCCGATTGAGCATCACCATGAGCAAACAAAAACAAATCATCAGCAAAGCAAAGATTAATGATATTAAGATGAGAACATTTGTGATGAAAGGTGAACATCTCAGAATCCCTAACCCGACGCCTCAAGATAAGAGTAAGCACCTCCATAACAAGCGTAAAAGATACGTGATAAAGTCCCCTTGACGTAACCACACCACCCTTAAAATAACCATGCAAAATACCATTCACGCTGATTGAAAACGAAGTAGTAGCCACGCATTCCATGATCCAATGAACCATCGCGAATGAAAGAACGAACAGATACCCTCAAGAACTCCCAATTCAGTGTCGTAGGCCTTCGAGATATCAACCTTAAAAGCACATCGAGTGGACCACGATTAAGATGATAATTATGCATAAGCTCACGAATGCAAAATGTTATCGCAATCCTTCTACCGGAACAAGCGATTGATTCGGGCTTACCAAACTGGGAAGACTATCCTTAATCCGATTTGCAATAATCTTACTTATACACTTGAAGAGCACGTTGCAACACGAAATAGGTCTAAAGTCAGTAATCCTCGTGGGAGCATTGACCTTAGGCAAAAGGGCAATAGTAGTATGATTAATCTCTTTAAGCAACTTACCATTCACAAAAATTCTCGAACAGCTTTGGTAACATCATCCAGAAATAATATCCAGCACCGCCAAAAAGATAGAATAACCATCGGGACCCGGAGCCTTATCATCACCCAGTAAACATAGCATCTTTAACCTCACAGTCGTAACCTCACGAACCATATGTAGCGCACATTAGGATCAAGAATCGAGGTAAACAAATCAGATCATCCAAAGGCAAACCGTCCCTCTTGACCAAGAAAACCCGTAAAAGAAAGACACAAAAGCATTGGGGATCGATCCTCCACCAATTGCACACCATTACCATCACAAATAGAATCAATCCGATTTCTACTTCCTACTTTAACAACCTTGTAAATAAAGGATTAGTCACACGAAGCCATTCAACCTTAGCCTTTTTGGAGAAAACATTCTTCCTTCAGAATAGCTTCATTGAATGCATTAAGATAGCATGCTTCCTCCTCACGCAAATCAACATTAAAAGGATCCAAATCAAGAACACGCTGAATCGTTATCTAACTCATGGCGAAGTTTAGAAACATTCTCATGAATATTACCTTCTCGAAAGAGCATTCTTCGAAAAGGCTTTTTGTAGCCTTCAATTTACTAACCACTTTTAACATATGAAACCCACTCACCGAAGTGCTCCAACACTCTCGAACTTCTTTGCGTATAAATCGAGTATTACACCAAAATGTTAGAGAATTTAAAAGGTCTAGATTTAAATTTACACATCGTAGGGATATGAAGAATAGCTAGGGAGTGATCAGATCGATACGGTTGAAAAATAGCATGAGCACAACCAAATGAATCTAGAAACCCAAGATTAGCCATTATACGATCAATCTTCCTCAAGGTACCATCTAAACCTCTTGGTTTAAGTCACGTAAATTGCAACCCCGAACGATTAATATCTACTAACTCATTAGCATCAACACATTCTTTAAATTCCGCGCAATATCAATAACGAGGAACCTTCAATCTTATCCTCTAAATTAAGAACAGAATTGAAGTTCCCAAGCACACACAACGATTATGGACGTAGCAAGATTATCCCAAAGAGGTCTTCTATGAGTATATCTATTATGAGCATAAACAAAAGAACAAAACAACTCTTTTTATCACCTTGAACTGAATGAAAGTATGGATCACTGATCGGTCATTAACCACACTCAAATCCACCACATCCATATTCCATCCCAAGACAATACGAGACCCCCTACTACAGAAACTACCATTAGACGTCCAATCCCAACCTCTAAAAACCTTCATGCATAACTCTGAGAGAATTAGAAACATGCGATTCAAAATAGCACAAATAGATTGATTCTCACTAATAACTCATGAACCTCGGTTGTTTAGGGATTGGTTCATTCCGTATATTCCATGAAGCGATACTATACATGAGGAACTTCAACAGAGGAAGTGCTTGCTTCCTTGAAATTACTAGTGTCCGTACTTGGTTTTCCAAATTCAAGATGCTCATCAACCTCATTATCACTCTCACTATCCTACGGTAACCCCTGTCTGCTTGCAAAAGTCCTCCTCAAGCCCTAATATAACATCACCAAGCACTAAAAGGGTTCTTTGTGGCAATATCACTAAGGTCATCATGAATGTACTTAGTGGGCATAGAACATTACTTGGAGGCTGATTTTTCCAACGTTATCAAGACCAGCCACATTGGGCCTTATTGTATCCTTATCCGTACCATAAGTCATATGAGATGATGCACTTATGTCACCAAGTTCCTTAGGAGCATTAGATACATTAGTACCATTACCCATGGGCGTAGACGCTCCATCAGAACCACCTTTAGGTTTGACACATTATAGCGATAATTGGACCTTAGGTTTGGTAAAACGAACTCCATCAATCACCTTGTCTTGCATTGGTGCCTTACCCTTACCCTTACCCGTAGCAGCCACAAAACCCTCCTCATCAACATTAGGCTGAACCTTAGTTTGTTTAACATTTTTGGGACATGCCATCATATGATAAAAATCTTACACGAACAACAAGGAGGCCCATTCATATTCAATGTCAATGCTGAACCAACAATGACGGATCCATTAGAAAATGGAATGGCCACAACCACATGATCCATCGGTGTTAGAGGACACTTCCACAAGAGCACGTGCATAAGAGTTTGACCCCGACTTAACACACATAGTACTGGTATAAGAATCAACATGATCGACACCAATTTGTGTCGTAATTAAACTCAACCCAACCTCCGTATATGCAACAATTGGGACATTGTGTAACTTCAACCATACGGGGGCTGAAGTAATCTCTTCCTTAGCAAGTGTAGTATTAGATCCATATGTTCAAAATATAGGAATAGAGCGAATCAACCATGGTCCCGTCTCTAATACTTGGTCCATACCTCCTTAGTGGCAATGAAAAAAGAAAGAATCCATTATTTAGCATAACACGCTCCAAACCAAACTTAGCCCAAGTATTCTTCACATAGTTCTCACAATAGGAAAGCAAGCGTTTCCCAATAAAATACCCATATAATGTATTAGCAAACCTCATTTGAAACATCTTAATTTCTTTCATAGGTATTGCAACATGAGCACCCTCCACACGCTCTTCATTCATAACTCATATGTTAACCGTTTAAACACATTTTTAGTTTTAAACATAGAAGCATTATGAGCTTTGGCTGATTTTGTGAACAAACCTCATTGGAAGACTTACCAACATCCTTACCACTCCCATACCCACCATTAACCTGTGTTGAGTAGAAGAAACACTAGGAGTTGGACGAGTCGAGATAATTTACCATTTGTAGCATCATTATTAGCAATATTCCCTTAAGACCAGCATCTTGAGTATAATTCGTGGATTCAGGTATACCTTATCCCATCAATTGTACTACACTCAACATCAACATTCAACATGAGGGATTAGTGGTCTTACCAGAACATTACGGCAGCCATCCTAAGCACGGATTTGAGAATAGGAGCATTATCAAGCAAGCTACTTTCATTAATCCCCCATCTTTGTTAGAGGAACTTTTAACAATGTTATCATGGGTTACAGCAGCATGCGACCCTTTCAATTCCCTAGACGTGTTAACCTTCTCCATTACCCAACAATAACGAAGTAAAGAACGAGAAACAAATAAAAGAAACCTAAAAATAACGAAAGATTGGAAAAAAAACAAAACCAAACGACCGTGATTGAACAACCAAACAACGAAACCCTAACAATCGAACATCATTAATGAAACCTTAAACAGCCATAAATACTCATTATTAACCGACCCTCATAATGATTACAAGCAATAAAAGCAGCACCGACTAAACAAACCCTAAACCAGCGATTCAATATTAATTAAAATGAAACCCTAACCTTCAATAAATCGTCAACCAAATAAAAGCGAAAAGGGAAGTAATACAAAGATTAATCCACGATAGTATCAGTGTTATAAGGTATAGAATTCAAAGAAGAGAGAAGGAACGATTAGATTGAAAGAAAACATTGAATCGCCATATTCACCAGAGGAAACGTGTAGGTTTTTTTTTTGTTTGAATTTTTTCTGTGAAACATAATTTATGATGTACTAAGCTGTTTTTACCTATTGAAAATTTTTAAAACCAGAAATGACCACTAAATAGATCTTAAACACAACAACTCAGCCTAAACAAAACACTAGTTCTTCATAGCAAATGAGAAAGCTAACCTTATAAAAACCTGAGGTTGTAATACAAACAATAAAATAAAAGTTAATAGAGGATTTTTTTGTTCTATTCTGGAAAAGTGGGATAAGGAAGAAGGATATAAAGAAACACATTCGTTAACATAGTCATTCATTTTCTTAAAACATAGCCAATTACCATAAATTAGAAAGTTAGATGGAGTATTTTACAAGCCAGTCATAATGTTACTTAAATCATATGTACCACCAACCTGACACCTTAAAGATTTGCATCAATGTACCAAAACACAAAAAAATAGAATAAACCCATTGTCTACCAATGATAACCAAAGTATTCAACACAACCATTTTCTAACACACATGAAACACAGGGAACACACCTGCGTGAGGACCATGCAACACCTCCCGAGTCGACATGTACTTGAACCTTAACATTTTGCCTTTTTTGAATTTGCAGACTGCAAATTTTTTAGATTTTCTATGAATGTTTACATGGTTTGTCCGACCCGGATTTTCTAAGTGACGTACAATTTTGACAACCATCTGATATTCTATTTCTTTGTGTCTGATGAAACACTTTGTATAAGTGTGCACTAGATGTTTCTCAAGAAAATCAGCTAGTATGCACTGCAATTAAGTGTAATAATCAGAATGATATGTTATTAAACGCCACATCATGACCATGAAAAAAATTAGACATAACTACTTACAAGTCGTTTCCTGTCTATAATATCTTCATAAGGTACATAGAGATTTTCAGTTTTTT
Source organism: Chrysanthemum makinoi (assembly GCA_910596185.1). Lineage (NCBI taxonomy): Eukaryota > Viridiplantae > Streptophyta > Magnoliopsida > Asterales > Asteraceae > Chrysanthemum > Chrysanthemum makinoi. The sequence goes on along the minus strand of OU343225.1, from coordinate 226,860,398 downwards.
CACCAAAGTGGTCCATGTGTCGTTCCCAAAAACATTTGTGCCTCATTCTTTCATCAGCTGCAATCACGTAGCACATAAATATATTTAAAACATATTTGAAGTATCATTACACTTAATTTTTAAAGTATTAAAATTTTAAACAGCTCATACCCAGTTCCCAAAAGTCGAGCTCTGGTTGGTTTTTTCTCAGCTTTGTTGCTCCAAGAAAGTGAACATCGGTTATTGGACTCCCATGCATGTTAAAGGCCTGTAAACGCAAATAGTTGTTCCTCTCCCTCATGAAGACTACGTACTCTCCTACTCTAAGTTGGAATCTTTCAACAATTTTTTGCCAACCCACACCAGACACAACATACTCATAGCGACCTTTTTTCTCCTCAACTTTAACACGTCTAACCGCAACAGTATACCTATGTTTGGTAGCACTGATCTTGATGTTGTCCTTCTTCTTTAAACCCGGTAGGAAATCGCTTGGAATTCTCTGAAATATACTATAATTTTAATACAAAACTTTAATTATACACAATTCAAAAAGTAAACCCATAAAAGAAGGTTAAATACCTGAAGCATGTTCTGTTGAAGGAAAATCCTACTCAAATACCTGCTTGGACGTCCTACGATTGCCTCATACCCACCCGTTTCATATCCTGATGCATCATAGCTGGTAACATTATAGGAATCGTCCCCTTCCTTCACGAAGTGCAATGTCTCGGCATCCATTGGTATGAATAGAACTGTGTCCATCTCAGAACCAGTCAGTTCGTATTTCTCGCCAGCTACTTTCACTATCTCAACCTTAACCCTGATTCTGTCTCTACTTGTCAAGTACATGTGTTTGTTACCATTGTAACAGGTTTGATTAAACACAACTGGAAGATACCGCGTACATAACGAAAAGATCTATTTAAATACTTGAACAGGGACATTAAATTTTAGTTATATCCTAAAGTGATTTAGATAAGAACCTATTTTTCAGGGAATGATTGCCGTTTAATGCGAAGAACAAATTCCGTAGCCATTATCCTACATATAATTATACGTTTATAAGAATTATAAAACTTGATCATATTATTTATCATACAAACAATGCTAATTGTGTATCAACTTGCAACTAACATCGGTTTGGTTTGATATGTGGTGTGAGTTAAGCCCGATTCGTGATTTGCTTACTGCTAGAGATATTGCCCGAGCAGGGTTTAATTTATCTGACTCGGTTAGTGATCTGATTGTTAATGGTGTTTGGCGATGGCCATTGGACTGGTTATCTAGATTTCCATTGTTAGCTGCACTCCCGGTCCTTAATCTTAACGATACTGACGATAGATTATTATGGCGCAAGCTGGATGGTAACCTTACTAGTTTTTCAGTTTCAGGTGCATGGGATTCTATGCGTCTTAGGGCTGATTTGGTTGAATGGTGTAATATTCCTTGGTTCTCTCATTGTATCCCGAGGCATGCAATTCATTTGTGGCTCGCTATTAAGCAGAAGCTGAAGACTCAGGATAGGATGCGACAATGGGATGTCGGTCCTAACGTTGACTTGGACTTGCTTAGATGCCCACTGTGTGAATTGGTTCCGGATTCTCATTCTCACTTATTTTTTAAGTGCCAGTTTTCTATGCAGGTTTGGTTTCAGGTCTGGGTTTTATCTGGCATGGATGCGGTCCCACCTTCTTTGGAGAGTATTGTTACAGTCCTTATTCATATATCTAAGGGGCGGTTGGTTAGTAGCATCATTTCTCGGTTACTGCTCGCTGCTACTACATACTTCGTCTGGATGGAGCGCAATGCTAGGATTTTCAAGCGTAAGAAGTCATTCTTGAAGTGGTTAGCATCATTGTCTCTACTATTCGGTTGAAGCTGGTTACCTTCAAGTTCAAGAAGCTAACCTCGCGGTCTCGATTGATACTTGATAAATGGAAGATTCCAAGTATTTGTATTTCGCACGAAGGGAGTGCCGGGTAAGGGTTGTACTCTTTTTCCCTACTCCAAGGTTTTTCCCTTTGGGTTTTTCTTGGAAAGGGTTTTTAAGGAGGCAGACTTCCTGGGTTAACTTGCTCCCTTCGTGGATTGGCTGGATGCGGGATGCTCGCTTGTTACAAGTTTTTTTACTTGTTTATGCCTAGTTTGATGATGTAATATTGCTAGGTTCTTTGTGTTTATGGCATGTCATAAACACTAGTTTATCTCTTCGCTTGAGGTTAATGTGCTACTTCAGCCACATTCCATTTGTACTTAACATTATTTTTTGGTTATATATTTATCGGGGTAGAACCCTTTACCCAAAAAAACTTGCAACTAACATATCTATTAACCAAACTATGATAACATTCCAACTGAACTATAAACGGCAATTAGAAATTAGACTTTTGTTGGCATAAATAAAATGGTAATATTATAAAAACAAAATTATGCTTTTTTCTAATCTTATAAACTTTTACTATCACAATCCAAAAAGTAGTACTTCACTACAATATAATTTTGATAACCAAAAACATTTTATACATCCATGTATTAAAACATATATTTTCAATAAAATATTTATTATGACTAATCTAAATTATCTCATCTAAACTTAACCCTAACTTATATTTGGGCATTTTATTAAAACAAACAATAACTAACATGCAACATTTTTTTTGGGTAAAGGGGAGTAATCCTGCACCCTGGTAAAATATTATTAACCAAAACGTTTAAGTACAAAGGGCGAGGGTGAATTCCCTCGCCTCAGTCCCTTAGGACACTTATAGACACTCATATAAGCGTGACAAACCACACTTATAACAAACATTGAACATCAAACTACAACGACTATAAAAAACAAATTAAAAAAATACTTGAATCTTCAAATCGTCATAGTAGTCCAAACTTCCAGCATCAACCCAGTACAATAAGAATTCTGCCCGAATACAAAGGATCAAAAGAGACTACAAACATGCTTGACAAACACCATCAAGCAACGATCACTATGGACAAATTCAATGTGTCATACAACACAATGGTATATCGTTACCAACAACAACCCCTTAAAGAGGATAGATTGAAATCCAAATAGACCTGAAATTACCATAGAAAAAAATATGGACTTCAAAGCCCTAACTGACACATCGACTAACATACATGATAAGCAATAGAACCCATTAGCAGCTCTAATCGTCACGTAACTTCCAATCACAACCAAACATGCGCAAGTACCATCAAACATCGTTGGCAGTACCTCAAACCAACACACATGAAGAACCCAAGCTCCCAAACTTCCATGACCACTACAATACGATCCGTCTATCATCATAAAAACATAGCAGCATGATCCAGGATGGCATACACGGTACCATAGAACAGCAGTGGACAACTTCCAAGGTGTAACAACCCTAGCATACCCAAAACATGACATAGCTTATCCAAAGCAGCAGCAATAATGAAGATTTAACCACAACAGCAAGGATCCAGCGTAACACATAATAGGGTATATCAAAACCCTAACAAATCCTACCAAATGTCCCAGCAGGCCATCACCAAACTATTACTAGAACACTCGCAACAGCACCAAACCTCTCTTCACCCACTTACACGGACAAAACCACATACCAGCAAACGAAAACGATCACCAGATCGACTTACAAGAACAAATGGACTAATCAGTCCAACATTCATATTTCATGATATAACATGAAAGCGCAGAATCACCAATTAAACTGAATAATACGAAACCCTTGTTAGGGTTTCGTTCTTGAAAGGCACAGCAGACCCACACCTCAAAAATATTACAATAAGCATCATGAGGAGCATAAATCATATCTGTAATGAAACCCTAAGGGAAAGAAACGATAACCCTAAAATTCATCAAAAACGAATAAGAGGAAAATCGATTAAAAAAAGGATGGAATAATTAGGGTTTCGATGATGAGTGTGGTGATTTATAAATAATAGGAACCGAATGGATTCCAAAACCCTAAAAAGAATAACCGAATCCACAACAAAACACCCAATAATTAATATAATCATCAACAGATCTGATAGAATCAAATCATATACAGAAAACATGATCATTGGATGAATTATTGGAAAACGATAGAAAAAATAAGGGTAAGGGTTATAAAAATCATCCAGTCGTCACCTATCTATTGTAAAACACAACCACACAATCGTATTGCATACCCAAGAAGGGTAGAGAGGACGATTATGGATTTCTTTTTGGCCGGAAATTGATTGGAGGTGGCGGCCGGAAATCACCTACTTAGATAATTAGTTAAAGTTCAACCAACATGCAACATCATAACTGTAAACATATAGATATGTCAACATCATAATAAACTTCTGATCATTGATTTTCTGCTTAAACTACCTTCGATTTGTATTTGTATAACTATTGTTAAATAGTAATCACCAACAACTTGATATAACATATGAGGTAACAATATATGCATTGAAAAATACTCATTGTTAATGGTTTTTATTAATAAAGAACAATGCACGAGCATGTACCTGGTGTGATTGAAGAAAAGCAGTTGCAACCAATATGTGAATGTTGCGATATTTTTAGGTATGTGTGTTAAATGATATTTTTAGGTATGTGAATGTTCCACATTACCTACTTTAGAGAAGGTGCAGGTCGAGGCCTCCAAGCCTAGTTCTTCTTCTTCTCCATATTCATGTTATCCAAATGTGGGTAACCCATTCTCTAAAGTAGGTAATGTGGAAGTTTCTGACAGTGATGATGAAGTGTTGGACCACGTGGGACGTTGTATTCTGGAAGTGGCGGTAAGGAGCAAAGTCTTAATGAGAAATGGAAAGCTGATTTAGGTGACCGCAATGATTATGATGATGATGATTTTGGTCTCTCTCCTGCTCAAATAAAGGCTGCTGGTCTTCAAGATTTTCGTCTTAGTTAGATTTCGTTTCGTTTTTGCATTATTTTGGTTTTTTATGCTGGGTGTGGGTTGGTAGTTTATTTGGTTTTAGATAGTTGTCATTTATGGCATGTCATATTTGATTTAGTGGTTGTGGCAAGCGATTGCTTGCGGTTAATGTGGTACGTCAGCCACATTCCATTGTACTCAAACGCTTTTTGGTGTAATATATTTTACCGGGTGGAATGCCTTTTACCTATTAAAAAAAATTGATGTTTATGAGAATATTAAGATGGCACTCAACATTTAATTATGTATCTTTATAGATTTTTTGAGAAAAAATATTTCCAATGATATTATCACTACCATTGATTTTGCAAACATTCAAAAGATTTTGCATATATCCTCCCATGCATACTTTTGTGACTTTTTATTCTAATTTAATTTTTTCAATTTTACTATTATAAGATGTTCACAAAGAAAAAAAAACCCTAATTTTCTCTCCCCTTAGGGGCGATTTCCGGCCACCCCTCCTCCTACTATTCTGATCTCTTATTCAACCACTCAATCGCCTCTCTATTATTCTTTGAATGATATGCAATCGATTGGGTCGTTGTGTTTTTCTGAGAAGGGGTGTGTCGTGTTCTCATGTCATTATATTCTGAAATCGTTCCTTGTCTCTAAACCCTAAAACGTTTCTATAGGTGAAGTTATCATTTTTTTAAGGTTTATTCTTATTATCGCTGCCATATGATCGATCTAAACCCTACCTTTTTGACGGTTTACGTCTCACTTTTGTTGCTCGATCTGGTGGTTCTAGGCTCTTATTGATATATCCTATTGGGTTGTTTGGTTGGTACTGCCCTTAATTCATGTTTCGTTGGTCTAATGGCTGCGTACAGGTTTTTTTAGGGTTTGTTGCCTATCTGCACATACGTGGTTTTCCCTATTAGGGTTCCACCTGGTTTTCATTCAACGTTACTCCACTGGGGCTTCGTCTAGTGTGCTTTTTGTTGGTTTGCTATATGTGCTGCTAGGGGTGTTCATGGGTCGAGTAATAACCGAATAAACCAAAAACCGAACCCGAACCGAACCGAAGAAAACTGAACCGAACTTGTAACCGAACCGAATTTGTCAAAACCGAACCGAACCGAACTAAAAATTCAGTTTTCGGTTTGGATATGGTTTTGGCTACCTGAACCGAAAACCGAAACCGAAAACCGAATTTATATAAATATATATATATTTTTTATATATTTATATATAAAAACACTTTATATATTTAATATATATTTTTTTATATACTTATATTCACAAGAAGACCATTAAAATTTTATCTTAATATAAAAAAATACTTTTTATACTTGAAATAATTTTTTTCTTTGCCAAAATCTATTTAATTAAATAAAAAAATGTATAAGTTCGGTTTTCGGTTTTGACCCATAACCGAACCGAACTTCGGTTCGGTTGGGTCAGAAATATTTTGGTTCGGTTCGGTTCGGTTTTCGGTTATGACCAAAAAAACTTAACCGAACAAACCGAACCGAATAAACCGATTAACCCGAGAACCGAACCGATGAACACCCCTATGTGCTGCTGGAAGTAAACCCGATTAGGGTTTTGGTTCGTATGGATGTATGGTACATATTATTGAATGTGGGTTTTGAGAGATTAAGGTCCATGTTGGTATGGTTTTCCTTCAGATCCTGATTGCTATTCTGGTGGTATGGGATATGGTGCACGTGAGGGGTATGTGTTTACCCTTGATTTGTTTCAACTCAATCCTATGGTGTGCGTCGAATGTCTATGGTGTTGGTTGGGGTTGATTTGAATATTTTGTTGCTACTACGAATTGTTTACCCTATGAATTGTTTATGGTAATGGAAGTTAGGGTTAAACCCTATGAATATAGCAACCTTGGTTCGATTTCTGCTCCTTTTGCTGTGATTTGTTGCAGATACGGGTGGAGTATTGTGCGGATCATATGGTGGCTGAAAAGTTAGGGTTTATTAACCCTATGGTAGGTGTGATCATATTGGCTCAAGATGCTTCAAGTTACGTGTGATGCTGGATTTTATGAAGGGTTGAGCTGTTTGTGGATTGCTTGTGGTTGGTGCATGGTTTTTTTCTACTCTTTGTGATCTGAAGTCACATATGATGATCCATGAGTGGGAAAGTACTATGTTTGATGGGTACTTTTTGATCCGTTGAATCCGGGCAGAATTCTTATATAATGGGTTGATTGGTACTCTATGTGGAAGTTAAGTTGGAAGGGTCTTGTTCAGAACCCTTTGTATCATCAGATTATATGTTGAAGATCGATTGGATGTTTATCCGTGGATTCTTCATGGAAGTTAAGGTGAACCGCCAAAGTGAATTAGAAAGCTCAAGTGTTTTTCTTGAGTAGTATTGTCATGTTTTATGTACTTGGGTTATTGTTGGTAGGTTTATTTTATTGTATGTTATAGGAATGATGTGTCATTCCTATATTCGAGTCTGTAAGTGTCCTAAGGGACTGAGGTGAGGGACTCACTCTCATCCCTTGTACTTCAATTTTTGTTTGGGAAATATACTTTACCAGGGTGCAGGATTACTCCCCTTTACCCTATTATAAGATGTTTACAATGTGTTTATACTTTGACTATCAAAAATCAAACTACTTATTAGCGTGATAAGAATCATCAAACATATATGTTCAGGTTGTGTTCAAAAATAAATTATAAAATACAATGAAGTTGACATTTTGTATTTCGTAATGTCAAAACGAGTAAGACAATTCAAATGTATTTGTTCAATTGTGCATATTTCTATAATGTTTGATTAATGTTCGTTCAATAGACTATTGTATTATTCACATGTGTTTTTTTTATATAATAAACTAATTTTATTTTTCCATACAACTTAAGTACTTTTATTTCAATAATCCATTTATTTTACTATTCGCAATGTTATTCTAACTATGATTAGCTATGGAAATGGATATAACTTCCCCGACATTTGATGATTATATGTACCTAAAGGTTTACAAAATCATGTCAAATGAAATACAATATACTTGAACTATAAAATAACTCAGGAATAAGGTAATTACTACCTGAAAAAAGCCAGTAATTCCCATAGTAAGTTTTGCACACACATGTAATTCTCAATTCCAATCTAAAAGAAAAGCAAACCAATTCAACTGATATGATACAATTAACATATTCAAAACAATAAATAGTCATAATCATTGGAAATTGTTGTATACAAACAACAACGATTCGTGGTGAAATAAAAACCAACCAAAAGATAGCCTACATAATTAAAGCATATATAAATAATACTTCCATGTTTACGTACACTTGCACATACGTGCATTCGGTAGACCTAATAATAATTATCCAAACATATGTCTTAATTACAAAACACAAAATATGAGATTAAAATAGTTTGTTTAAAACATGTCCAACCATGTCCAGAAACATTAAAGGATGTGCAAGTTAATGCTTAGCAAATATGGAATATGGGGAATTGAGTGTTCTGTCCCTCTTCCACGTCCAAGTCTTCACCATTGGATACATACTTGAACATAATCATCTTTGTGTATGGAAATCCACATCTTGAGGCCAGCAGCTTCCACTTCCCGTGCACATTGACATGATTGTTTCTTTCTGGATTTTTGTTGTGAGGCTCCATACGGACTTTCATCTCCTGTCGATATTCTTGGTGGATGATAAGCGCCTGATCATACATGTGCATGGGGTATATCTTAAGGAACTTTGCGATGATTGCCTATAAATTTGGATTTTGTAATTACTATTAACCAATTGTTTGCAATCTAAAAATTTGTATAAACAATACAATAAACGAAACTTACCAATCTTTCCTTGCACTGAATGGTTGCATAGCTTTTGTTGAAGGACCTATCATTTTCTCCAAAATGATCCATGTGAAATGGCCAAAAGCATATATGTTTCATTCTATCATCTTCTACACATCAGAAGTATTTATTGTATATGTTAACAATCTTTGAAATTTATATTATGAAAAAGCATAATAACAAGTAATAATAACACAAACTTAAAATACATACTATCTTCATGCCACTCCAGCGGTAGTTGCTGCTTCCTTAATGTAGGTGCTCCTTTCTAAACAATCTGTGTAATCACGCTACCATCATCGTTAAAGGCATCGACCCACAGTTTATTTCCCCTATTCTTTGTTATGACACACACAGTTCTGGCCTCCAGTCCAATATCCTCCACCATCGTGTTCCATGCATCACCCAACAAACGATAAACATACGTGCCTGTATTTAGTAATACTGTTACACGTCTGAGATGACACGGGTAAACCGTTTGCTATGATAGTAAGCTCATCGAGTTCCTGAAGTCCTGGTAGTAGTTCGGTAGGAATTGACTGTAGGAATGTATACCATAACCATGTTATGCAATTTTTATATAAAATCTATACTATCAACTTGTGTAGGTTTTATGAAACAACATTTTAAAATGTATCAGTATTCAATACCTGTGGCAAACGAGGGTCTGGCAGAACATAAGTCTTCAACCTTGAGAAAGTAGATATGTTTCCATCATAACCAGCTACTTCCTTGCCATTACGCAAATATCCAGTCACATAAAAAACAATCCTCTCCTTCTTCAATGAAATGCAGCAGGTGGACATCTTGACTTAAGTTGCGGTTGCAAAATGTGGTCCATTTAGGACCTGTCAAATACCAGAGTCCGTATCGAGGCCTCACTAACTCCACCTTGAAACGATATCCATCAGCTGAAATGATGTATATGGCGGAGTTACCATGGTACGCTTCTTGGTTGTACACTTCCGGTAGGATCTGCAACAAAACAAATCTGAATATATTGCAATTGTTTACTAATAAAACACTCAATTATATGTTTGAGCTTTGTTAAATGAAAATGTTAAGTACCTGAAACTCTGAAAAGTGGTCCTCATCTTGCAGAATCACAAACTCAATACCCATTTTTCCCTGCACAAAAAACTATGTTTTGTAAAAACATTTTATATACATTACATCAGGCAGAACAGTGCATTGGCATAACACCACATCCGAAAAATCGTCTTAACCATAATTTCTTAAAAATTTATTTATATATACTTTGATATTATACAACTTTAAACATACCACTTAATTAACTTAAACACGTGATCCGGGGATATCTACCTTGCTAACAACGATAAATGCAACTTCTTATAAAAGTGTATCGCAAAACACTGCTAATGAACTTTTTTATTAAGAAATACTTTTAACCCCTTTTTTTACATATAATGTGATCTTAAATAAGCTAACAAGATTAATACATACAAAGTACGTAAGTTAAACCATATTTCATGTCATATCATCCTTACTAACAACAACACATGCAACCTTTTATCAATGTGTGTCGCAAAACCATTCTAATTAACAAATGTATATAAATTTTGTTATAGGCCTATTAACAAAACATAATATGAACTTTTTTTATCTAACAACCTTACTACATAGAAAGTACCTAATTTAAATCATATTTGATGTCATATATTCCTTACTAACAACAACACATGCAACCTTTGATCAAAGTGTATCGCAAAACCATACTTACTAACAAAAGTATATGAGATTTGATTGAGGCCTATTGTAACATATAATCTGATCTTCATTGATCTAACAACCTTAGTACATACAAAGTATTTAAATTAAAGCTATTTCGATGACATATCGGACTTACTAACAACAACACATGCAACCTTTGATCAAACTCTATCCAAAACCATAGTAACTAGGAAAGATATGTCAAAATTGTTATAGCCCTATTCTAACATATAATCTGATCTTCATTGTTCTAACAATCATATTCTTAGTGTTAATAACACCTTACTAACAACAACACATGCAACATATGATCAGTTTGTATGTTAATATACCTTTGTTTTGATCAATTATCAGATGAAATCAAAGATTTATTCAAAATTATGCTTACCTAAACAAATATTTACAACCACCATATTTGTTTGACCAAGTTTTTATCAATGAAACCTTTTATTATTCATAAAAAAAACTAAAATCTTACACTATAAACTGAGATCTTCAACTTTTGTTGATGACGTTAAGATGAATGATTAGGTCAGAATTATGATTACCTTTCTCTTTGATAGTTTCAGTTGTAATAATGCCCGCCTCGAGGTATGGTGGAAGGAACCAAGAAAACATTATGTAGGGAGTAGATAGCAGAGTCAAATATATTTTGTATCAAATCCTTTAGAAGATTTTGTAACCATAAAACACTTTAATTTTAGGTAGTTGGACTTAAATATATAATTAGTATAATTAAATTTTTATATTGACATATTATCCAAAAATATAACTTTCTTGAATTGCATTTGACTTTGCATAATATTAAGAAACTACTTTGTCATATGTTTTTAAGTTAACTTAGCTAATGTTTAAATTTTTACAAAGAAAAATAAATGGAGTTTTAGAGACCCCCTTTGGCGATTTTTCTAATCCCTAACTGCCCAACTCGTTTTTCACCTTCTTCCTTCCAATTCTTGTGTTCTATGCAACGATTTGATTAGTTTTAGTGATTACCATTCGTGTTATTCATTATTTTGATCATTATTGCTGCTTAATTCGCATTGATTGCTGGTTTTTGGTGATTTATTCCCATGATCCATAACCCATGACCCATGACCCAAAACCCATGGGCAAAGGGGAGCGTCCCACGGATCCCCAGTATTACACTGGATGGATCCCTCAAGTGAGGGATCCGTGGGATCCGTGGAACAGTAGCTATTTTCTCTCTATAAATAGTGAGCCATTTCTTCATTGTTTCTCACCCCTTCCTCACATATTTTCTCTTTGAGTTATAAACTCTCTAACCTCAGATCCAAGTGATCTATGTATGTAGTTTTGTTTTCGTGTGATTCTCTAGGTTCCTCTTAAAGGCGAGATCACCATCTTTTGAAGACGAGCAAGCTCAAGTCCATGAGTTGCCATGCTTCGTTATCATCAAGACTACTGAGGTTCTCTTGTTGATAGTTCTTTTCTTTCTCATAAGAAGTGTAGTGTTGAATACATTAGTGAAAGATGTCTAAAAGAGTCAAGACGAAGACATTAGTGAAGGGTGTCGATCGTCCGTATTGAAAGCACAAGTGAAGGGTGCTTAGAATTCAAGACTAAAGGCATTAGTGAAAGGTGCCTTGAAGATCGAGTCAAAGGCATTAGTGAAAGGTGCTTTGAAGATCGATTCAAAGGCATTAGTGAAAGGTGCTTTAAAGATCGAGTCAAAAGGCATCAGTGAAAGGTGCCTAAGGTGTACATTCGATATGGTGTGATTCGATGTACTAGATAGATTAATATTGGGTCAAAGGATATTGATATCCTTGTTGATGTTGTGAAGAGGAGTAGATCTCCTTTGGGGTTAGGTGTTTTGTAGTGTTTGGGTAGTAGTTCCTCCATTGTAATGGAACTCGGTATTTACCCTTGTACCGGATAAAGGGTAGGCGACGTTGTGGTAGGTGTGGTTCTCCTTTGTGAAAGAACCCGGTGGTTAGCCTAGTACTGGAAAAAGAGTAGGCAACGTTGTGAAGGCTTCTCCGCCATAAGGAGTTGGTGTCGTGTAGTGTTTACGAACTCTCGAGTAGGTGACTCGGGGAGTGAAGTTGGGCAAGGAAGGTGTCCTTGTAGCTGAACCACTATAAATACTCACGTTCTGGTTTTCTGCTTCTTACTCCTTATCTTTTCATTACATACCCAGCGTCTATCAACATCCAACACACATGTTTAATAGATTGACATAAGTCGATATAAATAGTTTAAAACAAAGTTTTAATCGGTAAAACTATTCAACCCCCCCTTCTAGTTTTCCACAATTGGTATCAGAGCTTCGTTACCAAGTTTCTTAAAGTATATTGTACTTTAAAAACTTGATACGATCCGTGTTTAATTGAAAACTACAAAGAAGGTCTTTTACAAAAACAAACACCATGTTTTTAAAACACCTTGTTTGGATGTTGATTAGATAATAACTTTTTTTTATTTTAATTGCACTAACCTTCTTTGTCATGTTGCTTAGTTAAAGCTCATACCTACCAAGCCATAGGAATTGCTTGGTAACAAGACTACCTTCCCTAAGAAGGTATCTTAAACACGAAGGAACCGAAATTGTGTTCTGACATTTGTTGTGGCATTTGTAAAGACATTCCGAAGTGCTTTAGAGGTATGATTTTCCGCTTTTCTCTAAATAACATTAGATTAATAAATAAGTATTCTTATATAGGAATCTATATGATTATCTTTTGTGCATATTCATATATTACACGTAGCCTCGTTAGGAAACTTTTTCTCGCATATGTGGTACTCTTTCGTCTAAAGTCGAGGTTTATAAAATTAGTGTTTTAATTTATTTAATCCATAAATCATATCCTTCTAATAATAAAACAAAACACAAATATAAAAAATTCCTCCTTCCCCATAAAAACCCCCTCCAACGTCCACTCCACCAAATCCTCATTTTTCAAATCTTCCACTTTCAAAAATTACCTCTTATTCAAAACTTTATCTTCGTCCTCAGCTCATCTCATCTCAAACCAAAATCAAGAAGGTTCTTCATCAACATGGTTTACGCCGCCTTCGTAGTCATTGCCCTAACACTCATCGCTCTCGTGTTTCCTATGATGAAGTTCACGTATGGAGACATATACTTTGTGTTGTTAATCTACATTGTTGTTATATTCCCAATCCTTTGTACCGTTCTTAGCATTGAAATGAAATACTACTAATGTTCTAGTTTATCTAGTTAATTTCTCATAATGTGTTTGTCATTTATTTTGCTTTATATCTCTCGTAATTTTTGATCTTGAGATACTTTTGAAACCGACAATGCATGCTATAATAAAAATTGGCTAAAATACATACCCTTGTATAAACATATAAGATGCAAAAACCCTTTTCGTCAAAACCTTTTTCTGTCACTACAGATCCACGGATCCCTGTAGGTATACTAGCCGGATCCTTCATAAAAGGGAACCGTGAGAACCGTCATTCTGAAAAACAGTTTTTCATGCAATATAAAAACCGTTTTCTTCCTAAAAGAAATGTTCCACTAGATTGTCAAACATTAAGTGAGTTAATTATCATTGTTAATAAGCATCTTTGTAAAAACGTTAGGTAATCATTGCTTTGCCCGTAATACGTCACATTAACTCTTCCTTTATATAGGTCTCGCTATGTCGCATGAGTATGAGTTTGATTTTTCACTCACTAGCGTCTACACCCCTAACATTTCTCTTGAGCCCAACACACCTGGCAAACATGTCCGTGGGTTCAATAATCTCGAAACCCATCATTTCCATGAAGGACGTATTTTGGACACTCCTCTACAATACGAAGAAGGCATCAATAACTCCTTCCGAACCATAGGACTAGAATGTCTTCTCGAAATTAACGAGAAAATATGTCCGAGGTTTGTATTGGAATTCTTCTGTCAAGTTAAACTCATTCCTAACGATGATCGCTCTCTGTCTCTTTGGTTTTGGATCAAAAACCAAAAGTTTACTCTAACCCTTGGGCAATTTGCTCACATCCTCCGAATTCCAAATCATGGACAATGTGTCTTCACTGAAGATTGGTCTCTTGATTCTCTCTTCAACTTTCGTGAAGAAAATAGTCTATATTGTTCACACATACCTTCACCGGAAAACTTGACTTGCATAATATGCAAACCCCATTACTCCGATCCAAACATTATCTATACACGGGATATCCGAGAAGAGTACAAGGCTCTCGCACTCATCCTACGTGAAAATTTTTTGAGTCTTAGGGGAAATCGAGAAATCCTTCCCACTTGTTCTGCTCACATAATGTATTGTTTGCTAACACAACAACCATACAATCTCGCCTATTTCTTCGCAAGGCGAATTGTAAATCTTCAAGGCTCCAAGAATAAACTAATCCCTTATGGAATGTTCTTGACACGCCTTTATTAACACATCATGTACTTCCATCCTTAATTTCAAAGTCCATTGTACGTACTTGTGAACAAGATGATGGAACCTCTAAACACATCTCTCATGAAGATCTTCATTCCTGAATCGGCAAACATAAATACAATTGCAATCATTGTATTTCAAAACATGTCTTTAGATCACTTCACACTAAGCTGGACATAGTGCCTTAGAACAAATTGAGTTCTTATCAAGTGGAGTAAATGGTTCATACTCATGCTTAACTCACTTAGATCACACTCTAAGAGCTTGTAGATCTATCGTTTCACCAAAACTCATTACTCTTCCGCTCTTATACTCACACAAGATCCCTCACATGTTAATACATCTAGCTTTAGAAATCTTTCAATTATAAAAAATTGAATATAGTCATCCTTACCCCAAAATAGGTCGAAATGGCTCAAAATTCTAGCTTTTCCATCTTAAGCTTTTAGGGTATCTTCCAAAACATTATCTTAAGTTACTATCTGGTCTCTAGGATCATTTAGCTCCTTTTGACACTCTCAAATCTTTAGTGTCATCTTTGGTCACTCATTGGTACTCTTAAAAACTCCAATCTCTTCCATAAAAGACAATCATTAGCTACATCACGCATTGCTCTTAAGCATTTAAGTACCCTTGCATTTAAGACACTTAGATGGACTGAAACACTCAAGAAGGTATAGGCATTAGACCTTACAAACATCATTGTTATTTTTTCCTAGCTGCTGAGAGACGGATCCCTAGGATTAGCCTAGACGGATCCCTCATTAGAGGAAACCATGGGATCCGTATGACATATTCATGTCAACTCTAGCTAAAACAATCATTTCAAGCTCATCTTGCTAACTTGAACACTCCATCTCATCTTAATTAAGTTCCTAGATCAGTACAACTCTGAAGTTGACTCTTGTGCATGCTAATCATCACATTCCAAGGAATCTTAGTGGCTTAAGTCTTGAATGCACTTGCCAAAATCCCTTGCTTTATAAATCACATTGTTAGGAATCCTAAAGTCATCATCTTCATCATCATTTTCAGCACTTAGAAACCTCTTTGAATCATCTCATCATGAGGAAAGCTCCAAGTGGTAACTCATCCACCAAAGGTCCACCCAAGAAAATTGCTCGTGTTGTACACGAAATTTCTTCAACCGAATCATCTCCGGTCAAATCCACAAATGCTAGGATTTCTCCTCCACCAACTCAACCAATCAAACCAATCCCTAAAAGGATAGTTCCCACAAAACTACCTATGCCAAACACCACCATACCTCCTAAACCAAACAATCCCATTTCAACTAAACCATCACCATTGGTGCCTAGAGCGCTTTCATTCACCACTCCATTCTCATCACCACACCTCTATAATCTAGAGGATTTGCCTCCTATGCCATCTCATCCTCCACCACCGGCAAAATTCTCCTCATTAGGAAGAATAATGGAACAAAATCAAGGTGTTGAGTCAACACTAGCTCCGGCTTCCTTTTCGCCGTCACCATCAAATAATCCCATTGGATTATGAGAAATTATCAAAGTCAACCACTCGACCACATGGAAGTTGACACCTCTTTACCACCACCATCATTCTTAGTCGAGCCATCTTCGAATGCGCCTCCACCAATCCCTCCATCGTTTGAGGCTCCTCAACCCGCTTCACTTGATCCTTCACATCAAGCAATTTCATTTCTTCCATCACCACTACCTAGCCATGACAAAGATTTTTATCATTATCAACATGTTGAAAGTTTGATACATGAAGTACGGGAAGATCAACGTTTCATGTTTTGGGTAAAAAGGGATTCACCCTGGCAAAATATATAAAATAAACAACCAAATAAGTACAATGGAATGTGGCCGACGTGCCACATTAATCTCAAGCTAAGCTTGAACAACCAATGAAAAACGCTAGCGACAGGCCACTAAGCGTTACACAAGCTAGAGAATACAAACGCTAAAACCCCAACTGGGAACATCCATCTACGAATACAAGAATGACTCCACCTATCAGCCCACCTCTTAGAAGGAGATTGATGAATCAGATGAGCCTGCCTCCTTAAAAACCCTTTCCAAGAAAAAACCTAGTGGGAAAACCTTGGAGTAGGGAAAAAGAGTACAACACTCACCTGGATCTCCAACGAAAAATCAGAACCTCCAATAGCATAAGCCAACGAAAACCCTCTATCAACGTTAAATTTAGTGATGAATTTCCTGGTTCATTTGCTATATTTCAGCCTTACCGTATCTCTGACCATTCTCCTTGTGTTCTGAGAATTCCCACATTATCTAAGAAGAAACCTAAGCCGTTTAAATTTTTTAATTTCCTAACATATAAAGCTGGTTTTTTGGATGTTGTGCGTGAAGGGTGGAAAAATGACATTCAGGGGCATAATATGTTCAAGGTGGTGAAACGCTTGAAGGGTTTGAAAAAACCCATCCGCAAGCTGCTTAAAGATCATGGTAATCTTCATACCCGTGTTAACAATCTTCGTGTGGAACTTGATGAGGTCCAAAAGTCCCTTGATAAGGACCCTTCTAATTCCGTTCTTCGGGAAGAGGAGGGTATTTATCTTCAGGCATTTCGTGATGCCGTTCTGGATGAGGAACGATTTTTGAAGCAAAAGGCTAAGGTGGAGTGGCTTCGTGAAGGTGACTCTAATTCTGCTTATTTTCATAATATTGTTAAGAGTAGAAGCCATAGGAGTCGTATTGAGCTGGTTACTGATGCTAATAATGTTATGCACCAAGGCAATGAAGTGCCTAATGTTTTTGTTCAACATTATGAGAATTTTCTTGGAGTGGAAGGGCATACCAATACGTTTGTAGATCCAGGTTTGTTTTCTTCTTCTATTGACTCGAATAGAATGCTTGGATGGTAAGGGAGGTGACTAATTTGGAGATTAAGGAAGCTATGTTCTCAATTGGTGATAATAAGGCCCCGGGCCCGGATGGCTTCACGGCTGCATTTTTCAAAAAGGCTTGGGATATTGTGGGGAATGATGTTTCTTTGGCTATTCGGGATTTCTTTTCAAATGGAAACTGCTTCAAGGAACTCAATCACACTATTATTGCTCTTATTCCTAAAGTTTCCACACCGGCCAAGGTTAATGACTTTAGACCTATCTCTTGCTGCAATGTGCTTTATAAATGCATTAGTAAAATTATTTCCAATCGGATTAAAGAGGGGCTTGGTGATGTTGTTAGTATTAATCAATCGCTTTTGTTCCGCGTAATATATCGGATAATATTCTTCTTACCCAAGAATTAATGCGTAACTACCATCGTCCGCGAGGACCGCCGAGGTGTGCATTTAAGATTGATATCCAAAAGGCGTATGATACTGTTGATTGGCATTTTCTTGAGACTATTCTAGTGGGTTATGGGTTTCACTATAGGATGGTTTCTTGGATCATGGCTTGTGTTACAAGTGTGTCGTATCTCCATCCTGTATTAATGGTGATATTTATGGATGGTTCAGGTGGGTAAAGGGGCTTCGCCAAGGTGATCCTATGTCACCTTATCTTTTTACTCTTGTTATGGAAGTTCTTACTCTATTATTGCAGCGTAGGGTTGAGCGTAAATGGGATGATTTCCAATATCACCATCTTTGTGAAACCGGTTACTTAATCTTTGTTTTGCAGATGATCTATTTATATTTACACATGGTGATGTGGTCTCAGCAAGTGTGGTTATGGATGCTTTAGATGAGTTTAAGAATTTGTCGGGCCTTGTTCCTAGTACCCCTAAAGCACGCGTTCTTTTGTCATGTGCCTACCCAGTTAAGTTGTCTATTTTGAACTCTTTGTCGCTTAAGGAAGGTACGCCCCTGTTAAGTATTTGGGTGTTCCTCTTATCTCCTCACTACCGCTTTATCGGGATTGCAAAGTGCTTGTTGAAAGGGTTCAGGTCTCAATATCCGATTGGAAGAACAAATTTTATCTATGGCGGTCGTTTACAGCTCATTATATCTGTGTTATCTTCATGCATATATACTGGCCTCTATTTATTCTTCCTACGTGTTATACATGATATCGAACAGCTCATGCGTGGTTTCTTTTGGTGTCGGTGAGATGAAAAGGGTAAGGCTAAGGTGGCTTGGGAGGATATTTGTAAGCCTAAAGAGGAGGGTGGTTTGGGCATTCGTAGTCTCCATGAATTCAATGTCGCACTTATGGCTAAGCATGTTTATAGTATTTTGACTCATAAGGAATCTTTATGGGTTAAATGGATTCATGCTTATAAGCTTCGAGGCAGGATTTTTTGGGATGTTCCATGTACGGGTGATATGAGTTGGGGCTGGAGAAAACTCCTCCTTATACGCCCACTATTATTCGGCCTTTTTCCTGGTTCCATATAATGCGATGGCAAGAGGGCTTTTATTTGGTTTGATAATTGGTGTTCTTTGAGCCCTCTTAGGAGTTTGCTTACTGCTAGAGATATTTCTAGGTCTGGATTTTCATTGAACAACTCAGTTGGTGATTTGCTTGCTGATGGTGCTTGGAGGTGGCCTAGTGAGTGGATTAATAGGTTTCCGGACTTATTGCTGATTACTCCTCCAATTATTATCTTGATGGTATTCCGCATTTAGCTGGTTTGGAGAGTTTCTAATGGTGATCTTAAGCCGTTTACAATCTCTCATGTTTGGGACTCTATCCGTGGTAGTGCTAACCTGGTTCCTTGGTTCCATGTTGTGTGTTCCCTCAGTATCCCTAAACATGCGTTTAATCTTTGGTTGGTCGCTAATGGTGCTTAAAACACAAGATAGATTGAGGCAATGGGATGTCGGTCCCTCACTGACTTAAACCTGCTTCGTTGTCTATTCTCAGGACAACCAACCCTGATTCTCATGCTCACCTTTTCTTTGAGTGTCCTTTTTCTTTGCTGATGAGAGTTTGTTCTCTTTGTGGTATGGATAATATCCCTCCTAGGCTGAATGATATTGTCTCGTACCTCATACCATTGTCCGAGGGACGCTCTGCCTCGTGCCATATCCGCGATTCTTGCTGCTTCATGCTACTCTATTTGGCGTGAACGGAATTCAAGGCTGTTCAAGAAGGGAATGAAATCATATACCAGTGTTTGATGATATTGTGTCTATTGTTCGCTTGAAGATCCTTTTCGTTTCGATTCACGAAGAACTCTATGCGGATTCGAAGGATTATGGATAAATGGAAGCTACCTGGATCGGTGATCATTGCGGATTGTTCTACGTCTTAATGGAAGTTCTACATTGTTTATCTAGTTCGCAAAGGGAGTGCCAGAATGGTTGTACTCTTTTTCCCTACTCCAAGGTTTTTCCTTTCGGGGTTTTTCTTGGAAAGGGTTTTAAAGGAGGCAAACTTCCTGGGTCGCCTTGCTCTTTTTGCGGTGGTGATTGCTGGATGCTCGCTTGTTACAAGTTGTTCTTGTTTTATGCCTGGTTAGATGATTATGTATAGCTAGGTTCTTTGTGTTTATGGCATGTCATAAACACTAGTTATCAAGCTTTTGCTTGAGGTTAATGTGGTACTTCTGCCACATTCCATTTGTACTTAACTTTTTTTGGTTATATATATTTACCGGGGTAAAACCCTTTACCCAAAAAAACCAACTTCCCGAACCAATAATCAGCGATGAGATCCACCATTAAGAATGTAAAAGAGAAGAAGGCAGCTGCCAAACCCGCAACAGGTCTCTAGTGTTCGACGTCTTCTTGAATTTGTACGAAAGAAGCTTGAGCCGAATCAGACTTGATAATATCAATAACTTGCACTTTCGATCTTCTTTGCTGCTTAAAAATCCTGTTTTTTCTTTCTTGCCAAATGTAATAGGAAGAAGCTGCAAAAAGAAGCTTGGAGACAACACTTTTAACCGACCGAGACTTTGAAATAGGAATAAGAAAACGAGTCACATCCTCCAACGAATCCGGAATATCCTGAAAACCAGCAAACAGCTTCAAAGAAAACCAAACCTGGAATGAGAACACACAATCAAAGAATAGATGATCATGAGAATCAGGTTGCGTCCTACAAAGAGGGCACACCAACACATCATTTGGATCATGATGGCCATCGTGATATCTCAACATGTCCTGAGTCCGAAGACGCCTTTTCATAACAAGCCAAAGATGGAACGCATGCCTCGGAATACAGTGAGAAAACCAAATAAGATGAAACCAATCCACATCATGTCCCCTAGGACGAATAGACTCCCACGCAAGAGACACCGAAAAAGACTTCATGGAATCACGATTACGCCAAACAAGCTTATCCTCCATATGATCTATCAAAGTAGGGACCGTAATAGAAATAATACCCGGATACCGATTCCCCCAATTACTAGGCCAAGACCACGAATCCCCATTAATCACATCACGGACAGTAGAACTGGGAGAGAAGCCCGCACCATGAATATCTCTAGACGAAACAACTAGAGACAAAGGACACTCCTGGCACCACTGATCAAACCAAGCAAAAACCGACCTCCCATTACCAAGTTTATACCAGAAGAAACTACAAACAAGCAGTCTAAGCTGAAGGATTTTCCGCCAACTCTACGTCATATTACCACGACAAGGAGTATCCCAAAAGTTACGCCCTCTCAACCTATACATATGAATCCACTTAACCCATAGGGAAGGACAAGAAAACAACCACCAAATATGAGAAGTAATGAGGGCATTATTAAATGAAACAATCCTTCGAATACCAAGACCGCCCTCATGCTTGGGTAAACAAACAACATCCCAAGCAACCTTAGACTTACCTCTCGAGCCATCATCATAACTTCATAAAAACCCTCTCATAAGCTGCTCAAGATCATGAACAATACTAGCTGGGAGAATAAATATAGAAGCAAAAAAAAGCTATGGCACAAAAAAAAACCCTAAAAGTCTCCCTACGTATGGGCGAATTTTTTTCAGCCGCCTCTTTTAAATCCAAAATCATTCCATCTCTTTGATTCTTTCTGTTTAATCTTATGATTGATAGAATGTTTTTTAATTTAGATTGGTTTTACTAGTGGCTGGATTCGTTCTTTGATTTCTTGCTGGAACCTACTCATATAACGATTCTCTTTTTTAGGGTTTTATTACTTCTTGTTTCCAGGGCAAGTGTTTGGTGCGACATATCAACAATCCTTTTTTAGGGTTTGTCTTTTTTCGATCTGTAAGTAACCCTTTTTTTAGGGTTTGTTTCTTGGCTGTTCGTGTAATATTCTGCACGTGGGTTTGGGATTGATGGAGAAGGGATTTTTGCTGGGTAAAAAGGAGTCATTGGGGTCTGATTTGAATCATTATGTTGTTGATATGGATGCCTTACAACAACATATGGCTCATCTCAAAGGATTAGACTCTGGTGTTCTTGATGTATCCATTCCTCATATGGCTGTTAGGGTTTCTTATAACCCTTCTATTAATCCACTGGATCAGGAAGGAGTGGATCTTAATCAGCATGTTAGGGTTTCAAGTGGAAGGGAGGATGGTATTGAGGTCGCCATTGATAATATGGCTGATATTGCTGCTCCAAGTCCTTCTCTTCATGATTCTTCTGGTCGTGATTTTATGCATGTAGAAAGGAGTCGTATTTGCCATGGTGAGTCGGTTCTTGCACCGATGATGAGCCCTAATTCGTCTATCTTTCTTTCTTCTGGTAGTGGGGGATGTGGGCAATGAAGAGGCGATAAAAGATGGTGTTAATTATGCGTGTATTACATCCCCCCTAGCTACTGTTGGCGTGCAATCTGGTGGCGTTGTATCTAGTGTACATCATGTCTCTTTAGATTGTGTTTCGAAGGAGGATTCTCCATTCCTTGTGGCTGCTGGTCACGAATCTGTTATCATGGGTTCAAATGACGTGGGGAATGGATCAGGTTTGGCTGTGGATAAAATGGTTAATTATCCTTTGGATTCTGAACCTGTTCTGCTGTCAAATCCTCCCGTTATTGGTGGGGTGTTCGATGGTAATTCGGGGTGCGTCTTAAAAGAGAGTATGAAGGACACAAGTGGGGTTGCTGTTAGTAGTCAAAGTAGCATTGGTGAGCCGGCTTTTAAAACGACAATGAGCCCTACTTCGACTATGAAATCTACTGTTGTTGGGGCTGATGTGCTAGAATCTGCTCTTAACACACTTTGTCATTCTTTTGATGGTCCTAATGGTGGTCAATGTCATGTTGCTGATGTTGATGTGACGAGGGAGTTGGTTTATAGCTTGCAATCTTCTGATCCTATTCCCTCCGCCACATCTGATGTGCATAGTCCACGTTCTAGGGGACCTGGTCTACCTAATGATCCTAATGCACCTCTTGATGCACATTCTAAAGAATCTGATTCTAAGATTCTTTTAGGGAGTGCAACTGATGAGGTTACTGTTTCGGGTGCGAAAGTTGTTATTCCATTGGGCGTTGTTGATGATATGTGCATGAAATTTGAGAATACATTATACGGTTATTTTTCTGGTCATCGTATAGCGTTTCCTATTGTGGAAGATTATGTCATGCATGTTTGGGCTAAGTTCGGGTTTGAACACGTTATTTTGCGGAATGGCTTCTTCATTTTCATCTCTTGAAGGTATGACTAAGGTTCTTAATGGGGGTCCTTGGTTTATTAAATCAATGCCTATATTCTTGCATGCTTGGGTGCCGAATACTAGGTTGGTAAGGGAGAAAATTACTAAGGTACCGGTATGGGTGCGTATCCATAATGTACCTTCCGTTGCGTACTCTAAAGTTGGTGTAACTTTGATTGCAAAACAGTTGGGGCGGATTATACGTTTTGATGCAGGTACTAATGCTATGTGTAATAATCCTTGGGGTCGTTATTTATATGCACGGGTCCTTATTGAATTATCTGCTGATATGGATCTTTTGGAATTGATTGAGGTTGCTATACCCTTGCCTAATGGTAAGGGACATTACATGGAAGTTCTTGAAGTTGAGTATGAATGATGGCCATCTTGGTGTTCTAAGTGTGTTTGTTTCAATCACGATGATGATGCTTGTCCTCTTAGACGAAAGTCGGTTAATAAGAGTTCGGTTTCGACTAAGGCCGGTAAAGAGGTTGGTAATGATTCTAAAGGGGCTCGGGTTTTTAAACCAAAGACCAATGTGATGTATAGACCAGTTTCAAAACCGGCTACAAAGAATAAGAAGAAGAATCCCTCCAAAGTGGCTGTAAAGCCGACTAGTGATGGTTCTACTTCTCTTGGTACTATTAACGGTGTGGTAAGGAGTGATGATGGTGTGGATAAGGTACAGGAACAACAAGAAAAGTCTGCTAATGTTGCCGATTCTTCATGTGAGGGAAAGTTTAATGTTGGTAAGGGTTGTAATAGTCAGGTACCTACAACAAGTAAGACTGCAGATTTGTGGGAGCGCTTCAACAACCATGTGGCTTCTACAAGTAAGGTGTCGAATCTTTTCTCTAATCTTAGTGATGTGGCTTCAACTTCTATTCAGGGTCAAGATTCTTTGGTGGACGGGGTTATTGAAAGTGATGATGAAGTCTTTGAGAACTATGATGATATCGAGATGTATGCTTCTAAATCCAAGAATTATAGTGGCTCTGCTAGAGACTTCAAGGTGCAAGGACGCAAGAAGACTTAGATTTATATTTTCTTTTGTGTTTCTTGGTGTTAAGTAGCTTTGGTTAGCTTATTTTATTTGTAAGTTGCACATGTGTTGTGCATGTCTATTGCCCTTTTGGGCTGAGATGGGGGACTCACTCACATCCTTTGTACTTTAACGTTTTTGGTGTAATGTATTTTGCCAGGGTGAAAAATCCCTTTTACCCAAAAAATAAAAATAAATATAGAAGCCCAATAAATATGCATAGACGACAAAACCGACTGAATAAGCTGTAAACGACCAGCGAAAGACAACGATTTGTTGCGCCAATCCTTAATACGATTCGATAATCTCTCCACTAATTCCTTGCAATCCCTAAAGATTAACCGCGAGGTAATCAAAGGAACCCCCAGGTACTTAACATGCAAAACCCCTTCAGCGAAAGGAAGAATCTGAAGAATAGCAATTTTAACATGATTAAGCACATTACAGAAATAAGCCGTGCTTTTGGGCAGACTAGGAGTAAGACCAGAAGCATGCTTAAATTCTTCCAACGTCTCCATAATAATCCCGGCTGAATTCGCATCTCCATGAGCGAACAAAAACAAATCATCTGCAAAACAAAGATTAATAATGCGTAACTGAGAGCATTTATGATGATAAGTAAATAACCCGGAATCTCTAACCCTCCGCTTGAGCATAAGCGATAACACTTCCATAACCAGCGTAAACAAATAAGGAGATAACGGATCCCCTTGCCTCAGCCCCTGTTTACCCTTAAAATAATCATGCAGAATACCATTCACACTAATCGAAAAAGAGGTGGTAGACACACATTCCATAATCCAATGCACCATACGTGAGTGAAACCCAAAACTGATCAAAGTATAACGCAAAAACTGCCAATCAACAGTATCATATAAGCCTTCTGAATGTCCACTTTGAAAGCACACCTAGCAGGACCACGATCAAGATGATAATTATGCATGAGCTCCCCCGAGTAAGCAAAATATTATCTCAAACTGGCCTACCAGGAACAAAAGCAGATTGGTTCGTTCCAACCAAAGTAGTAAGACTATCCTTGATACGGTTGGCAATAATCTTACTAATGCACTTATACAACACATTGCAACAAGATATAGGCCTAAAATCATTAATCCGCGTAGGAGAATTAACTTTAGGCAAGAGCGCAATAATAGTATGGTTAACCTCTTAAAAAACGCCCCCTTAAAAAACGAAGAATTCCTTAACCGCCCTAATAATATCATCAGCAATAATATCCCACGCCCCCTTAAAAAACGCCGCAGAAAAACCATCCGGACCAGGAGATTTATCATCTCCCATAGAAAAAATAGCATCTCTAATCTCTTTAGGAGTAACATCACGGACCATATCCAAAGCAACATGAGGATCGAGAGTGGAAGAGAAAAGGTTACTATCATCAAACGGAACATATAACCCCTCTTGACCAAGAAATGATGTAAAAGTGACTAACAAAAGCATTAGGAACCTGGTCATCCACATACATAACCCCATTACCATCACTAATAGAATCAATCTGACTCCTCGCCTTCCTACTTTTAACCACCTTATGGAAATATGCAGAATTCGAATCCCCCACCCGAAACCAATCCACTTTAGCCTTTTGCTTAAGAAAACGTTCTTTAGTCAGAATAGCTTCATTATAAGCATTAAGATAACATGCCTCTTCCTCACGAAGATCATAGTTGAAAGGGTTCAGGTCAAGAGCATGTTGAACGGTAGCCAATTCCTGACGAAATTTAACGACTCTCTCTTGAATATTACCCTCATTAAAAAGCAATCTCCGAAGCGGCTTCTTAAGAGATTTCAGCTTATTCACCACTTAAAACATGTGAAAACCACTAAACAACTTACACCAATATTCCTGAACCTGTAATTTAAACCTGGAATGCTGAACAAGAATATTAGAAAATTTGAAGGGCCTAGGTTTAAACTTAACAGAAGTAGGAATATTATGAATAGTAGGAGAGTGATCAGAAATACGGTATGGCTGGAATATAGCATGAGCGCCCACAAAAGAATCCATAAATCCAAGATTGGCCATAATACGATCAATCTTCTTCAATGTACCCTCAAGCCCTTTAGCTTTCTGATTCCACATAAATTGCAACCCGGTCCGATTAATATCAGAAACCTCGATATCATCAACACACTCCTTGAACTCCCGCATAGCAATATCAATACTCGAAGACCCTTCAGCCTTATCTTCCAAATTCAAAGCCGAGTTGAAATCTCCAAGAATACACCAAGGGTGACGATGAACAACATGCTTGTGGGCTCCAAGATTATCCCAAAGAGGTCTCCTATGCGTGTACCTGTTATGAGCATAAACAAAAGAACAAAAAAGCTCCTTTTTATCTTCTTTGAACCGAACAAAAGTGTGAATAACTTGATCCGTTATGCAAAGCACATTCAGATCAACGTCATCCATATTCCAACCTAAAATGATACGGGACCCTTTATCACACAAATGACCATTAGAAGTCCAATCCCACCTACGAAAAACCTTAGCACATAAACCCTGAAGATGGTTGTTAAAAACATGAGATTCCAAAATAGCACAAATAGAAAGCTTATTCTCACCAATAACCTGACGAACCTTCGTTTGTTTAGGGGATTGGTTCATACCCCTTATATTCCATGAGGCAATACTATACATGAGGAACTTCGCCAGAGGAAGTGCTTGCTTCCTTAAGATTAACCGTCTTAGAGCTCGACTTATCAACCATATCCATGACCTCATCACACTATCCAAAGTATAAGTACCCGCATCCTTAAACGTGTTACAAGTAATGTCACCAGTCTTGAAAGGATCCTCCTCACTAAGCGTAGCAAAAGAATTCTTCAATGAAACCGAATGAGATGCAATATTACCTTTACTAGTCGACACAGATGGAACAACATTGGGGACACTCGCACCATTTTTACTTTCATTACCCAGATTACTAAGAGAAACATCCTTATGTGAAATCCGGCCACCCCCCTGCCGCCTCCTCTTCAACCTTTTTCCGTCCTAAAACCACCTCTAAAACCGCCTCTCTACATCTAAACGATCTCTGATTCGTTTAGTTTGTATGCAATCGATTTTAGGGATGTGTTATATCAAAGAGGAGGCTGGTTATGTGTGTTTTTTCATATCCCTAACTTTCTCTAAATCGTTTTTCATCTTTTTTTTCTAATCCCTTTAATTCCTATCACGCTTTGATTCTCGCTATTGATAGATCTTTGTGTTTATCATTGGTGTTATCAAATCGTTGCTTGAATAAGGGTGGATCTAAGTGAATCGTTTTTAGGGTTATTTAAACCGCCTTTGTGTTTTTAAATCGTTTCATTATCTTCCCTTGATGTAAAGTCGGTTCTGATTGATTTTATCTATATAAGGAACGATTATATCTTCATAATACGCATTGATAATCAATTTTTTGATTGAAGGGCTGAATGTATACGATATCTTTTGGGTTTCGTTTTCTTTTCATGCGTTTTATGAGTATGGGTTCTGGTTCGTCACGCTTATATAAACTTTGGGTTTCATCACTTGCTCATTGGGGATTAACTCATATCTAAATCTGATTAGGGTTTGGTACATTCTGTTTGTATTCATGGTTGCTGGTTTCGGGTGCTTAACTCAATACTTTACTCGATTAGGGTTTAGTTTTTACTAAATTGCAAGTAACCCGGTGGAATACAAGTGTGTTTGGTTTGTGGAAGTCACGCTGCAAGTTATCTCATCTTAGGGATTGGTTTGTGATTGCATGTTCAATGCTGATGTACGTGATTATGTTAATGGGTTATGAGAGAGATGTAAGTCAAGTTTTGGGTTCCTTGTTCAAAAACCCTTGATGCCGGTGCGTTGATGTGCTGCTGTTGATCGGTATGCTGGAAGTCAAGTGGATCTTGGTTTTTTAACACGGTTCATCTTTCAAAGACATGTTGCTATTCGTTCTTTTTATGGGTCTTTTGATTAATGTTGCTGAATGTTATGGAAGCTAAGTTGTAGGGTTCTTATTCAAAAACTCTAGTGATCATGTGGTACGACTTCATCTTGCTCATGTTCACATCTTTTATGGCTTTAGATCTGGTCGTTACTCTTGCACATTCGATCTACATGTTAGGGTTTATTTACCCTTGGATTGTTGCATGGTGCCCTTGTTCTTGCTGTATTTGATTATCGTGGTGTCCCTACTCATGGGATATTGACGTTATTGGCTGTTTGGAAGGGGATGGCATGAAGGTTTCTGGTTCGTGAAACTTTGAGTCTAGATTAGCTCCATGATTTTCTCTCGGATTGTGTTGGAGAATGGCTCAAGGATTTCTTTGGTTGGTTATGCAAGTTCAAGCTCTATGTGGATGGGTTCACATGGAAGATTGATGGAAGTTCTATGATGACTATGGTCTTGGTGTTACTTTAGTGAATCATGTTTTAATTCCTATTTTTATTCACTTGTATAGTCACTGTAGGTGGTAAGTTTATTATGTAAGTTGTAAGAATGGCGTGTCATTCTTATATGAGAGTCTGTAAGTGTCCTAAGGGACTTAGATGAGGGAAGTCACCCTCATCCTTTGTACTTCAATGTTTTTGGCGTAATATATTTTACCGAGGTGAATTAACCCTTTTATCCAAAAAAAACATCCTTATTACTTCCACTTCCCAAAACAGAAACATTATGAGTATTAGGATTATTACGAACATCATGGTCGGAACCCACCTTAGGGGCACTTGAAGAAGAAGGCCCCCGTCTTTTACCGTAGCTTTGGGCTCCCATCGATAATGGAAAGCAACCTTCGGTTTTGTAAGCCGAAGACCATCAATATGCTTTTCCTTGGGCAGTTGCTTACCTTTACCCTTGCGCTTATTAACTTCAACAAAACCATCATCATCAACTGCTTGTTTCACATTTGAAGCAATGTTTTTAGGACACGCATCATCATTATGATAAAAAGTCTTACAAGTTTCACAACGTGGAGGCTTCCATTCATATTCAACATACACACGCTCCAAAGAATGCCCTTTCCCATTAGGAAAAGGAATAGCCACCACCAAAGAATCCAATAACGCATGGAGAGACGAAACTTCCACAAGAGCACGAGCATACGAATTCCTTCCCCAAGACTTGAGACACATAGTGCTAGTATAAGAATCCAACATAAGAGGACGACCGATTTGTGTTGTAATTAAACTCAACCCAATCTCCGAATAAGCCACAATGGGCACATTATGTAACTTCACCCAAACTGGAACCGACGTTATCTCATCCTTTTTATGTTTGGAGTTAGGAGTCCAAATGTTCAAAATGATGGGAACAAGACGAATTAACCACGGACCCCGATTCTAAAACTTGTTCCATACCCTCTTTCGTCGCGAATTGAAACAAGAAAAAACCATTTTTTAACATAACCCGTTCCAAACCAAATTTAGCCCAAGTATTTTTCACATAATTCTCCACAATGGGAAACGCAAGTCTCTTCCCAATAAAGTAGCCATAAAGAGTATTTGTAAACCTAGATGAAACCTCATCGACAGCTTCAATAGGAATCGTAACATTTGCCCCTTCAACACAATCTGCATTATTCATTTCCACAAGATTTACAGTCTTAGGAGTACTACGGGTCTTAAATATAGACGCATATGAAGACTTAGGACCATCATTCATAGTACTTCCTAAATGAGCAGCAGGAAAATTAAAAGTAGAACCACGAGACGTACCATTAAGTGCGGCATTAGGAGCATAGGCAGATTCAAAAGTCATAGCAGCAGCATCAATAGTAACATTACCCACATTAGATGCACATTCATCTTGTTTGCATGCATGGCCAACATGAGTCTTTACATTGACCTCCACGTGACCAGGAGATATATCAACCCCACCCATAGCATAAGAAACATTAGTCCCACCCATAGTGCTCAAAGTATCACTCTCCTCATTATGCGTAATATCAAAGATTCTTAACCATAGATAAGAGACCATCAGTAGCAATACTTTGATTATTCATAGGGTCCACGTGACCAATAGATACATCAACCCCACCCTTTGCACAAGAAACATTAGTCCCACCAATAATGTTCAAAGTATCACTCTCGTTATTTTGTGAAATATCAACATTCCAAACTTTAGACAAAAGGGCATCAGTAGCAGTACCTTGATTATCCATGGGTTCCACAGGAGGAGGAACAACGTGAGTACGCGCAACATTACGGCGAGCTTTCTTTAAAATAGATTTCAGTATTGGTGCCTCTCCACATAAGTCACCCGCTTAGTACCATCAGCAAAGATTAGAGATACCCTTCGAATCCCTGCGATCCATAAACAACGAAGAATCCATACCAAATAAGAAGAAAAAACCATAATAAGCGAAACCAATGAACAACAGCCGCATAAAAATCCAACCAAACCTAACCCTAACATCAAACCATCACAATAAAAGAACTCATATGATTAACAGATGATAAGCAATAAATGATTCTTGAATGGTAATAATTACGACGAACCCTAAAAAAATACCAAACGAAACCCTAAAAAGCCAGCCACCCAAATAAATGCTATAATAGTGAAAACCACTACATAAGAATTGAAATAAGTGAATTAGTTTAGACTAAGGTAATCGTTAGGAGAGAGATCAGCCATGGGGTTGCCGGAAATCGCCTAAGGGTTTTTTTTTCGAAAGATGACTTGGTGTTAATAGCGTTTCATGTTTTATCACCTCCTCGAACGTTTCGACGAGATTAAACCTAAACAAACTTAAGCTAGAGGATTTTAGTGGTGTTCTAGTATCAAGCGTAACTTAGATAGTCTAGTAACTCCAAGTCATGTATCGTTTTTTTTTGGGTAAAGGGTATTACCCTGGTAAATATATAACCAAAAAAATGTTAAGTACAAATGGAATGTGGCAGAAGTACCACATTAACCTCAAGCTAACACTTGATAACTAGTGTTTATGACATGCCATAAACACAATGAACCTAGCTATACATCAATCATCTAACCAGGAATAAAACAAAAAGAACTTGTAACAAGCGAGCATCCCGCAAACACCAAACGCACAAAAGGAGCAAGACGACCCAAGAAGTTTGCCTCCTTAAAAACCCTTTCCAAGAAAAACCCCGAAAGGAAAAACCTTGGAGTAGGGAAAAGGAGTACAACCCATTCTCCCGGCACTCCTTTGCACAATAGATAAGCAATGAATAACTTCCATTAAGATGTTGAACAATCCGCAATGATCACCGATCCCGGTAGCTTCCATGTATCCAAAATCTTTCGAATGCGATAGAGTTTTTCGTGAACCGAAACGACAGGATCTTCAAGCGAACAATAGACACAATATCATCAAAAACCTGAGTATATGACTTCATTCCCTCTTGAATGCCTTGCATTCCGCTCACGCCAGATAGAGTAGCAAGAAGCAAAGAAGGAGAAGACAGATATAACACCGTGATGCCGATCGTCCTATAGACAGAGGTATAAGGTACGCAACAACATCTTCCAACCTAGGAGGAACATTCTCCATTCCACAAAGAGCACAAACTCTCGTCCACACCTGTAATGAAAAAGGGCACTCAAAGAAAATGTGAGCATGAGAATCAGTTGGTTATCACAAAATAGACAACGGCGATTTAAGTCGTCGTGACCAACATCCCATTGCCTCAGCCTATCTTGTGTTTTAAGCTTGCAATTAACAACCAACCAAAGATTAAAAGCATGTTTAGGATACACCGAAGTGAACCACACAACATGAAACCAGGGAACCGAGTTAGCACTACTACTAATAGAGTCCCAAACATGAGAGACGGTAAACGGCTTAAAACACCATTAGAACTCTCCAAACCACCATCGCAATACCATCAGAAGAGTTGGAGGGTTAATAAGTAATAAATCCGGAATCCTATCAATCCACTCACTAGGCCATCTCCAAGCACCATCACTAAGCAATTCACCAACTGAGTCATTCAACGAAAATCCGCATCGAGAGATGTCTCTAGCGGTAAGCAAACTCCTAAGAGGGCTCAAAGAACACCAATTATCAAACCAAATCAAAGCCCTCTTGCCATCACGTATATGGAACCGTAAAAAGGCCAATAGAGGCTGAATTAGAAGAAGTTTTCTCCTGCCCCAACTCATATCTCCCGTACATGGCACATCCCAAAAACTCCTACCACGTAGTTTGTATGCATGAATCCATTTAACCCATAAAGATTCCTTATGGGTCAAAATACTATAAACATATTTTTCCATAAGTGCCACATTAAATTCATGAAGACTACGAATGCCCAAACCACCCTCCTCTTTAGGCTTACAAATATCCTCCCATGCCACCTTAGCCTTACCCTTTTTCATATCACCCTGACACCAAAAGAACCCACGCATGAGCTGTTCAATATCATGGATAACACGGACAGAAGAATAAAACACAGAGGCCCAAGATAAATGCATAGAAGATAACACGATATAATAAGTCAGGACGACCGCCATTGATAGAAATTTATTCTTCCAATCGGATATTCTAGTCTGAACCCTTTCAACAAGCGCTTTGCAATCCCGATACAAAATAGCCCGTGACGAGATAAGGGGAACACCCAAGTACTTAACAGGGAGGGTACCTTCCTTAAATGACAAGGAGTTCAAAATCGACAACTTAACCTGATTCGGCACATGACAAAAGAACGCCGTACTCTTTGGGATACTAGGAACAAGGCCTGACAAATTCTTGAACTCGTCTAAAGCATTCATAACCACACTAGCTGAGACCACGTCACCATGCGTAAAGATAAATAAATCATCTGCAAAACAAAGATTAAGTAACTTCCGTCTTTCACAAAGATGATGATATTGGAAGTCATCCCGCTGCTCAACCCTTTGCTGTAATAAGAGAGTAAGTACTTCCATAACAAGAGTAAAAAGATAAGGAGACATAGGATCACCTTGGCGTAGACCCCTTCTACCCCTGAACCACCCATAAATATCACCATTAATACAAATGGAGTACGACACACTAGTAACACAAGCCATGATCCACGAAACCATCCTATTGTGAAACCCATAACCAACTAGAATAGTTTCAAGAAAACGCCAATCCACAGTATCATATGCCTTTTGAATATCAATCTTAAAGGCACATCTCGGAGGTCCATGAGGACGATGATAATTACGCATTAATTCTTGTGTAAGAAGAATATTATCCGAGATATTACTCTAACAAATGCCGATTGATTAATACTAAAAATATCACCAAGCCCCTCTTTAATGCGATTAGATATAATTTTGCTAATACATTTATAAAGCACATTACAGCAAGAGATGGGTCTGTAGTCATTTACCTTAGCAGGCGTGGAAACTTTAGGGATAAGAGCAATAATGGTGTGATTGAGTTCCTTGAGCAGCTTCCCATTAGAAAAGAAATCCCGAATAGCCAAACAAACATCAGTACCCATAATATCCCAAGCCTTTTGAAAACACACCCGTGAAACCATCCGGGCCCGGGGCCTTATTGTCACCAATAGAAAACATAGCATTCTTAATCTCCAAATTAGTCACATCCCTTACCATCCAAGCAGCCATATCCGAGTTAATAGTAGAAGAGAACAAACCATGATCGACTAACGGAATAGTATTACCTTCCACTCCAAGAAAATTTTCATAGTGTTGAACAAAAACATTAGGTACTTCGTTACCTTGGTACATAACATTATTAACATCAGTAACCAGATGCGACTCCTATGGCTTCTACTCTTAACAATATTATGAAAATATGCAGAATTAGAATCCCCTTCACGAAGCCACTCCACTTTAGATTTTTGCTTCAAAAATCGTTCCTCATCCCAAGAAGGCATTACGAAGGCCTGAAGATAAATACCTCCTCTTCCCGAAGGACGGGATTAGAAGGGTCCTTATCAAGGACTTTGGACCTCATCAAGTTCAACATGAAGGTCGTTAACACGGGTATGAAGATTACCTTGATCTCTCATCAGCTTGCGCATAGGGTTTTTAAACCCTTCATGCGTTTCACCACCTTGAACATATTATGCCCCTGGATATCAAATTTCCACCCTTCACGCACAACATCCAAAAAACCAGCTTTAAACGTTAGGAAATTAAAAAATTTAAATGGCTTAGGTTTCTTCTTAGATATTGTGGGAATTCTAAGAACACAAGGAGAATGGTCAGAAATACGGTAAGGCTGAAATATGGCAAATGAACCAGGAAATTCATCACTAAATTTAATGTTACCCATAACACGATCAATCTTCTTCAAAACACCATTGCTACCTTTAGGCTTCTGATTCCAAGTGAAATGAAGACCCGAAGAGTTGATATCCGAGACTTCAATAGAATTAACATAGTCTTTAAACTCATTCATAGCAATATTAGGCTCATAACCCCCACCCGATTTATCTTCCAGAAATAAAGATGCATTAAAATCACCAAGTAAGACCCAAGGCTTATCATGCATAAGACTACCATGAACCTCAAGATCATTCCAAAGCGCACGCCGATCAATATAGTAATTATGAGCATACACAAAAGAAACAAAGAAAGCTTTATTATCACTTTAACATTAACTCGCACATGCATAACCTGGTTAGTTTGGGACATAAGTAAAACATCAATGACCGCATCATCCCATCCAAGAATAATACGGAACCTTTATCACACAAACTCCCATTAGAAGTCCACTTCCAGCCACGATAAACCTTAGCACACGTATCATAAACACAAGACACATCCACATGAGACTCCAGAATAGCACACAAACACAAATTATTCTCATTTACCACTGCCAACCTCTTTTTGTTTAGGGGAACGTTCAATCCCTAATATTCTAGGAAGCAACACTAAACATTAAAAACATTAGATGCGGAGTGTTGCCCCTGTGGTATAAGTAACACTGTTGAAGTAGAAGCCATAAAGCCCGCTGTTTCATCATAAACATTCAAAGAAATCGTCCTCCCCATCAGGCTCATTTTCCATCCCCTCACTAAGAGCCCCAAACGTGTTAGTAAGCGTAATGCCAGAATCCTTTGCCAATTTTTGATTAGCACTACTTTTATTGGCTTCAAACGAGTTAGTTGCGAGCCAGATTTATTACTCGCACTAGCACTAGACGAACTAGGGGCAGATTTAGAGGTAGTAGCATTCGAATTAGAAGACTTATTAGGCACCTGCGTATTAGACACATTACTAGTAGTTGGAGCTACATTTTTAGAGTTAGTAGTACCTTTTGGTTGATAAACGAATTTCTGACCCACCTTCATACCACCACGAGAGGCACCACCCTTCCTAGTATTACGTTTAATACCAACAGTTTGAAACCCATCCGCATCCTTTTCCACCACATTAGCAGCAGGGGTAATCTTCTTAGGACATTGGTCACAAGTATGGCCAAAGATTTTACATGTATCACATCTTGGTGGCTTCCACTCATACTCCACCCTGATAGTTGCTTTAGTATAACCCATGCCATTCATCAACGGAACACCAACGACCAAACTAGATTTCAATTGCCTCGAATTCACCTCAATCAAAGCACGCCTAGAAAGCTACAACGCCCCACCGATTCTAAACACATCGTAGTAGTAAATGAGTCAAGCATAATAGGAGTACCAATCTTTGTAGCAATTAGACTAAGACCATCCTCTAAAAAACAGCCATGGGACATCATGTAGCTTAACCCACACGGACACGAAGTTAAATCCTCTTTCAATAAGTTAGTATTCATAGTCCAAGGTTTCAAGATAATGGGTATATTACGAATCATCCAAGGTCACTCTTCAAGTACATCCTCTAAACCTTTTTATGTATCAAATTTGAAAAAGAAAACCCTTGGCATTCATTATCACCTCTTAAGGCCATTTCGCCCATGTAGTACGTGCATAGTACTCCACAACAGGAAAGCAACCTTTTACCAATAAAGTAACCGTGATAGGGTATTATCAAAACGGGTCGCTAATATCCTCAACCACCTTAAACGGAATAGAAAGTTCAACATCCTCCATTAAATTATCAGATTCCAATGGTCGAAAGTTCGCCTTACCCTTTTTATTACTAGCAATAGTAGCATTCACATACGATGTCAGTCTTAGTTGTACTATCATTACCAAATGTGCTTACGCTTTTAATCGTGTTACCAACAGAATACTAGTAGTAGTAAACGCATCGAATTAGCTAACGAGGGGTACTCCTTGTCACTAAGATTAGAACTACCAGTAGGTCCCACGCCCCAAAACGTAATCATCATCAATCTTAAGAGACGTAGCCAAATTAGTAGAGAACTTACCAACATTCTCCATCGTAGCTGGAGTAGACGTCTCCAAGGGTGGTAGCCGTGTTTCATCAGTGTCAACCACATTCGACTCATCAACATCACCTAGAACAACCCCTTGAGTCATACTAGCATCCAACGGACCAGCCCTAGCAGCCATAGTATCGTATTCACCGCTTTTGCACCGAGGAGAAATTAGGGTTTCGCAAAACCCTAGTGGCCATCTTAGGTCGAGCATCAACGCTACCGCTTCCAAATTGAAACGCTGCATCCTAGCTTTTAATGCATCAACATCAATGTTTGAATCACCAACCTTGTCCATGAGATCAAAACAGGAAGTAATAAAACCCTAAAAAACGATAAACTCGTAAAATAACCAAACCAAAATAGAAACCAAGAGAACCAGGAAAACAAGAAGATCCTTGTCAATCTTCTACCACGATAACCTTAGAAGAGCTAAGGCATGAGATGAAGCACAAAACACTAACCAACGTCCACCATGATAGCAATAACAATTAATGTTCAACAATGATCAAAAGAAACCCTAAAAATAACGATAGTAATAAACCCTAAAACCACAACGATTGCAAAGAAACTGAAATAACCAAGCAAAAACACAAGTGCAATTGATTAATTGGAACAGAACAACGCAATAGATGATGGATTAGAGCTTTTTAATGATCGAAGTTTAGGGAATGAAGTGAATCGCAGAATTTCGCCAAAGAGAAATCGTTTTTAGGATTTCCAAATCCTATAAAAGTCAAGTCATGTATCGTTCATTTTCTTAGTTTTTAGAGTTATATATATCATATCTCTAGTTTTATTAAATGAAATTACATGATATTTGCCATATTTCTGAGTATATGATTAATTGGTATAATACATATTTCATTTTGATGCCAACATTTTTTTTGGTACATCAGATTTTCTCAGATCTTAGTTACAGATAGACGGATCCCTACGTTTTGCCTAGACGGATCCCTCCAAGGAGGCAACCGTGGGATCCGTGCAACAGAAGACTAGTTTTCTACTAACTTGAGTCGTATTTTTAGGAAATTATGCATCATATACTTGTCTTCTAACATTTGTTTTGTAGATTTTCAATTTACACGTGAAAACTTTGACACTCTAAGCTAGAGGGAGCTTTGTGTCAAAGCATTACATTGCAAGATCATTTGCAATATTAGAATTACATTTCATGGCATCCTTTTGCAAAGTTGCAATCGTCAAAGGGGAGCATTATCGTCACTAAGACGAAACCATTTGCAAACATAGTTGCAATAACTTATTAATTTTTATTTACTTGACGCCCTCACAAAGGGATGGACTCGTCAAGGGGGAGTTAAGACGAGAACTCTTCCCGTCACTTGCTCTCTATTTTTTCTTTTCACATGTTTTTCTTAAAACAATGCGCCAGTTTATTTTCGAAACTCTTTTTGTTTCGACAAAAAGGGGGAGAAGAAAGTAAAAACTACAAATTCAAACTTTTACGAATTTTAGTTTTTCCTTATAATAGTTTTGTGTTTTGTCATCAACAAAAAGGGGGAGATTGTTAATACAAATAAGCCGTAAAAACCTTTATTTATATTTTACGATCTTCTAATGTTTTGTCGATAACAAACTTAAAATCATTTTAAGGAAACAAATAAAATACGTAAATGGTTTGAGCCAATAGTTTTCTAACACACTTACGTTTTCACATAAAACACTAAAACAAGTATAAGTGATTTTATGATTTAGTAATACATATGGACAACAACTAGTGTTTACATATTGGGCAAATATATACATAACTAGTATGTATTATAATGGGTAATATAAATGGGTGGAAACTTAAGTATTTGACCCATTGACCAAATACATTGAATGTAGTTGGGTACAACCCAAAATCCATGACCCATACCCATGGATCTTGACCCATAACCCATTGCATGGCATCATGCTTAAGTCATACATGGTTTTAATCCATGACCCATAGTTTTAATCCATGAACCATGGACTAGATGCATTGTACCTTATAGATACATTGTATATACTTGGATACCCATGATTCATAACACATGACCCATGACCGAAAACCCATGGGCAAAGGGGAGCGTCCCACGGATCCCCAGTATTACACTGGACGGATCCCTCAAGTGAGTGATCCGTGGAACAGTAGCTATTTTCTCTCTATAAATAGTGAGCCATTTCTTTATTGTTTCTCACCCCTTCCTCACATATTTTCTCTTTGAGTTATAAACTCTCTAACCTCAGATCCAAGTGATCTATGTATGTAGTTTTGTTTTCGTGTGATTCTCTAGGTTCCTCATAAAGGCGAGATCACCAACTTTTGAAGACGAGCAACCTCAAGTCCATAAGTTGCCATGCTTCGTTATCATCAAGACTACTGAGGTTCTCTTGTTGATAGTTCTTTTCTTTCTAATAAGAAGTGTAGTGTTGAATACATTAGTGAAAGATGTCTAAAAGATTCAAGACGACTAGTGAAGGGTGCTTAAAAGTCAAGACTAAAGGCATTAGGGAAAGGTGCCTCGAAGATCGAGTCAAAGGCATTAATGAAAGGTGCTTTGAAGATCAAGTCAAAGGCATTAGTGAAAGGTGCTTTAAAGATCGAGTCAAAAGGCATTAGTGAAAGGTGCCTAAGGTGTACATTCGATATGGTGTGATTCGATGTACAAGATAGATTTGATATCCTTGTTGATGTTGTCAAAAGGAGTAGATCTCCTTTGGGGTTAGGTGTTTTGTAGTGTTTGGGTAGTAGTTCCTCCATTGTAATGGAACTCGTTATTTAGTCTAGTACCGGATAAAGGGTAGACGACGTTGTGGTAGGTGTGGTTCTCCTTTGTGAAAGAACCAGGTGGTTAGCATAGGATGCGACACACTTATGGCTCTCTCATTGTATCCCGAGGCATGCAATACACTTATGGCTCGCTATTAAGCAAAAGCTGAAGACTCAAGATAGGATGCGACAATGGGATGTTGGTCCTAATGTTGACTTGGACTCGCTTAGATGCCCGCTTTGTGAGTTGGTTCCGGATTCTCACTCTCACTTATTTTTTGAGTGTCGGGCTTATCCGGTTTTATCTGGCATGGATGCGATCCCGCCTTCTTTGGAGAGTATTGTTACTATTCTTATTCCTTTATCCGGGGCGGCTTGGTAGCATCATTTCTCTATCGCTATGCTACTACATATTTTGTCCGGATGGAGCGCAATGCTAGGATTTTCAAGCCGTAAGAAGTCTAATCGCTATGAAGTAGCATCATTGTCTCTACTATTCGGTTGAAGTTGGTTACCTTCAAGTTCAAGAAGCTAACCTCGCTGGTCTCGCTTGATCCTTGACAAATGGAAGATTCCAAGTATTTGTATTCTCACGGGGAGTGCCGGTAAGGGTTGTACTCTTTTTCCCTACTCCAAGGTTTTTCCTTGGGTTTTTCTTGAAAGGGTTTTAAGGAGGCAAACTTCCTGGGTTAACTTGCTCCCTTTGTGGATTGGTTGGATGCAGGATGCTCGCTTGCTACAAGTTTTTTTACTTGTTTATGCCTAGTTAGTTGATGTAATATAGCTAGGTCCTTTGTGTTTATGGCATGTCATAAACACTAGTTTATCAAGCTTTCGCTTGAGGTTAATGTGGTATTTCAGCCACATTCCATTTGTACTTAACATTATTTTTTGGTTATATATTTACCGGGGTAAAACCCTTTACCCAAAAAAAAATCCTAGGGATCCGGCTCTCAGCAGTTATGACAGGTTTGAAATGAGGTTTCTAGGAGCTAAAGCCTATCTCATTTTGAATGTTTCAGTTCTCCTAAGTGTTTAAGATGAAAGGGTACTTGAATGATTAAAGGTAATAAGTGTTATAGCAAATGATTGCTTCTTATGGAAGGGGGATGGGACAAGATGACTACCAATTGATGTCCAAGGATAACACTAAGAGTTATGGAGGTGTCAAGTCATAATAAATGATCATAGTGATCAGATTTAAACTTGAGGTGATATTGGGAAAAATTCTTAAAAATCACAAGAATTGAAAAACTAATTTTTGTCTTAC
Source organism: Chrysanthemum makinoi (assembly GCA_910596185.1). Lineage (NCBI taxonomy): Eukaryota > Viridiplantae > Streptophyta > Magnoliopsida > Asterales > Asteraceae > Chrysanthemum > Chrysanthemum makinoi. Next base: position 226,819,685 of record OU343225.1, on the reverse strand, counting down.
TTTGAGATAGAAATGACTAGAAGCAATTTTCTAAAATTGTTTAATTTGTCCTCTTTAAGTGTTTTGAAAGATGAGAAATAGTTTGTGAGTATTGAAGCGGAAATATGGTGAGTTTTGATGTGTTTGATAAATCAAGAGGCAATTAGACTAAGATCTTAAGTAAGCCTTTAGTGAGTCTAAGCCTTTCTCATCCTTGAAGTGGACTTAGTTAGGTTCTAAAATCATATGCTTAGCTAATGTGATGTTATCTAGAAAGCTATCTTGATGTAAGGAATGATGTATTGTGATCGATGTCACGGATCCCACTTCCTCCTCAAGGGAGGGATCCGCTAGGCTAATCCTAGGGATCCCGGATTCCGCATCGTAACCTCACGTAAATAATGCTCAGTTTATGCATACTAGTAAATCCAAAGAAAGAAAATAGAAACAAGCATGTTTATCACAAAACACTAGTTATAGAACCATGATAAAAAGACAATATCCAAGTTACCATAAACGGAAAGTGCTAAAACGTAATCATCCAAACATAAGATAAAGAAAAATAAGTATATTCGAGGGAAAGTGAAGAAACACTCTATAAACACGCTCTCCCCTATGAAGATTTTCGGCCGCCCCTTCCCTTTAATTTTCCGGCCATAAAACCTTCTCTACACGTCCTCTCTACCCTTTAATTAGTTATTGGGTATGCAATACGTTGTTTGATATCTGTTTTTTATTCCAGGAAGAGGCGGCTGCCCTTATTTTCTTCAATATCTCATGAAATCTCCATAGTTATTGGCGGCTGGTACTAAACCCTAATTAAACGTTAGGGTTTTCTGGTTTGGTTTGATCGTTTATAATCTTCTACGATCTGCTTATTGATTATTGGATTGACATGGTTTGCATGATTCTTTATTCGTCGATCCAATGAATCTCGGTCGAATAATACTTTTATTTATTAGGTCGGTTTATTAATCCTATATATCTTACGATTGTAGGGCTTGATAGTCGATCTAATCTTCCTTATTATTCGATCAAGGTGTGTTCTGATGTCGCGGCCTATCCCTTGATGATTAATCAAAACTCTTTTAGGGTTTTGATACTATTGATTTGCAAGTTATTAATTGGAAGTAAACCTCGCTAGGTTTTGGTGAATTGGTTCGTTAACCCTTTAGGGTTATAATTGTTATTTGGACGTGGGTTGTGGGGAGATGTATGATGGAAGTTGGGTTTGAGTCTATGGCGCTTGATGGTGTTTGAATCTAGCCATAGTGTTTTGTTTTGAGTGCACTTGTTCATTACGTTTTAGGGAGTTCATGGTGCTTGTGTATATATCCCTTCATGTGTTGTTATGCGCTGAGGTGCTTGATATTGGAAGTTAAGTTTTTTAGGTTTCTTATTCAAAAAACTCTACTGAATTTTCTTGGGAAGTTAGGGTTTAACCCTATGATATGTATGAGTCCTTTGGATACACTAGGTTGGGCATGTTCAGACTTGGTGTGTGGGACTTATGGATTGTTGTTGAGCATGCTGTTTATTATGATTGATCATGAACATGAGTGAAAACCATTTTATGGTTTGATTCTGTTTTTGCTAAGTGTACATGCATGCTCTATATGGTTGCATGGTGCCCTATAATCGGTTATTGGATGGGGTATTCATGGTTGGTAAGTTTCAGATTCACTGCATTTGTTGCTACCATTCAAGGTGGATCCTTGCGCGAATTGGTTATCCTTTTTGAATGATCGTGTTGAAGTGGCTGGAAGTTCTACATGACTATACGTTTGGTGATGCAATAGTGAATATGTTTATTCTATTGTATAGACATGGTAGGTTGCAAGTTTTATTTTGTAAGTTATAAGAATGGCATGTCATTCTTATATGAGAGTCTGTGAAGTGTCCTAGGACCGAGTCAGGGAAGTCACCCTCGTCCTTTGTACTTCAACATTTTTTGGATAATATATTTACCGGGGTGAATTAACCCTTTTACCCAAAAAAATAATAAGTATATTCCTATTGTCTCTTTCGTCAATCATTTCTTTTCCTTTTTGACGGCTTAGTGAAGTTGTATGCGAGGTTTTGAATCATGCCCCTCAATTGCTTAAATTCCGCGGTCTCGTTTGGAATGGTCGGAAGTTGTTCGTGGTATTCAAGAATTTCCAATTTGATGTTGGCTATGGGGTCGATGTCTTCTTCATCTTCTTCTTCTTCACGGCCTGAGGAGTCCGAGAGAGCTTTAGGTTTCTTTCCGCTTGACCTTGAAGCTTGGATGGTATTTTGGGAAGAGGTACCATTACATGATCGGCAAAGAAATGACCATCGTTGATAGGAGATGGTTGCAATGCACTAACGCATTTACAAAGTCGTGTTAGGAGCATACCATATGGAAGTACCATGTTGGAAACTTTGAATACCCCAGCCATTCTCCTTACCATGTAATAGGAGAGATTAAATGGCTTTTGATGGATAAGACAATAGATCATTTGCACAAGGCATGCGTTTGGATGATCTTTGTTTCTTTTTTGGGTAAAGGGGAGTAATCATGCACCCTGGTAAAATATATTAACCAAAACGTTTAAGTACAACAGATGAGAGTGAATCTCTCACCTCGGCCCGTTACATGGGCAACAGACACGCACTAATAAGTGCCTAAAAACCAAACAAAAAACATAAGAAAGACATGCCAATCTTATGAACTACCAAACAATCAAAATTACTTCCTACCGTGACCTAAGAGACTAACATCATACATGTCACACATATCCTCCAAGTGTCTCGGTAAATCGTAGACTTGAGCAGTATAATCATCAAAGTCATCAAGTTCTAGTCCCCACCACCCCTAAGCCAAAATGACGCCATAGGGTTATCCGCTCCAAACCTCATCCTCATCACTATCGTAACAAGTCACATTCCCGACTTTAGAGAACGGATTACTTACCTTAGTTGCGTAAGAAGTCATAGTCTCCGAGGCTTAATAGGCGATCAATATCAACACGAGATTCCTTCCCTAAAACCATCCATACCGCTTCCTTAGTACAACCGTAAGAATTCCTAATCTTCGCCATCAAGTAGTAGAATCAACACATTACTTGGGATACCCGAGTCATCTGGCACCTCAAGAGTCCCAAAAGAGTTAGATGTAGTAATAGGTGTACCTTTAGTATTAACACTAACAAATTTTCCGGTGCTTCGTCCTTGCAACATATACCTGCTTCCTAGGTGCAAATCTAGGACCCTTACCCATATTAATACCACTAGACATCTTCATACCTTTGGGTTTGGCTTTTCGATTCTGCACCACCTTAAAACCATCATCAGGTTCATTCAAAGTCGAGGTGGGAGCAACATCATTATGGTCCTTAATACTCTTAGGACAACAAGTAGTACCATGCCCAAACACTTTGCATTCCGCACAATGTGGAGGCTTTCATTCATATTCCACCTTGATACTTGCCGTAGTAAAACCACTATCGTCCTTTTGAGGGATCGCCATAGTCACCACATGTTTAAGGTCAGATTCTGATGATAATTCCACAAGAGCACGTGCAAAACTAATGCGACCCCATGAATCAACACACATGGAACTAGTAAAAGCATCTAACATAATCGGCTTACCCACCTGAGTAGCAATAAGGCTCAACCCATCTTCCGAATATGCAAGTAATGGCACATTATGCAATTTAATCCACATGGGAACTTTGGTAACCTCACTTTTAGACAATAATACATCAGGAGTCCATTTAGTAAGGATGAGAGGTGAGTTACGAATAATCCAAGGGCCCTGTTGAAGGACAATATCGACACCCTCTTTAGAATCAAATTTAAAGAGGAACATACCATCGTCATTCTTCATAAGTTTCTTCAACCCAAATTTACCCCACGTATTAGTGACATAGTTTTGGACCAAAGGAAACGCAATATTCTTACCAACAAAGAAACCAACAAGGGTGTTGTCATAACGATTAACAACACCCTCCATAGCAGCTTTAGGGAGGACCGTATCATGATTAGCAATTTGGTGCTCATTCACCAGTGATCGAAAGTTAACTTTCTTAGCAACACGTTCCGGGTTTAAAACATTAGCAAACGACCTACCCTCATTAGGCGCCTTTTCAGAAGCATTCACATACGCGGCGTATAGATTTCAAATCGATCTTGATCGTAGTAGTCACGTTAACAGAATCCAACCCCTCGTTATTCCAACTAGATTCAACCGAACCATCCTCAACCTCGATACAATATCATGCACACTAGGGTTTTCAAAACCCTAGCAGCCTTTTACGTGGTTCCAAACAGCCACAAAGATTAACATCACATCCATGCTCTAATCTCTTTAGACGCTTTAACCTAGCTTCCAAGGCAAGAATATCCATGATGCATAATGATTAGAGTCCTGTTCACACCAACCTGGATCGCCAAGGACATGAATGCGCATGCTTCTTTGTCGACCACATTGGTGGCTGTTTTAGCAGCCTTCATCGACGAACCTTCTTTGTTAAAAAACCCTTTCTCCATCTCTCTTAAACCCCACTAACAATCCAAATAATCGACCCACACAATAACCACACCTACTTCAACCAGCATTAACCAAAAACGAACAAAGGCAAAACCCTAACTGATCGTTAGGGTTTAATGGCGCAAGAACCAGAAATCTAACCAGCCCCCATGATAGATGATCCAATAAAGGGATTAATAACGTTTAAACCACCCTTGAATGTAAACGATCCGAAAAACCAAAGAACCCTAACAATCGATAATACAAAAAACCTTAACTGAAAGAAAACTATAACGATCAGAGAATAATAAGAATTAACACAAACGTTTAATCCCTAATGTAATCAGAACGCTATAAAAACAAACGGATTAAGGTCTTTTAGAGGAACGATTTGCAGGTTTAGTTAGGATTTCGTTTTTCTTTTTAGTCGCCAAGAGAGAGAGAGTCGACTTTACTAATTAGATATTCTGGTTGAGCTATGAGCTATGAGCTTATCAAAATTGGATGGTCTTTGTTTCCAACTAGGCTTATCACGGTGAATGAGCTTTTTGTTACGGTCGTAACGGGATTGGTCGGTCCTAATTTTGAAGATTGTATCTCGAATGGTTTCGGGATTGTCGAGAGGAATATTGTAGAAAGGCTTAGGATCGAGAGCAAGATTTTCAGCATTAATTGCCCAATCTTGAGAGTACATACAAATTCCTTCACATAGAATGCGAAGAATTTGAGCAAAGGTATTGAGAGGAAGAACAAGGTTTTGTGTATTGATGATGAAGGCGATTGAAATGCTATCATCAGCGTTTCTAATGATCCTAATACTTTTATAAAACTCAAAGATGAAGACCGACAAATTTTTTATCAATGTCAAGAAGACAATCAAAATTGATTCCGAGAAGACTTGACGAATGTCGTATCTTCAAGGAAACATTCCTTGATTACACGACCTCGTGGATAAGTCGTTTTCAAGCTTTTGAAGACCTTTGGCGCATTTTGAGAAATCATCATTACGATAATAATGAGTAAGGTAATGGACGGTATCATGATGATCTTGTTGAGTGGCTTTAGGCATGATTGGTCCTAAAAATACAAATTTTCAATTAGGTAAAATTAGTTGGGATGGGTTTATGGTTTTGATTTGTATTAACAATGTTGTGAACACAATGTGATTTTGTTAAAAGCCCATTTTCATGATTAATTTAAAAAGCCCTAATTAAATTAATTGATTAAAATTTAAGAAACCATAAACCCTAGGATGAGGATTATGAAAATTAGAACAAGTTAATGTAATTACTTAAAATGGTGTTCTAGGAAGGAATACTTGAGAGTATGGAAGCAAATGAGGATGGATTCAGTAGCTTAGTCGTTTTTGTGTTATGTGAGTAGAGGGAAAAGATCAGTGGTGAATTTTTGAAAGCGTATAGCCGAGTTCTGTTCCACGGTTCCCCCGGATCCTTTGTATTTGGGATCCGCTAGTACAACTAGAGGGATCCGCTACTTTGGACAGAAAGGAGTTGTTTGGCATTATTTTTGTAGTAGGCTTATAAAATAGCTTGCTAAAAACCGGAGGTATTGGATGAAGATTGTTTTTGAATGACGACTTTTGATGAATTACATATCGAGGGTTCATATGTGATGACGGCGTTAGTTTGACGCGAAAAATATCATTCTCGATGTTTGAAAAGACGAAAAGATGACGAAGAGACTTCTAATGATGTTAGTGATTAATAAACAAAGAGAACTTATGACAATAAATGGAACTCATGTAACCTATCTTGAAGAGTAAAACATACCTTTATGCTTCTTGGTTTGGCATAACACCAAAAATACTTCATGAGCTTTTAAAGTAATCCTTTGTACTTGGTGTACGTAAGTTGTGATTACTTTTTAGATCCTTCCTTGAATGTTGACTTCATTATTCTTTAAATGAATATTTTGGAGAGATTCTAGCATGAAGATTTCTTAAAAGCAAAAGTGGTTAGAATCATCTATCAATATCCAACAAAATGATTTAAAAGAAAATATGACCAACAAAAAGAAAACTTTCTTTGTAGTTTTCAAACATACACAGATCGTATCAAGTCTTTAAAGTACAACATACTTTAAGAAACTTGGTAACGAAGCTCTGATGCCAATTATAGAAAACTAGAAGGGGGGTTGAATAGTTTTACCAATTTAAAACTTCATTTTAAATATTTAGATCGACTTATGTCAATCTATTTGGTTGTTTATGTTGGACGTTGATAGATAGATATATAAGCGTGTAATGAAAGATAAAGAGTAAGAAACACATCACCACGACACAAGTTATTTATAGTGGTTCGGCTACAAGGACACCTTCCTTGCCTACTCCACTCCCCGAGTCACCTACTCGAGAGTTCGTAAGCACTACACCAACTCCTTGTAGGAGAAGCCTTCACAACGTTTCTTAACCTTTTTCCGGTACAAAGCTAAATACCGAGTTCTTTCACACCAAGGCGAACCACACCTAACACAACGTCGCCTACCCTTTATACGGTGCTAGGCTAACCACCGAGTTCTTTCACACCTTAGGAGAACTAATCCTATCATAACGTCGCCTACCCTTTATTAGGTACTAGGCTAGGCACCTAGTTCCATTAGTATGGAGGAACTACTACCCTTCACGACACAACACCTAATCTCAAGGAGATCTACTCCTTGTTACAACACCATCAAGGATATCACCATCCTTGTAAATAAACAAATACTTATATGTATAACGATGCACCTCATCGATTATACGACCTAGGCATTTCTTCACAAATGCTACTTGATTTGATTCTTTGGCATCTTTCACTAATGCCTTTGACACAACGCTTGGCACCCTTCACTAATGCCTTCGTCTTGACACCTTTAGCATTCTTCACTAATGCTATGACACAGATGATGAGCACCTTTCACTAATGCTTTCATCTTGACACTTTCGGCATTCTTCACTAATGCCTTCAACCCAACATCTATGGAGAAAGGAAGAACTATCAACAAGAGAACCTTAGTTGTCTTGATGATGTCGAAGCATGGCAACTCATGGACTTGAGCTTGCACGTCTTCAAGAAGTGGTGATCTCCTAAGAGGAACCTAGAAGATCACACAAAACAAAGAGAAACTACATAGATCACTTAGATCTGAGGTTAGAGGGTTAGAATACTGGGGGTATGTATAAAGTGATGTCTAGAAAGGAAGAAATGGCTCTCTATTTATAGAGAAAATTTCTCCTGCCCGGATCCCACGGATCCCTTCCACTTGGGATCCGGCTAGCACAAAGCCAAGGATCCGTGGAACGCTCCTCTTTGCCCATGGGTATTTTTGGTTATGGGTCATGGGTCATGGTTTATGGGTTGATCCATGGTTTTCTTTCTAGATACAATGAACTTGGTTAAGTGGTATATATAAAACCATGGGTTATGGGTCAATACCATTTGCTAGTTTTTACCCATTTTAATATTACCATGTTTTTACCCATTTTTAGCATTTACATGTTTTAACCCATTTTAGTATACTTAGTTTAAGTATGTAAGCAACCCAATATGTAAACATTAGTTGTTGTACATATATATCTAAATCATAAAAACACTTATGCTTGTTTTAGTGTTTTATGTGAAAACGTAAATGTGTTAGAAAACTATTAACTCAAACTATTTACGTATTCTATTTGTTTCGTTAAAATGATTTTACGTTTGTTATCGACAAAAGATTAGAAGATCGTAAAATATAAATAAACGTTTTTACGGCTTATTTGTATTAACACTCTTCATAGCTTATGTGAGCTGAATGTTGTTTCCCTTAACTCTAATTTCATGTTTTTGAGTAAGTCAACAAAAGTCAACGTTTGTCAAACTTCAAAAGTCAAAATGGTTTCTGCTAAATTCCTGTTTTTAATAGTTGTTTGAAGTAAAATTTCAATTTGTTTCTCAATGTCATAGTAGTTTAGTCCTAATTTCATTCCATTTATAGTTTATTTAGCAAATTGAAAGTCTTAAGGGGTGTTTGGATTCAGAAGGTTTTTAAAGTTTTAACGATTTTTAGTGGTTGAATCTTAGTATATTGTGTTTAGCCATTAGTTTTAGAGTTTTTCTCAGTTATAATCTCTGGTCTTTTAAGTCTGGTAAGCATTTTCATGGTCAATCATAGAACTGTCTTCAATCTCATTATTGTCCCAAAGCAGTTTTAGTCAGTTTTAGTAAGCATTTTAAATCATTTTAATTTGTCATAAAAATCTGTAAAAATTAAAAAGTGCAATTTCATTAGCTTGTTTTGTTTTTCACAAAAGGAAAAAAATCAAAAAAATAGTTTACCTAGGCTGCAGAGGTCTTGAATTTGATGGATTGGTGTGCTTTATGTCCTGTATCAGTTAAATTTGTCTTGCATCTGCTAATTACAAGTCTGCATTTCTGCTAATCCTTTTGAAGCTTAGTGTAATTACTGTTTCCATTTAGAGTTCAGATTATGTAGTTTATGTGTTTTGCAATTAGAAGCCTTAGGAGTCTTTTAGGTATCTTATCTATAGCCTGCAAATAAGCTCTTTCCCATCCCCTTTTATGTTTTGTTGCACTATGTTTTTTGTTCCCATATCAGCAATTTCATGAGTTGAATATTAGCTTATAATTATTAATTTTTGCTCCTAGTTGTAGTTTAGAGTTAAGAGTATGCTTGTTTTAGCTTCTTTAGTTTTTAAGTGCTTATCTTAAGGTCCAAATTTAGTCCGTTTGATTCTGTTTGGAGTACTACCAATCTGGAAAACACAAGTCGTAGTGATAATGTGGTTGGGTTAGATTCGAGTACTGAACGCTTAGATAAAGGTGATTCAATGGTTCTAAGAGGATACGTAATGGTCAATGAGTCTTCACTGGTCTTAATGCTAATGATTGTGATGTCGTGTCGCTTGCTAATGTTTTGAACCTTAACGCGGTCGCTAGGAAAGTTAATCTTCACCATTCTTAATGAGAATCGCATTGATAATCATGATAATGGTTCTTCCAAAGGCTGCTATGGAGGGTGTGTTAAACCGGTATGATAATACTCTTGTTGGCTTCTTTGTTGGCAAGAATATCGCTTTTCCTTTGGTCCAAAGGTATGTCACTAACACGTGGGGTAAATTTGGGTTAAAGAAACTTATGAAAAATGATGATGGTGTTTTCCATTTTAAGTTTGATTCTAAAGAGGGTGTTGAGAATGTTCTTTAACGGGGACCTTGGATAATTCGTAATTTTCCTATCATTCTCACTAAATGGACTCCTGATGTGCTGTTGTCGAAAAGTGAGGTTACCAAAGTGCTTGTGTGGATTAAAGTGCATAATGTGCCGTTGCTTGCATATTCGGAAGACGGGTTGAGCCTAATTGCTACTCAGGTGGGTAAGCCGATTATGTTAGATGCTTTCACTAGCTCCATGTGCGTTGATTCATGGGGTCGTATTAGTTTTGCACGTGCGCTTGTTGAATTATCATCGGAATCTGATCTTAAACATGTGGTGACTATGGCGATCCCTAAAATGGACGATAATGGTTTTACTACGGCAAGTATCAAGGTTGAATATGAATGGAAACCTCCACATTGCACGGTATGTAAAGTGTTTGGGCGCGCTAATGCTTGTTATCCTAAAAGCACTAAGGAGCATCATGATGCTGCTCCCACCTCGTCTATGGAAGAGCATGATGATGGGTTTAAGGTGGTGCAGAATCGGAATGCCAAACCCAAAGGTACGAAGATGTCTAGTGGTATTAATATGGGTAAGGGTCCTAGATTTGCACCTAGGAAGCAGGTATATGTTGCAAAGACGAAGACACCGGATGGTACACCTGTTACTACGTCTAACTCTTTTGGGACTCTTGAGGTGCAAGATGACACGGGCATCCAAAGTCCTGTGGTTGTTTCTACTACCGATGAGGCGAAGATTGGGAATTCTTCTGGTTGTAAGGAGCAGGTATGGATGGTCCTCGAGGGAAGGAATCTCGTGATGATATAGGTGCGGCTAGTAAGCCTCCAGAGACTATGACTTCTTCTGCAACCAAGGTAAGTAATCCGTTTTCTAAAGTCGGGAATGTGACTTGTTCTGATAATGAGGATGAGGTTTTGGAGCCGGATAACCCTATGGCTTCATTTTTGGCTTCTGGGGACGTGCGGGATTTGAGCTTGAAGAGTTTGATGATTATGCTGCTCAGGTCTACGATTTACCGGGACACTTGGAGGATTTTTGTGACACGTATGATGTTAATCTCTTAGGTCGTAGTAGGAAGTAATTTGGTTTTTTGGTAGTCCATAAGATTGGCAAGTCTTTCTTATGGTATATATTTGGTTAAGTGCACTTTTAAAGTGTGTGTCTGTTGCCCATGTAACGGGCCGAGATGAGAGATTCACTCTCATCCGTTGTACTTAAAACGTTTTGGTTAATATATTTTACCAGGGTGCAGGATTAAAATCATAGTGATGAACAAAGACCTTTTTTCACCTAAAACCACCTAAAATTCACCCTTTTGAACATTTTTGCTTGGTTTCATTTGCACAATTTGATCCTAGAAGGTTATAACTATCTTAAAAACATTTACTTTAACATCACAAACATGAGAATCAAAGGAAGTCACTTATGAGTCCAAAAACTTTCCAAAACCCTCTGGAGAAAATGGTGATTCTCTTCTTTCCTTCACATCTGATCGTTGCCCTATTCTTTCCTTGAATCCTATACCTTATAAAACTTCTACTTCTGTGGAATAATCCGAGTATTATTTCCATTTAGTCGATTTATTATTTGGTTGCTGGTTCGTGGTGTTTAGGGTTTCGATTTTATTGTTTTCAGGGAATCGTTTTTTAGTTTTAGGGTTCGTTTCATAATTATTTCTATATCTGCTTCAATCATGAGTGTCGGTTAGGAATTTATGATGGGAATTTAAACCCTTTTAGGGTTGCGTTTCATTAATTATTGTTGGTAGTGGTTTTTAGGGTTTTGCCTGGTCGTTATTTTTAGGGTTTCTTGCTTTCGTTTCTGCTATTTATTTTTCTTCGTATTGATTGCGTTGCTGGTGTTATTATTATGGAGTCGACTAATAAGAATACTAAACCTTCAACTATTCCTAAATCGAATTTGGTTGGTGATCTTCCTATCTTGAAGTCGATTTTAAGGAAACCGGTGCATAGTGGTATTATTAATACTTCGACCAAATCACATGATGAGGTATTATCAGTTGGGCTACATGATGAGGTTGAGGAGAATTCGTTGTTGAGTGGTTTGGCTGCTAAGCTTAAGAACGTGGATGGTAAGATCGTGGGAAGAGATGGTAAGGTGTTAAAACCTTATAGAGGTGTTAAGTTTGCTGATCAAGATGATGTGGTGTCTAAGAATCAGAATAAGGAGGATGTGCTTGATCATGGAACGTTGTTTGGGAATGTTAAGACTGCTTGTGGGTCGACTAAGGATGCTATTGATGCTGCAACTCATGCTCCTAGTGCTACACAAGTTTCGAATGCAACTCAAGTGAATAGGGGTGATAATGGTAAGTCTTCTACTGATGTTGGTTCACAACCAGCCCCTAAACTCTCATATGCTTCTATGTTTAAAACAAAGAATACTTTCAAATCTGTTAATATATGTGAATTACGTAATGAGGAATGTGTGGAAGGAGCTCATGTCACAATTCCTTTAAATGAGATTGACGATGTTTCGGCTAGGTTTGCTAACACTCTTTATGGGTATTTTATTGGGAAACGGCTTGCATTCCTTATTGTGGAGAATTATGTTAAGAATACATGGACTAAGTTTGGATTGGAACGTGTTATGTTGAATAATGGTTTCTTTTTATTTCAATTCTCCACTAAGGATGGTATGGATCAAGTGTTAGAGACTGGTCCGTGGTTGATTCGTTCTATTCCTATCTTTTTGAACATTTGGACGCCTAATACTACACTTGCTAAGGAGGAGGTAACTTCAGCCCCCGTGTGGTTGAAATACTCGTCTTCAGGAGTTATGCATGAGGGTGTTTAAAGGTTGGGATTGGACTTCCAATGGTAATTTTTGTAGTAGTGGTTCTCGTATCATCTTGGGATGGAATGTGGATGCGGTTGATTTGAATGTGGTTGTTATGACTGATCAGGTGGTTCATACTTTCATTCGCTTTAAGGCTGATAAAAAGGAGTTGTTTTGTTCTTTTGTTTATGCGCACAATAAGTATACTCATAGGAGACCCCTTTGGGATAATTTTGGTTTACATAATCAGCTGGTTCGTAATCGCCCTTGGTGTGTTCTTGGGGATTTCAATTCAGCTCTTAATTTAGAAGATAAGGTCGAGGGTTTTTCGGTTATTGATATTGCGGCGCGGGAATTTAAGGAGTGTGTTGATGCTAATGAGTTGGTTGATATAAACCGCTCGGGGCTGCAATTTACTTGGACTCAAAAGCCGAGAGGATTGGATGGTACTTTGAGGAAGATTGATCGTATTATGGCTAATCTTGGGTTTCTCGGATTTGTTTGTGTGCTCATGCTATTTTCCTACCGTATTGTTTCTGATCACTCCCGGCTATTCTTCATATTCCTACGATGTGTAAGTTTAAACCTAGGCCGTTTAAATTCTCTAATATTCTGGTTCAGAATTCCAGGTTTAAACAGCAAGTTCAAGAGTGTTGGGGTACATCGGTGAGTGGTTTTAATATGTTTAGGGTGGTTAGTAAATTGAAGGTGCTTAAAAAGCCTCTTCGGAGTATGCTTTTCCGAGAAGGGAATATTCATGAGAAAGTTACTAAACTTCGTCATGAATTGGATGAAGTTCAATGTGCCCTTGATTTCGATCCTTTTAACGTTGATTTGCGTGAGGAGGAAGCGTGCTATCTTAATGCATTCAATGAAGCTGTTTTGAAGGAAGAATGTTTTCTCAAGCAAAAGGCTAAGGTTGAATGGCTTCGGGTTGGTGACTAACTCGCATACTTTCATAAGGTCGTTAAGAGTAGGAAAGCTAGGAGCCGGATCGATTCTATTTGTGATGGTAATGGTGTGCAATTGGTGGAGGATCAGGTTCCTAATGCTTTTGTTTCTTATTTTACTTGAGGGGCCTATTTTGCCATTGGATGATTATGATCTTTTCACATCGAATCTTGATCCTAATGTGGCTTTATATATGGTTCGTGATGTTACGTCTCGTGAGGTCAAAGATGCTATTTTTTCTATGGGAGATGATAAGGCCGGGTCCGATGGTTATTCGGCTGCATTTTAAGGGTTTGGGATATTATTTCGATGATGTTACTAAGGCGGTTCAGGAATTTTTTATTAATGATAAGTTGTTGAAAGAGATTAATCATACTACCATAGCCCTTTTGCCTACGATCAATTATCCCACTCGGATAACTGATTTTAGGCCTATTTCGTGTTGCAATGTGATTTTCAAGTGTATTAGTAAGATTATTGCCAACCGGATTAAGGAGAGCCTTAGCACTTTGGTTAGTCCGATCGGTCTGCGTTTGTTCCTCGAGACGGATTGCCGATAACATTATGCTTACTCGTGAGCTTATGCATAATTATCATCTCAATCGTGGTCCATCTAGGTGTGCCTTTAAGGTGGATATTCGGAGGCGACGACTACGGTCAATTCGCAATTTTGAGGTGTATTTTGGCGCTTTTGGGTTTCATGCGCCGCATGGTTCATGGATTATGGAGAGCGTTTCTACTACTTCATTTTCTATTAGTGTGAACGGCATTTTGCATGGTTATTTTAATGGTAGGCGTGGTTTAAGGCAAGGGGATCCGTTATCGCCTTATCTTTTCACGCTTGTTATGGAGGTGCTTACCCTTATTTTGAAGCGTCGCGTCCGGGCTTTTGAGATGTTCACGTTTCAATACAAATGCTCTCAACTTAACATCTGTGTTCACGTTCTTCGTATTCTTTTTTTTGGGTAAAAGGGATTTTTCACCCTGGTAAAATGCATTACACCAAAAACGTTGAAGTAATTCTAAATCCATCGTAAACCCTAAAATATTCTCTCTAGGTGCCGAATTTCCATTACCCTATTCAATTCGTTTTTTCATCTTTTCTGGCCTACAACCTCTTATTCTTGAATCGAATTGATTACCCTAGTGTTTAAACATTGCGTTTTTGTTTACCCAATTCCTTGCTTGTGTTTTAGGTTTTTTAGTTCCGATCTGGTGAAATTCGTTTTTTAGGGTTTCCAGCCACCGTTTACTATCTTAATCGATCCTCTATATTCTCTTATTGTTAAAGTCGGTTTTATTTTCGACTTATAATTATTTAAGGTCGATTGATTGCTTTCATTGGTTATCTATTTGATCGGAGCATGGGAGCCTGTTAGGAGCTGGTTTTTGCGATTCAAAACCCTAACTTTTTAGTTAGGGTTTCTAATAATTTGTATGCATTGATTGTTTGATTTCTGTTTGTGTGTCGTGTTATTGGATTGGTTGTGGGGTTTCGAGAGATGGAGAAGGGTTTTTTGGACAAAGATAGTTCAACGAAAGCTGCAACTTCAGCCACCAACTTGGCCGGTCAAGTTGGTTCTAACATGGAAACGAATCCGTATGCAAGGCTTGATATTAAGGAGTTGGAGGATAGGTTTAAACGGCTAAAAGGTGAATATGGAAGTGAGGTTGGTACTGATTAACTTTAAAAAACCCTAAAAGTTCTCTCCCGTCTATGGCAATTCTGGAAATTCAATTCGTGACCCTATTCTAATCCACCATCGATCTATTATTGTTTCTGTTTCTCCATTGGTCCACCATCTATCGTGGGTCGGTTGATATTCAGATTTAATTTATAGATTGCTTTGGTCGGTTGTAGGGTTCCTTTAACACTTTGTCGCTGTAATCTATAATATATTGACAAAAACAATACTCGGCCAATCTGTTGTTCATCATTAGTGTGAATTACTATATAATATCCTCGTTTTTGTCTTCTATTGCATGGTGTGGCACCAATCATTAAACCATTGCATTCAAGGTCGGTGGTAGAATCTTTTGTGCATGTTATTAATCGATCACTTCTATTCTTTATTTATCGATCTTTGGCTGGTGGATAACGATTAACAACAGGGTTTGGTTCGGGTTAGGAGCTGTTGCGCTTCAAAACCCTAACTTTTTAGTTAGGGTTTCGACTAATCAGACGCATTGCTTGGTTGATTGCTTTTGTGTGTCGTGTTTTGGCTTGTTTGTGGGTTTTAGAGAGATGGAGAAAGGTTTTTGGACAAAGATAGTTCGATTTAAAATCGCCACCACCAACTTGGTCAAGTTGGTTCTAACATGGAAACGAATCCATATGCAAGGCTTGATATTAAGGCGTTGGAAGATAGGTTTAAACGGCTCAAAGGTGAACATGGAATTGATGCTGGTACTAATTTCCCTGACGTAAAGTCTGCTAGGGTTATTCCAAACCCTAGCACTCTTGAGGGTAATATGGATAGGGACAATCCGCTTGATTCTCGCTTTGGAGCACTTCACTAATGTTACTGGTCATGATGTTGCTTCGAAGGAGGGTTCTTTTAATGCACCTACGATGGTGAATGCCGCTACTTACGGTCACTCTAATGCTAATCTTGAAAAACTAGTCGTAGTGATCACGCGGTGGGTGAATGGATATCTCATGGTCCCGATGTTGCTTCAAGGAGGGTATGGTGAATGCTTCTATCTGGCCTTAACGTGATTGGTTGTGACAATAACGGAAGTAAGGCTTTCTAACGCGGTTAAACCTTAACGTGTCTCTAGGAAAGTTAACTTTCGACCATTGGTGAATGAGACTCGCATTGATAATCATGATACGGTGCTTCCAAAGGCTGCTATGGAGGGAGTATTCAATCGCTATGATAACACACGTGTTGGCTTCTTTTTTGGCAAGAATATTGCATTTCCTTTGGTCCAAAACTACATCACAAACACGTGGGGTAAGTTTGGATTAAAGAAACTTAAAGAATGATGGTGTTTTCCTGTTTAAAATCGATTCTAAAGAAGGTGTTGAGAATGTTCTGCAACGGGGCCCTTGGATTATTCGCAATTCTCCTCTCATTCTCACTAAATGGACTCCTGATGTGCTACTATCTAAAAGTGAGGTTACTAAAGTCCCCGTGTGGATTAAATTGCATAATGTGCCATTACTTGCATATTCGGAGGATGGGTTGAGCCTAATTGCTACTCAGGTGGGTAAACCGATTATGTTAGATGCTTTCACTAGTTCCATGTGTGTTGATTCATGGGGTCGCATAAGTTTTGCACGTGCTCTTGTGGAATTATCATCAGAATCTAAGCTTAAACATGTGGTGACTATGGCGATCCCTAAAAAGGACGATAGTGGTTTTACTACTTCAAGTATTAAGGTGGAATATGAATGGAAGCCTCCACATTGTGCGGATTGTAAAGTGTTTGGGCATGTTACTGATTGTTGCCCTAAAAGTATTCAGGAGCAAAATGATGTCGCTCCCACCTCGACTGTGGAAGAACCTGAAGATGGTTTTAAAGTGGTGCAGAATCGGAAAGCCAAACCAAAAGGTACAAAGATGTCTAGTGGTATTAATGTGGGTAAGGGTCCTAGATTTACACCTAGGAAGCAGGTATATGTTGCCAAGACAAAGACATCGGCAGTGTTAGTGCTAAAGATACACCTATTACTACGTTTAACTCTTTTGGGACTCTTGAGGTGCAAGATGACATGGGCATCCCAAGTACTATGGTTGATTCTACTACTGATGAGGCAAAGATTGGGAATTCTTCCGGTTGTACTAAGGAAGCATGTATGGATGGTTCTCGGGGGAAGGAATATCGTGTTGATATTGAACCTCCGGAGTCTATGAATTCTTCTGCTACTAAGGTAAGTAATCCGTTCTCTAAAGTCGGGAATGTGACGTGTTCTGATAGTGATGAGGATGAGGTTTTGGAGCCGGATAACCCTATGGCGCATTTTTGGCGCCTGGGGAGGTGGGGACTAGAGCTTGAAGACTTTGATGATTATCTGCTCAAGTTTACGATTTACCGAGACACTTGGAGGATATGTGTGACATGTATGATGTTAGTCTCTTAGGTCGCGGTAGGAAGTAGTTTGAATATTTGGTAGTTCATAAGATTGGCATGTCTTTCTTATGTAATATGTTTTGGTTATAATGCACTTTTAGTGTGTCTCATGTTTGCGTAACGGGCCGAGGTGAGATTCACTCTCATCCGCTGTACTTAAACGTTTTGGTTAATATATTTTACCAGGGTGCAGGATTACTCCCCTTTACCCAAAAAAAAAGGTTGGTACTGATTTCCTTGAATTGCATAAAGCTGCTAAGGTTCTTCCAAACCCTAGCACTCTTGAGGGTAATATAGATAGGGATAATCCTTTTGTTTCTGTTTGGAGCACTTCCACTAATTCTCGTCATGATGATGCTTCGAAGGAGGGTTCTTTTAATGCACCTACGATGGTGAATGCTACTACTTCTGGTCACTCTAATATTAATATTGAAAAATCTAGTCGTAGTGATACGTGTGTGGGTGGATTGGATACTGCTAATGGTCCCGATGTTGTTTCTCGGAGAGGTATGGTGAATACTTCCGCCGGCCTAAACGTGAGTGGTAGTGACAACAACGAAGTGAGGTCATTTGCTAACGTGTTAAACCCTCGAATGTCTCTAGGAAAGTTAACTTTAGACCATTGGTGAATGAGAATCGCATAGATAATCATGATACGGTGCTTCCAAAGGCTGCTATGGAGGGTGTATTCAACCGCTATGATAATACACTTGTTGGCTTCTTTGTTGGAAAGAATGTTGCATTTTCCTTTTTAACTACGTCATCAACATGTGGGGTAAGTTTGGTTTTAAGAAACTTATGAAGAATGATGATGGTGTTTTCCTCTTTAAATTTGATTCTAAAGAGGGTGTTGAGAATGTTCTTCAACGGGGCCCTTGGATTATTCGCAATTCTCTTCTCATTCTCACTAAATGGACTCCTGATGTGCTATTGTCTAAAAGTGAGGTTACTAGAGTTCCCGTTTGGATTAATTTGCATAATGTGCCATTACTTGCATATTCGGAAGATGGGTTGAGCTTAATTGCTATTCAAGTGGGTAAGCCGATTATGTTAGATGCTTTTACTAGTTCCATGTGTGTTGATTAATGGGGTCCATAAGTTTTTGGTGCGTCTTGTGGAATTATTATCAGAATCTGAGCTAAAACATGTTGTGACTATGGCAATCCCTAATAAGGATGATAGTGGTTTTACTACGGCAAGTATCAAGGTGGAATATGAATGGAAGCCGCCACATTGTGCGGAATGTAAAGTATTTGGGCATGTTACTGCTTGTTGTCCTAAGTGTATTAAGGAGCAAAATGATGTCCCTCCCACCTCGAATGTGGAAGAACATGATGATGGTTTTAAGGAGGTGCAGAATCGGAAAGCCAAACCTAAAGGTACGAAGATGACTGGTGGTATTAATATGGGTAAGGGTCCTAGATTTGCACCTAGGAAGCAGGTATATGTTGCAAACACGAAGACACTGGCAGCTGATAGTGTTAATGCTAAAGGTACACCAATTACTACGTCTAACTCTTTTGGGACTATTGAGGTGGAAGATGACACGGGCATCCCAAGTACTGTGGTTGATTCTATTACGGACGAGGGGAAGACTGGAAAGTCTTTTGTATTGATGGTTCTCGGGGGAAGGACTCTCGTATTGGTGCGGCTTCTAAGCCTCCGGAGACTGTGACTTCTTCTGCTACCAAGGTAAATAATCCTTTTCTAAAGTCGAATGTGAATTGCCTTGAAGAGGATGAGGTTTTGGAGCTAGATAACCCTATGGCGTCATTTTGGCTCTGGGGGTGGTGGGGTTTTGATCTTGAAGATTTTGATGATTATGTTGAGCAAGTCTACGATCTACCGACACACTTGGAGGATATGTGTGACATGTATGATGTTAGTCTCTTAGGTCGTGGTAGGAAGTAAATTTGGTTGTTTGGTAGTTCATAAGATTGGCATGTCTTTCTTATGTAATTTTTTTGGTTAAGTGCACTTTTAGTGTGTGTTTGTTGCCCATGTTACGGGCCGAGGTGAGAGATTCACTCTCATCCGTTGTACTTAAACATTTTTTGGTTAATATATTTTACCAGGGTGCAGGATTACTCCCCTTTACCCAAAAAAAAACGTTGAAGTACAAAAGGATGGGAGTGAGTCCCCCATCTCAGCCCTAAAGGGCAATAGACTTGCACCAACACATGTGCAACTTACAAATAAACCAAGCTAAACAAAGCTACTTAATACCTAACCACAAAAGAAAACATAAACTAATTCTTCTTGCGTCCTTGCACCTTGAAGTCTCTAGCAGAGCCACTATAATTCTTAGATTTGGAAGCATACATCTCGATATCATCATAGTTCTCAAAGACTTCATCATCACTTTCACTAACCCCATCCACACATGAACCTCTGAATAGAAGTTGAGGCCACATGACTAACGTTAGGGGAAACATTCGACGCCTTACTCGTAGAAGCAACATGGTTGTTGAAACGCTCCCACAAATATGCGGTCTTACTTCTTGTAGGTACCTGATGATTACAACCTGCAACAGCGTTATGCTTTCCCCCACATGAAGAATCGACAACATTAGAAGGTTGTGCACTTTGTTCCTGTACAGTATCCACACCATCATCACTCCTTACCACCCCACTAGGTGTACCAAGAGAAAGAGAACCCTCATTAGTCGACTTAAAATCAGCCCCTAACTTATGTTTAGAAGAGTTCTTTTTCTTGGCAGCTGGTTTTCAGACTGGTCTATACATAACATTGGTCTTTTGTTTAAAACCCCGAGCCCCTTTAGAATCTTTACCAACATCATTATTAGTCGAAGCACTAGTAACCCGCTTTCGTCTAAGAGGACAAAGATCATCATCATGATTAAAAATAATACACTTAGAGCACCAAGGCGGCCACCACTCATACTCGACTTCAAGAACTTCCATGTAATGACCCTTACCCATAGGTAAGGGAATAGCAACATCAATTGATTCCAAAACATCTCTATCAGCAGATAACTCAATAAGAACCCGTATGTATGAATAACTAACCCCAAGGATTGATACACATAGCATTAGTACCGCATCAAACGTATAATCCGCCCCAACTGTTTTGAAATCAAACTTATACCAGCATTAGAATACACAACGGAAGGTACATTATGGATACGAACCCAAACTGGTACCTTAGTCACTTTCTCCTTTTCCAACCTAGTATTCGGCACCCACTCAAGCAAGAAAATAGGTACCGATTTAATAAACCAAGGACCCCCATCAAGAACCTTAGTCATACCTTCCAATGAAGAAAATTTGAAAAGGAAGAAACCATTCCGTAATATAGCGCCTGCCAAACCCTAAGTATGCTTGACATAGTCTTCAACAATCGGAAATGCAAGTCGTTGACCAATGAAATAGCCATAAAGTGAATTGGTAAATTTCCTGCACATATCATCAACTACTTCAACTGGAATAACAACATTTGCTTCCGATAAAAACTTATCATACGTACACCCCGACTCACGTACCTGATTTGGATTAAAGATATGATCACCAGAGGTAACAAGACCAGGTTGAAGATGAGTCGGACCATCAGACTTACCAACCATAGATTCACCATTAGCACCCGCAACAGTAGCCTCATCACAAGAACTCGACATATGAACCTGCATCAACAGAAAAAGTAGCTGAACGTAATAGAGGCTCGTTACAATCAATAGCCCTCTTTAACCGCTTCATACTATCGGACAATACGTTGTTATGTTGAGCCAAATCATCCTCATGTACCATATCCACATCGAAACTTAACATTCGAACCTTACCCGTATCAACCTGATCGCGAGAGGGCGAAACCATAGGCACTTCCTGTTTAGAATGAACCCTGGTAAATATATAAATCAACCAAACGTTTACGTACAATGGATATGGGTGAAATCCCATATCTCAGCCCGTTACATAGGCGAAATAGCATACATAACAAGACACTACCTTTTCTTACTAGTAAGAAATAGACCACTACCACATAAACAAACAAGACTATAAAAGATAAACTACTTCCTGACTCGACCTTGGAGCTTGATATCTTCATAATATGCACCCAATCGCCCTGGAAGATCATATAGTTGATCCGTGAAGTCATCATAATCATAGTAATCTTCCTGGTCACCTCCACCACCTGACGATGAGAAAGTACCAATAGGCATATCAAATAAGTTCGCAGACTCATCAAAAGTGTTAAGAACCTCATCCTCGCTATCCGAATCGACAATCTCACCAACCTTAGAAAACAGGTTGGTTCTTTTATCAGCTGAAGTAGAGGGATAAAAGGAGGAGTTAGGCATAGCGACCTCCTTATCATTAAGAACACTCACCCTTCGGGAGCTATTCTTTCCATGATATTGGCAGGACTTACTAGCCCCTAGTTGTTTCAATGGTAGGAGCAGGGGATTGGAGAGGGACATCCGTGCTAAGAAGAAGGGACTGCAACCCCAAGGTGTAGCATCAGTTCCAAACAACAGGTGGTTCAATCAAACTTACACAATTAGTAGAAACCTTACAAGATTCCACATTTTCCTTACCTTCCTCCAACACTACAGTAAAGGGGCTATTAGAAATATCTTTATTAATTTGCAAATCAGAACCGTCTCCAACCTCCACCACGTTAGAAGAATTAGAAGCGAGATCAAGAACCATATCCGCTTCCGCCATTTTCTCCATATTACTCCTAAGGTCACCAATATTAATGTCATCTTTAAAATAACCATACTCGTTACAGGATTGAGATAATTCGGTAATCACCACAGGAGGAACAAAATGCATTTGTTCATTAAGATTCTTCTCATTAGTGAACTCATTGATGCCCGTGAGAATAACATTCAGATTTTCAATATCATTCGGCCTATTACATGCCAAATTCACCACCGCCTTAGAAATAGGAGTGACATTATCCCTCGGTATGGAAGTACTAGGCTGGTCCTTAGTAATAGGCTTAGAAACAGTCTATATATAAGTTTAGGCTTACCAAAGACCCTTAACGTGTTAACAGCCTTAGACTTTCGTTATCCGTGCTTTTATGTGTGTTATTTGGTTATAATCATATGCTTTTGATGCTTAATCGTATAAAAGTGCGTTTGCTAGTTCATTTTTAGCCAAGTACATGAAAGTGGAGAAAAAGACGAAAAAAGATGTAAAAATACGAAGATTTATCCACGTACGAAGAATTCCCGACAAAAGTAAGACTTGTGGAGTATATTCGAGAAGATAAAGTCATCAAGATAGTGGTCCAAAGACTCAAGAATAAAATTCAAGAAGGGAAACGAGAAAGAAATGTAGAAAAGAAGCTCAAACGAAGAAATTATGGAAGCCTCGTCGTTCCCGACACACCTTCACCATTTTGGCCATATCTTGAGCATCCGATTTAGGTGATTCAAGCGTCCACGGAACCGGAAGAGAAAGATCTACAAATTTAATTATTGTCATTTTCTGTCAAAAGGCTCCAGCCGATCGGTCGGAGCCCACAACCGATTCGGCTGGAGCAAATTTTTTAGAGCAGCCGATCAGCTTTGCCCCGCAGTCGACCGGCTGCTCCAATCTGGTCCTCCAAATTCAGTTTTTATGCTTCCAATCATATTCCAAATGATTCTAGTCCCTTCCCACTCAGTTTCTAGTCCCTTCCAAACCACTTGGCCTCCAAAAAAAGCATTGAATACCCTAGGCCTTGGTTCAAATATAAATAGACCCATTTGGCACCTAATTTCAGCATCCCAACTTGAGAGAACTTCTCTCACACCATCCCTACCACCACAACTCCATCTAAAGGTGTGAAATTCTAGCCTCCACCCTTAAGGACAAATTTCCACCAACTTATCTTCCCCAAAAGACCACCAACCTCTGCCATTTCAAGAAGTAGTGCTCATGTGCTGTTGAAGGCGTTTGTATGTGATTTTCCGGCTTTGTTAGAGCTTGTAGTCAATTGGAGGCTTGAAGGTTGCTATAATCTTACTTTGGGTACATCTTTGTTACTTTTATGATGTTGAATTCTATTATTTATGTTTGGTTTTTTGGTTGTGTTGATATGTGATTCTTGTGATGTGTTGTTAGTGGTGAAAGTTTATTTGGGGAAGTTAGGAGCTGTTTGGGGGGGGGGGTAGCTTTTGGTATTTTTAAACTTATTTTTCCAATTAAAACATTTCTTTTTTTTTGGTAAAAGGGTTAATTCACCCTGGTAAAATATATTATCCAAAAAACATTGAAGTACAAAGGACGAGGGTGATGTCCCTTGCCACAGTCCCTTAGGACACTTACAGACACAAATATAAGAATGACAAAACATTCTTATAACTTACCACTAACCACTATATAAGAGTGACAAACCACACTTATAACAAATAATAGAACATAAAACTACTACGCCTAATAAACATAACAAGTTAACCGCTTCAAGTAGAACACTTGATTCTTCCAAAGACGTCATAGAGCTCTAACTTCCAATTAACCAACCCTCAAGGACCTCATGATCAGAATTATGTCCAAGAAAGGTGATTGGTAACAAATAAGGTGAACCCCCTAACTTCCCAACATCTTGATCTTGTTAACTTCCATATTCATGGCTCGTCAAATGTGAAATCAGTTCACAAATTACATACAACGGTTGGTGAGGGACTCTAAAACCACGGATAGAGCAGCAAGGGCAAACTCGCTCCAAAGGTGTGTGTTTAGATGCAAAACCAAATCCCAATAAGCACCATTCTCTCTCTATATGGCGATAGCCGAACAAACTCAATATCTAATCGAACTAAAATATTCTTCTTTAATCGTTGAATATTTCTTTTGTAATTGTGTTTGTCATCTAGGTGCATGTGTGATTCACCTTCCTACGTATTATCAATGATTTTAATCTTTTAAAATCATCTCCTCGTGGGTCGGTAAGAATTAATTGGTTTCTTTTAAATAGTGGGTCACTGATCTTATTTTAATATCAATCCTAATTTCTTGGTCGGTGGCACTACTATTTTGATTGATATTTGCATGCATGCATTGAATCAATAGCGGATAGTTTGTAAGTAAACCTTTTTAGGTTTTTTCGTATTGTCATTAGTGAAAGTGGGTTATAGAGAGATGGAAGCTGGGAAGAAGACATCGACATTCATACAGACTGGGCAGCATTCGACTAATAATATTAGAACATGTACAGTGGTTGATTTGGATGCGTTACAGGCTCGTATGAGTCGGTTAATGAATGGAGAAGCTGGGTACATTGGGTTAGATCAGCGCGCGAATAATGCTACTTGTTCGGTGGCTGCTAATTGAGGTTTTGTTCATGACAAGGGTGTTAGCGTGGCAAGGGATTCCGTTGTTGAGTCGTCTTCAAATAATTCTAATCCCATTGCTACAGATTCTGTCGTTGAATCTGATCGCGGGGTGTCGTTTGATGATCATTCGGATTCTGTTTCTGCTGCTAACCTTGTCTCATTTGTTTGTGGGAATGATGGGGTTTCTCCTTCAAGCACGGATACTACTACTGATATTAGTATATCTACTTTTGTCATCATAATCTTTGCATCAGGTGAGTTCATAGCCCCAACTCTTGTTTAATTGTTTTATACTATTTTTGGGGGAGGTACATGCTCAACTACTTGCTTTTACTTTACACTTGTATGAACTTAAATAATTGTTGTTTCACTACTTATGAAAATATGAAAAGCTAGAAACTTAATACAGAATCATGTCAACTCATTTCCACCTTTTTGCAGGTTCGGTATCTCCATCAAAAAGTCCAGATCATTTTGAGTCTGTTTTCAAGGTTTCAAAAAAGACGTTTAACTACATATGCTCACTCGTAAACGAGCCAATGATGGCCAAAGCTACAAGTTTTGCATTCTTAAATGGCAAATCAATGTCTTTATACGATCAAGTAGCTTTGGCACTAAGAAGGTTGAGCTCCGGTGACTCGTTGACTGGTGTAGCCAATGACTTTGGTACAAGCCACATTACTGTGTCTCATGTCACCTGGCGGTTCGTGGAAGCGATAGAAGAACGTGGTCTCCACCACCTCCAATGGCCTTCAACGGATTATGAAATCACACAAATAAAGTCTAAATTTGAAAATATCAGAGGCCTTCCAAATTGTTGTGGTGCGATTGATACCACTCACATTATGATGTTGCTGGCGGTGACTGATAAAAATAACGATGCCTGGCTCGACCATATGGACAACCACAGCATGATCTTGCAGGTATGTGGAATTGATGTTTTATACATGAGTGGTTTACTTTCCGTACAAACAAACCATCTTTTTTGTTTGATGGTTTCTTACATGTTACAGTTTACAAGAACAATGGTTAGTTTTCCATTAAAAACAGATTTAAAGTCATTCCACGTGGTCTATAAAAAGAGTTTGACCATTAGCCAAATGTGTATACTACATTAATAGTTAATACTGTTAAAAATAATGAAACAAGGGTATTTTATTGACCAACATCAATAAGATCGTGATGAATATATATACCAATAAGTATTTTTAATTTTTTACCTTTGAAAGTTGCAAGTAAATTTTCTAGTAGTCCTAGTTGCTGCTAGCTAGTTGTTCATTTATGGCCAGTCATAAATGATCTAGTGGTAGTTCAAGCGGTTGCTTGAGGTTAATCTGGTATTTCAGCCACATTTTTTGGGTAAAAGGGATTTTTCACCAAGGCAAAATACATTACACCAAAAACATTGAAGTACAACGGATGAGGGTGACGTCCCTCATCTCAGTCCCTTAGGACACTGACAGACTCTCATATAAGAATGACAAGCCATTCTTATAACTTACATAAAACAACTTACCACCTACACTGGCTATACAAGAAAATAAAAAATAGGAATTAAAATATGATTCACTAAAGTAGCACCAAGCACATAGCCATCTTCAGTTGGTTGCGACTGATAACGGGAGCAAAGATATACAGCAAATACAATATCAGGCCTACTGGCTGTTAGATATATGAGAGACCCAATAATACTTTGGTATTTGGTAGGGTCAACCAATTTTCCATGCAAATCAGCGTCCAGTTTTTTGGTATGTTCCATTGGTGTGGCATAGGTATCATAGGTTTGCATTCTATGTTTGTTTAAAATTTCAAGAGCATATTTGGACTGACTCAAGAAAATACCACGGGGTGATCGATGAACTTGCAGTCCTAGAAAAAATGTAAGTTCACCCATCATGGACATTTCAAAATGTTTTTCATAAGTTTTGAAAATTCGTTTGAGTACTTTTTATGTGTTGACCCAAAAATGATGTCATCCACATAGATTTGAATGATTAAAATGTGAGCCCCGTGATATTGAATGAAAAGTGTTGGGTCGACCGAACCTTTAGTGAAATTATTGGCAATGAGAAAGGATGATAACTTATCATACCACGCCCAAGGAGCTTGTTTGAGACCGTAAAGATTTTTAGGTTTGAAGACGTGATTTGGGAACTCTGGATCAACATATGCTTCCGTCTGACTAACATATACCGTTTCCTTCAGTTGACCGTTCAGAAAGGCGGTTTTGACATCCATCTGATAGACCGTGATGTTCATGTGAGCCGCAAATGCCAGAAAAATCCATACAGCCTCAAGTCTAACAAGCGGTTGAATGATTCTTCGAAATCAATCCCCTCTTCTTGTCTATAACCCTTAGCCACCAGACGTGACTTATTTATGATAACCGTACCTTCAGCATCCAACTTGTTTTTCCAAATCCATTTCAGACCAATAACATAGACCATTATACTTGATTACGTTATACTTGATTTCGTTATACATGCTTGGAAATACTTTACTCACTTAATTTAAATACATGAATTGTATTTACAAACATACACAATACTCTATACTGTCGGAGAGGTATTGATAGTACTATAAGTCATGTATCCCTAGCCCATGTGTACAGTTCATGACCTTGGGAGTAATATAGTACTATTTGGGAAGATGCCCCCGCCCTTGTGTACCAGATTCATGACCTTGGGTGAATATAATCCGGTGTATTGTGCAAACTATATTTTGGTAGTGGGTTGTGAACACAGAGGTTTTAAGTTTTGTATGGGCGGAACTTGGAACTGAGTGGATTTACAATGCCTTTGCTATGTAAACATTCTTTAAAGGCTTTTACATGTTAAACAAACTCTATGAACTCACCAACCATTGTGTTGACACTTTTTAGCATGTTTATCTCAGGTCAATAAGGCGATAGTTGTTTCATGGAACTTAGAGTCGCACGACATGTTTTGAAGACATTATACATTCTTATTTACCATTTGAAACATTTTGTAAACATTTATGTATTATACTTTGGAACCTTATTGTCTATAACTCTGATTTCATTAATCGAATGGTAACTTTTTAAAACGTCTCATTTAGAGGTCGTTTTCTATAACTTGTACTTTGTAATATGAAGTAGCACCCCAATGACACAATCTTCCGCTGCGATATTTTGGGGGTGTTACAGCAATCTCCCGAGAACATTTATGAGGGGATTCACAATTGTGATCCTCAGTGATTGAATGGAAATTCCTGCTAGGATCAACATCAAACAGCCCTGACAGCAGGTCACTTCGGTAATTCTTTATGGGTTACGCTAAGTGTGTCTCAAACGGTTACAGTGCCGTGGAGTGATGCTTGATTGTTCCGACTCACCTGAATTGTAGATATACTTTGGTATGTCGTGTTAGCCTTCTTGAGGGCCTCCAATTTCAGGAACAGCCTTTGTAAGAATTAGAGATGTGTTTACCGGATAAAGTTTAGGCGACGTTGTGATAGGTTTGGTTCTACCTCGTGGAAGAACTCGGTGTCTAGCCTAGTACCGGATAAAGAGTATGCGACATTGTGAAGGCTTCTCCGCCACATTAAGGAGCTTGTGTTGTGTAGTTCTTGAACTCTCGAGTAGGGTACTCGCGGAGTTGAGTAGGGCAAGGAAGGAATCCTTCTAGCCGAACCACATATATACTCGTATCGTGGTTTTGTGTTTGTTTACTCTTTATCTTTGCATTACTTACTTATATGCTTATCTATCAATATCCAACATACATACCAAATAGATTGACATAAGTCAATCTAAATACTTTAAAACGAAGTTTTAATCGGTAAAACTATTCAACCCCCCCTTCTAGTTTTCCACAAATCTTACACAGTATCATATTCAGAATGATTAAAGTATTACTCCCCTTTACCCAAAAAAAAAGCACGGATAACGCTACTAAAAACATGCACAATTTGAGCGTTATCAAATCCCCCACACTTAAACTTTGCTTGCCCTCAAGCAAATCTAAGAAAATAAAAATTAAAATATATACCTAAATGACAAAACGAAAAGAAAAATAAAAAATTTGAACATTTTTGGTTTTTTTTCTATTTTTTAACCTTTTTTTGTAAACATATATAAAAAATAGCAAAAAATGAGTGCAAACTCCCCCACACTTAAGGGTTTGCTTGCCCTCAAGCAAATCTAGAAACTAAGAAAAATAAATAACCCACATGGTGCATGAAATATGATTAATAAAAGTATGATGCAAATCTACCAAGTACAAGTACAAGATAAGATTCATCGTTTTAAGCTTTTAGAAGTGAAAAACCGAGATGTTTGACAATACCCTATGGATTTTCTCGCTTGATAACATGGCTAGGCACCTCACGAAAAGGAATTGATGTATAATTAACTCAACACTCAATTTATTTAGTGATGGATAATATTAAGGAATAGTACACTCATATTGCTCAGTCCTGATCTAAATATAACCATAGGCTTGTACAAGAAACAAAACTCCACCGACGTGGCATAAGTGCCAAGTGTAAACATCTAAAGAGGGATTTTATTCTTGGGTAAAGGGGAGTAATCCTGCACCCTGGTAAAATATATTAACCAAAAACGTTTAAGTACAATGGATGAGAGTGAATCTCTTTTCGGCCGCTTGCATGGGCAAATGCACACTAAAAGTGCACTTAACCAAACAAATTACATAAGATAGACATGCCAATCTTATGAACTACCAAACAACCAAATTTACTTCCTACCACGACCTAAGAGACTAACATCATACATGTCACACATATCCTCCAAGTGTCTCGATAAATCGTAGACTTGATCAGCATAATCATCAAAATCTTCAAGCTCAAATCCCCCCCCCCCCGAAGCCAAAAATGACGCCATAGGGTTATCTGGCTCCAAAACCTCATCCTCTTCACTGTAAGAACAGGTCACATTCCGACTTTAGAAACTTACTTACCTTGGTAGCAGAAAAGTCATAGTCTCCGGAGGCTTAGAAGCCGCACATAACAGCTACGAGTCCTTCCCCAAGAACCATCAATACCTTCATTAGTAGAACCGGAAGACTTCATCTTCGCCTCGACATAGTAGAATCAACCACAGTACTTGGGATGCCCGTGTCATCTTGCACCTCAAGAGTCCCAAAAGAATTAGACGTAGTAATAGGTGTACCTTTAGGATTAACACTAGCAACTTCCGGTGTCTTCGTCTTAGCAACATCAACCTGCTTCCTAGGTGCAAATCTAGGACCCTTACCCATATTAATACCACTAGACATCTTCGTACCTTTGGGTTTGGCTTTCCGATTCTGCACCACCTTAAACCCATCATCAGGCTCATCCAAAGACGAGGTGGGAGCAACATCATGGGGTTCCTTAATACTCTTAGGACAACAAGCATTAACATGCCCAGACACTTTACATTCAGTACAATGTGGAGGTTTCCATTCATATTCAACCTTGATACTCGCCGTAGTAAAACCACTATCGTCCTTTTTAGGGATCGCCATAGTAACCACATGTTTTAGTTCAGATTCCGATGATAATTCAATAAGAGCACGTGCAAAACTAATGCGACCCATGAATCACGCACATGGAACTAGTAAAAGCATCTAACATAATTGGCTTACCCACTGAGTAGTGAGGCTCAACCCGTCTTCCGAATATGCAAGTAATGGCACATTATTCAATTTAATCCACACGGGAACTTTGGTGACCTCACTTTTAGACAATAACACATCAGGAGTCCATCTAGTGAGGATGAGAGGAGAGTTACGAATAATTCAAGGGCCCCGTTGAAGGACAGTATCAACACCCTCTTTAGAATCAAACTTAAAGAGGAACACATCATCGTCATTCTTCTTAAGTTTCTTTAGTCCAAACTTACCCCACGTGTTAGTGACGTAGTTTTGTACCAAAGGAAACGCAATAGTCTTACCAACAAAGAAGCCAACAAGAGTATTGTCATAACGGTTAAATACACCCTCCATAGCAGGTTTAGGGAGAACCGTATCATGATTAGCAATATGATGCTCATTCACCAGTGGTCGAAAGTTACCTTTCTTAGTAACTCGTTCCGGGTTTAGCACATTAGAGACCTAACATCATTAGGCACTTTGTCATTCACATTAGAATTAGACTCATTAACCACATTAGTAGATGCAACTAAATTTTCCACCTTCGAATCATTAACACAAGGAGATTGACATAAGTCACGTTCAAATCAGAATCATGAGCATTAGCGTTAAGAGAAGACGACGTGCCTACCTTATCACTATCAAGTCCTACCTTAGTGTTCACCCATGGGTCAAGACCACCAGTTTTCACCATAGTTTCCATACCCCAAACAGATTCGAAATCAGTATCACCAATCTGATTCCCATCATTAGCGCTAGGGTTTCGGACAACCCTAGCAACTAACTCGAGAAGCGGCAGCAACATCAATTCCATCACCCTTAAGACGATTCATTCTAGCTTCCAACGCACTAATATCCACCCTAGCATACGGATTCAAGTCCACATTCAAGCCAACTTGATCGGCCAAGTTGGTGGCTGCTTTAGCAGCTTTCAACGAACCATCTTTGTCAAGAAAACCTTTCTCCATCTCTCTAAAACCCCACAAACAATCCAAAAAAATGCCACAAACAAACATAATTTAACCAGCAAGAAGCAGTTCGTACAGATTAAATGAAACCCTAACTAAAAATTTAGGGTTTTGAAACGCAACGAACCAAGAACCTAACCTGCTCCCATGATCATATAGATGTAATACGATTAAAACAAGACCAGCAATCAATCGACCTTAAATATGTATAAGTTGACAATCAAACCGACTTTAACAATAAAAGAATATATAAAATCGATTTTGGATAGTTAATGGTGGTTGAAAACCCTAAAAAACGATTTACACCAGATCTGATCTAAAACCTAAAAACAAGAGGTAAAACCAATGTTAAACGCAATGTTTAAACACTAGGATAAGCAATTCGATCCAAGAATTAGAGGTTGTAGGCCAGAAAAGATGAAAAAACGATTTGAAGAGGGTAAGGGGAAAAAAATCGCCACCTAGAGAGAACTTTTAATTCCTGGTAACTAAGCCAAATTTGATTTCAACCAAGAGGGCTTTTATTCGGGTTAGGCTAAAAGGTTTTACCAAGCTTATGTTGAAATATTACATACATGAATATAATAGATCGCTGGCGCGAATTCTTGATTAAGTCAAACAACGGATGGTCACTAGAGTATACCTCGGATCCCTAGCACGTTATTTGCATAACGGATGGTCACCAAAAATATGCACTAGATTGCTGGCGCGTCATTCGATCCTTCAAGAACCGGATGGTCACTAAAAATATTCACACACTTCATATTTTCACAAAGCCAAAAGGGAAGGGATAAGGCATGGGAATATTAATGAAATTGGTGTTAAAAGAAAAATAAAGTCAAGTCTAATACCCATGTTGCTAGTCACCGAACAAACCACAAAACCGTAAATGATTATAGTTACTAACTTCTCTTCTTCACATATCGATCACCAAATATATATATATCAAGTCTTAGCTCATTTGGGTATAAGGGTTAATTCACCCTGATAAAATATATTATTCAAAAAACATTGAAGTACAAAGAACGAGGGTGATGTCCCTCGCCATAGTCCCTTAGGACACTTACAGACACAAATATAAGAATGACAAAACATTCTTATAACTTACCACTAACCACTATATAAGAGTGACAAGCCACACTTATAACAAATAATAGAACATAAAACTACGACGCCTAATAAACATAACAAGTTAACCGCTTCAAGTAGAACACTTGATTCTTCCAAAGACGTCATAGAGCTCTAACTTCCAATTAACCAACCCTCAAGGACCTCATGATCAGAATTATGTCCAAGAAAGGTGATCGATAACAAATAGGGTGAACCCCCTAACTTCCCAACATCTTGATCTTGTTAACTTCCACATTCATGGCTCGTCAAATGTGAAATCAGTTCACAAATTACACACAACGCTTGGTGAGGGACTCTAAAACCACGGATAGACGAGCAAGGGCAAACTCGCTCCAAAGGTGTGTGTTTAGATGCAAAACCAAATCTCAATAAGCACCACCAAAGAATACGAAGAACGTGAACACATATGTGATTCTGGTCATACCAAAAACATAGGGATTACATCCCTAACTTCCAATGAACAACCCCTATTGACCTACTCGGAACGAATTAATAGCAAAGTAAAAATCACGTGCAACTCAGTCCCTTAGTAGATGCGAGGAAGTTCATAAAAACCCAGCAAGAGCACGACTTCCCAATCAGCCACAATAAGCGACCAATACAATCACACCCCTACGATCCAAGCTACACTATGACACGATTTTGTGCACCAAACCAACAATTAGGATCAGAATGCAACTCGATTTGAACACAACCTGCCATAGACTCAAAACTAGGGTTTTCCCAAACCCTAATTCAAATTACCACAAAGAACGATCACTAGACCAACGAATGAAGAATTCGAATACAGATCTGTGAAATTTGGAAGGTTTTTGAACAAGCTTACCTTCAAACTTGACTTACATCTCTCTCTAAAACCACATACATCAAATGCACATCTGGACTAGAACTTGCAATCGACAAACAACCCAAAAAGGTTAACATGCATACTCACAATCAGAATCATAGTCTCCAACTAGCGAATTCACCAACAGGAGAAAGAATCAAAGCAATCAGCTTTGATATATCATTCAAAGAACAGCCCACCAATCAGATACAATCAACCCAGATCGCACCCAATAACATCAAACAAGGTTTAATATCCGTTAAGCACAAAACCAAATCAACATATTGTCCCTTATATATAGATAAATCGGTATGGAGCCGACTTATAATCATAAGAATAATTGGAACGATTCAGATCCCAAGAGTCGATTCAAAACCCTAAAAAAAACGAATCACCAGAAATTTGATGAATATGATTGAGGATAGTAAGGGTTATGAACAATTAACGACACCCTAAGCATAATCAAATCACCATTAAAGGCAATAGATTGAAAATAAAGAGAATTAGGGTTTCGGTCAATCAAAAACTCACCAGCCGCCACCTCTATGATATTAAACAGAACCCACAAACCGTATTGCATGTCGAAAGGGTAGAGAGGACGATTGTGTTTGGTTTATGGCCGGATTTGAGGAGAAGTGGCGGCCGGATCCTAGAGAGAACATGTCGAAAGACATTATGTTAGTCTAAGTCTTATATCACGTCTTAGCTTATTTGCTAATCGATATCTCAAAAATATTTCATCTCCCTTCATCGACATAATATAGCACATTGGCAATAATTGTCATCACATATATTTTTTTTTTCTTTCATTTTTTTTCGTTGACTTATTTTCTCTCTTTTTTTCACATTTTTTTTACCCTTTTCTTTTCAACATTTCTTCCTCGTAAATCACATCTCCCTCATACTTCGTATAAGCACACACCACAAAAATACAAATAAGAAGCTGCATTCTTCATCTTTGTCGGAATGGCACTCACGATTGACAAAGTGTGGCTAACTCATAATCATCAAGAACAATCCAATCATACCAAGCAACTAGCAACCCACCATTTAGACATTGACAAGGATAGGGCTAACATTTAAAGTGTAAAATATATTTTTTTTATTTTTTTAGTGGATGTAACAAAAAGAAATGGACGGCTCAAAAGGTGTCCTAAGGGTATCTAGCGCTAAAGATGAGCGCTAACAAATGGGTTCATGTGGGTGGTTAACTAACCGATGTGGTTAGCTAATATATCATTAGATGTAAAATGGAAGGCCATTTGGTTTTATTCCTAAGGTGCCTCTTTATCACGCATATACACTTATATCACACTAATGTGATCTTACTGCGGTCTGGTAATGATTTGTAAGTACAAGTTCTAGAATAAATAAAATCGCCGGCACACTCATAGTAAAAGATCCAAGCATAAAATATGTATGCTAATAAGAAATAGGCTCAAATCCTCACAATTTAGTGGAAGGGCTATAAAATGTGCTAGCAAATGTCATCGATCCCAGAATGGATTGCAATATTAATCGGGACACATCTCAAGTTTTTAAAAATTTACTGATTTCACCAATGGATTGATCTAGTTATTCTAATATATTATCCTATAAGCATGAAAACAACTAGATCACAAGGGCAAACAAGTTCACAAATTTTTTAAAATTGGCCCAAAAAATTTGGAATTTAAACAATGAGTTTTGTTTTTTTCACAATAATAAGCACACAAAAGAAAAATAACTTAATGACTAAAAAATTTCTGCTATTATATTATTACTATGAGAAATTTTTGAAAAATAATCTAGTTACGACTTTTTTTTTTAATTCTTTTTTTTTAATTTTTTAAAAACATGACCTATTCTTTTCCCACGAGTTCTCGGTAAACTCCATTGAAACGCATAAAGAAGTGGAAAAGCAGGTCAGCGCGAAGCATATTAAAAACCCAACTTCTTTAGGGAATCAGGGAGACCCGCCTTATACCTCTCTTATAGTTGTTCACAATGGGTGAGCCTTACTTTCGAGGGACTTAAAAAAGTCAATTTATAAAATAATTTACCAACAAAGGAAAAATAACAAAGAAACAATATAAAGCAATTGTGAAAAATAAACTACGAAGCATGTAAGATAGGAAAAAATAAAACTATAAGTCTACGAGAAACGAAACTTCCCAGGCTAAACATCACGATCGAACTTCATATGATAAGGTGCTAAGCAAACGCTAGCATAAGCGTGTGAGATCAATCGATTTCTCTTCTAAACATGTCCAATCAAGAGTGTAAGGTTACAATCCAACTAATCCTTCCTCCAAGAGCTTATTAAATCTGCAAAAATAAACTAAACTACAAAAATGCGTAAAATTCTAAAACTCGCTTTCGTAGGGATCACGGTTGCATTTAGCGTATGCAACAAGCCTTTAAACCCCTCGGGTGGCCCGAGTGGACGATTTATAGTCTCGTGAGGGTTTCCAGTGAACATACCCACAAAGTTCGAAACATTTTTATTTTTAAAAACATGTACTTATTTATTTACAATGTACTAAAAATTAACAAAACTTAAAATGCAAAAACCAAATAAAAGAAATGATACTCTTGCAAAAACAAAAAGACATTTAAACTTATTCTATCTAAACACAAACATACAAGAACAAAATACGAAAAGTATTTTTCTTTTTAACGATTGGTCCAGCCGATCGGTCAGGGGATCTAACCGATCGGTTGGGATGAACCAAATAGCAACCCACCTTCCAACCGAATCGGTTACGGGGGTGACCGACGGTTGGAGGATATTTTTTAATTTTTATTTTTTATATATTTTTTTTACGACTCTTAAATGACTTTGAAAAATATTTACCGAGAGCTCCAATCGATCGATTGGGATTCCAACCGATTCGGTTGGAGTGATTTGGGTGGTTTATTCGCAAATGATTTCGATCACACTTAGAAAGCAATCATTGAAACGAGTATTTTAGAACACAAGAAACGAAATCCCAACATCAAAAACTTGATTTTGATGCCAAGATCATATAAGCAATTATGATAAAATGAGAGATTTTAAGAAAAGACAAGCATTCAAGCAAAGATCATGAGCAAACATCAAGAGCAATCAAACAAGAGAAAAGAAACGATCATTCATAAGCAAGAGCAATATATCATTCGAACAAAAAAACAAGCAAACAACAAAGAACAAAAACCAAATCCCCAGCAGCGGCGCCAAAAACGTGATGGTGACGATGCCGGAATTATCTTTTTTTGGGTAAAGGGTTTTACTCCGGTAAATATATAACCAAAAAATAATGTTAAGTACAAATGGAATGTGGCTGAAGTACCACATTAACCTCAAGCAAAGAGCTTGATAACACTAGTGTTTATGACATGCCATAAACACAAAAACCTAGCTATAATACATCAACAAACTAGGCATAAACAAGTAAAAAAACTTGTACCAAGCGAGCATCCCGCATCCAGCCACTCCACGAAGGGAGCAAGTTAACCCAGGAAGTTTGCCTCCTTAAAAACCCTTTCCAAGAAAAACCCAAAGGGAAAAACCTTGGAGAAGGGAAAAAGAGTACAACCCTTACCCGGCACTCCCTTCGTGAGAAATACATATACTTGGGATCTTCCATTTATCCAGAATCAATCGAGACCTCGAGGTTAGCTTCTTGAACTTAAAAGTAACCAGCTTCAACCGAATAGTAGAGACAATGGTGCTAACCACTTCAGCAACAGAAGACTTCTTACGCTTGAACAGCCTAGAATTGCGTTCCATCCAAACGAAGTATGTAGTAGCAGCAAGCAATAATCTAGAAATGATACTACTAACCGACCGCCCCTTAGATAAAGGAATAAGAACAGTAACAGCAGTCTCCAACGAAGGTGGGACCGCATCCATACCAGATAAAATCCGCACCTGAAACCAAACCTGCATAGAAAATTGGCACTCAAAAAATAAATGAGAATGAGAATCCGGAACCAATTCACAAAGTGGGCATCTAAGCAAGGCCAAATCAACGTCAGGACCAACATCCCATTGTCGCATCCTATCCTGAGTCTTTAGCTTCTGTTTAATAGCGAGCCACAAATGTATAGCATGCCTTGGAATACAATGAGAGAACCAAGGAACATTACACCATTCAACCAAGTCAGCCCTAAGACGCAGAGATTCCCATGCACCCGAGACTGAAAAACAACTAAAATTGCCATCCAGGTTGCGCCATAATAATCCATCATCAATATCATTTAGAGTAGCAACCGGGAGAGCAGCTAACAATGGAAATCGAGATAACCAATCCAATGGCCATCGCCAACCATCAGATGCAATAATATCAAAAACCGAATCAGATAAATTAAACCCCGCTCGTGCAATATCTCTAGCAGTAAGTAAATTACGAATCGGGCTTAATTGACACCACATATCAAACCAAACCGACGTGCCCTTCCCATTATTGATCTTATGCCAGATAAAAGGACGAACCTTGGGTCTAATGGCAAGAAGCTTACGCCAACCCCAGCTAACATCCCCCAAACACGGGACATCCCAGAAACTTCTCCCACGAAGTTTATATGAATGGATCCATTGCACCCATAACGACTCTTTATGTGTCAAAATACTCCAAATATGAGTAGTCATAAGAGCAATGTTAAAATCCTCCAAACGACGAATACCAAGGCCACCTTCTTGCTTTGGCTTACAAACAGATTCCCAAGAAACCTTAGCCTTTCCCTTTTTCATTTCTCCTTGACACCAAAGGAAACCCCTCATAAGCTGCTCTAACTCATGGATAATACGAGTAGGAAGGATAAAAACCGAAGCCCAATATAAATGCATCGAAGATAAAACAGATCTCACCAACTGAAGCCTACCCGCAAGAGATAAGAACTTATTACGCCAATCATTCACACGACCTTCCAGTTTTTCAACAAGCACCTTGCAATCCCTATAAAGAAGTCTTGATGATATAAGGGGGACACCAAGGTACCTAACAGGGAGAGAACCCTCTGCAAACGGCATAGACTGGAGAATAGCAGCTTTAATAGCATTAGGAACATTACAAAAGAAAGCTGTACTTTTAGGGATACTTGGGACAAGACCCGAAACGTTCTTGAAATCCTCCAAAGCCTGCAAAATGACATTAACAGAATCCGGATGGCCTCTAGCAAACAAGAAGAGGTCATCAGCAAAACAAAGGTTAATAATTCTCTGTTGCTCACACAAATGATGAAACTGAAAATCAACCGCATTCGAAACCTTTTTCTACAATATAAGAGTTAAAACTTCCATAACCAGCGTAAATAAGTATGGAGATAACGGGTCACCTTGTCTAAGGCCCCGCTTACCTTTAAACCAGCCATGAAGATCACCATTAACACATATGGAATAAGACGTAGATGAGACACATACCATGATCCAATCAACCATTTTGGAGTGAAAGCCAAAACCAATCAGAATAGCCCTAAGAAAAGTCCAATCAACCGTATCATAAGCCTTCTGAATATCAACCTTAAATGCACATCTAGGAGGACCTCTCCCTCTATGATAATTCCGCATAAGCTCTTGGGTAAGTAATATATTATCAGATATACGACGACCAGGAACAAATGCCGATTGATTAATACTAACCAACTGACCAAGACCTTCTTTAATACGATTAGCAAGGATTTTGCTAATGCATTTATACATGACATTACAGCAAGAAATAGGCCGATAATCATTAATCTTAGACGGGGTAGACAGTTTAGGAATCAAAGATATAATGGTATGATTAATCTCCTTGAGAAGCTTACCATTAATGAAAAAATCACGCACAGCAGTTCTTACCTCAGCACCCACAATATCCCATGCTTTCTTAAAGAAAGCAGCCGTGTAACCATCGGGACCAGGAGCTTTATCATCCCCCAAAGAAAATATAGCTTCCTTAATCTCCGCATCCGTAACATGACGAACCATTGAGCCAGCCAATTAATGAGGAAGAACATTAGAGAATATACCATAATCATCAAAGAGCGTACAATTTCCTTCCATACCAAGAAACTGTTCATAGTGAGCAACAAAAGCACCTGCAACCTGATTACCCTCATACAAAACATTGTTTGCATCTCTAACCAATTCAATTCGATTACGGGCACATTTGCTTTTAACAATATTGTGAAAATAGGCCGTATTAGAATCGCCTGCATGAAGCCATTGAACTTTAGATTTCTGCTTTAAAAATCGTTCTTCATCTAACGTAGCCTCCTTATATGCAAGAAGATAGTGAGCATGTTCCTCCCGTAATTCAGAATTAAACGGATCTGTATCAATAGCCTTTTGGACGTCATCTAACTCCTGCCGAATCCGAACCACCCGCTCATGAAGATTACCTTGACTATGCAAAAGCTTACGAAAAGGAGATTTCAGCCCCTTTAAGCGTTGAACCACACGATACATAGCACAACCATGAACATTAATATTCCATCCCGCAGTAACCGTCTCGCTAAACCCATCTTTATGAACCAAGAAGTTAGAGAATTTGAACGGTTTAGGCTTAGGCTTAGTTACCTGAGGAATACGCAGAACACACGGAGAATGATCAGAAATACGATAAGGTTGAAATATGGCAAACGAACCTGGAAACAAGTCAGCAAACTTCAGATTGCCCATCACCCGATCAATTTTCTTCAATGTACCAAAGGAACCTCTTGGTTTCTGATTCCAAGTAAAATGAAGACCAGTACTATTAATATCCTCAACCTCCATTTTCTGAACACAATCTTTGAATTCACGCATAGCAATGTCAGGAGCATAACTTCCACATGAATGATCCTCCAACTTTAGAGCCGCATTAAAATCCCCCAACAAAACCCAAGGCCTAGTACGCATAAATCCAGCATGGCAAACAAGATTAGACCAAAGGGCACGCCGATGAACATAATAATTATCTGCATATACAAAAGAACAGAAGAAAGTTTTGCTGTCCGCCCGAGTATTAACCTGAACATGCATAACCTGGTTAGTTTGAGACATAATCATAACATCAACAATATCATCATTCCAACCAAGTATAATACGGGACCCCTTATCACACAGACCACCATTTGACGTCCACTTCCACCGACGACAAACTTTACGACATGTATCATACACCACCGAAGCATCAACATGAGATTCCAAGATAGCACATACACTAAGATTATTATCACTAACCACCTGTTTAACCTCTTTTTGTTTAGGGGAATGGTTCAAACCCCTTATATTCCAAGAGGCGATACTAAACATCAGGGATATTCAGAACAGGAGTGCTTGCCCCTGATTTGTCAAACAAATTACCAGTTTCATCATAAAGAGTCTCAACCACATCATCCTCATCTAAATCAATATTATCATCAGTAGCCAGAGAACCAAACGGGTTAGATGTAGACACATTAGCGCCTAAATTTGGGTTACTTGTTTTAGGTGTAGGATAGTTAGTACTAGAAATAACTTTGGGATCAGATTGGTTATCCTTATTCACCTCAACATCTTTAACAGTAGGAGAAGTATTATGTGAAGTAGAAGGACCTACCGGGTTAGATGTAGTCATTTTTGGATTAGGGGGCTGATCCGCACTAGTACTAGCACTTCCTTGAACAGGATTGCTAGTAGAAGGGGTGGATACAGATTTAGGCCTATATTGCATATTTTTACCAACAGGGACCCCATTAAATACAGTTCCGGTTCTATTATCCCTAGCAATCTTCTTAGCTTTACCCTTTTTCCCAACAACTTGAAATCCATCCTGGTTCACCTCCACAACCGGTGCAGTCACAACTTTCTTAGGACAAATATCAACAGAATGACCAAATATCAAACAAACATCACATCTAGGAGGTTTCCATTCATATTCCACCCTAATAGTTTCAGAAGAGAAGCCAAGACTATCCATGTATGAGACCCCCACAGTAATAGATTCCTTAAGAGGAGCATGAGAATCAATTTCAATTAAACGCCGAGCAAAACTACTTCTACCCCAAGAATCAGTACACATAGAGCTAGTATAGGAATCAAGCATAATAGGCTTACCAATGTGTGTTGCAATAATACTAATACCATCCTCAGAGAATACCTGCAATGGAACATCGTGTAACTTAACCCATACCGGGATACGGGTTAATTCCTCTTTCGTCAAACTAGTACTCATGGTCCACTTCTTAAGTATAATAGGGCTGTTTTTGATCATCCACGGACCACCTTCTAAAACAGTCTCCAAGCCAACCTGTGAGTCAAACTTAAAGAAAAAGAAGCCTTGTGCATTCATCATAATCCGTTTAAGACCATACTTAGCCCAATTGTTGCGAACAAAGTACTCAACCACTGGGAATGCAATACGCTTGCCAATGAAATATCCATACAAGGTATTATCAAATTTAGTGCTAATATTTTCTACCACCTTACGAGGAATGGACACGTCAACACCATTAAAAACATTATCAACTTTGAGTTCACGAAAGTTAGACTTACCTTTGACATGATTAGCTTGAGTACCATGAGTATGAGTCGTTTGAGAACCACTAGCAACTCCCACATATGTCGTTGACTTCTGAATTTCAGTTGTTTGAAAAATAGGGTTCTCTTTGGTTATAGAATTATTCGGTACAATACCTTTAAACTTGCCAACAAGATTACCCACACGAATACCATCACCTTTAGTAAAAGTATCTTCATCTTGAGTAACCACCTGATCACCACTTTTTGCAACCCCAATAGCCTCCTCAAGCGAAGGGAAATCAGATTGAGTAGAGTGATTTGTAGCATTACCTGCCTCACCCCAAAACAACGATTCATGCACATTAGTATTATCATTCAAAACAGTGTTTACCTCACGATATTGCAAACTAATGTCTTGGTATGAATCAGCAGCAAACGAACTCCCAGAAGCTAAATTCGAATCAACATCAGATGTGGCTGGAATAGGATTGCGTAGAATCCTCATAGGCATTCTTGGGGCGCAACATCACAACCAACCTCGTTCCCTTTCAACCTTTGCATTCGAGCATCCAAAGCTTCCAAATCAACGTTACTAGTACCACTCTTATCCATAATACAAACAAGAACAGCAGCGAACAAAAAACAGAACTAGCGAACCCTAATAAAACCCTAAAAAACGATAATCACAAGAATCTAGGAATACCACGTCAAACTTCCAATTCGTTGGCCTTAGAGCAGCTAAGGCATGAGATGAAGCACAAATTAACTAACCAAAATCCTCCATGATAAGCACAAGTAATGGATAAACCGACTACAAAAAATCGAAACCCTAAAAGTTCGACAAACACAAAACAGAAAAACTCCTAGCGATCACTAAAAGCTGGACACGATTATGTAATAGACAAGAGTAATCACATAATAGGAACAGATTATTGCAATAGAAAAGAGATTTAAGCTTGCATATTGTCGATCTAGAGAGTTAGGGATGAAGGGAATCGATTTTCTTTTTTTTCTCCAGAGCAAATCGAAGTTAGGGTTTTTTTTTCGATGCCGGAATTATCATGCAAGCAAACAAACAATCTATCATACAAGAAAACAATCAAACGAACAAACAAGTGCAAAACAAATCCCCAGCAACGGCGCCAAAAACTTGATGCGTTCGCACGAGGTTTTAAATTTATAATCGAGAATTACCGGTTAACTAGGAACACATTCGGGCAAGTATACCCTATTCAAGTTGTAGTATAGGTTTTGCTAAATAAAGATCATCCTAAGAGACTTGGTTGCACTTAATTTGTAAATTTCTTGAGAAATCCAGCCGCCAGCCGCCACTAATCCTTTGCTTTTCCGGTCACAATCCATTACATAATCGCCTCTCTACCTCTAATTGTCTTTAATACGTTAGTTGGTATGCAATCGATTATGTATGGATCTGTTTTCATTGATTAAGTGGTGTGCTAGGGTTTCACGTTTGGCGATCCTAATCCTAACCTCTCTTAATCGGTGCTCATCAGAATTATTTTATGTTGATTCGTATTAGTTAGGGTTATAACCGCCATTAGGGTTTCTGAGTCGATCTATTATCCTGTGAGTTTATTTTAAGTCGTTCTTGGCTTATTTTATTTATAGATTGATCTCCCACCATCTAAACGCATTGTTTAATCAAGTTTTTGGTTAATGGGTTCGAAGCTATACGTTATCCATCTGGGGTTTCGTATTTAGTGCGTTTTTGATTTTTGTATTTTGGTGCTTATTGATGAATCTAAACTCGATTTAGGTTTGGTATATTCTGATTGAATGTAACCCATTTTAGGGTTTGTAATAATTCAAGTACGCTTGGTTTGCTGTTGTAAGTAGTTTGTGCGTGGGTTGAGAGAGGGTGGGAGAGTGTTTGTTGCTGCTGGAAGTTAGGATTTATTCCTATGTTACGTTGCTATTGATCATTATTGCTGGAAGTCAAGTTAGGGTTCTTGTTCAAAAACCCATGTCATCTTTCAA
This sequence comes from Chrysanthemum makinoi, assembly GCA_910596185.1. Lineage (NCBI taxonomy): Eukaryota > Viridiplantae > Streptophyta > Magnoliopsida > Asterales > Asteraceae > Chrysanthemum > Chrysanthemum makinoi. Next base: position 226,775,961 of record OU343225.1, on the reverse strand, counting down.
AGACATGTTTCTGATTGTTACTTTATTGGGTCTTGTGATTGATGTTGCTGGTCGTTATGGTAGTTAAGGTTATTTTTAACCTTAGTTGTCATGTTTTGGTTTGTATTTGTTTATGACCTGGTGGTATGTGGTACTATTCGTCATGATGTGGTCTACAATACGATTGTTGGATGTTTGGGTGTGACACCGACCTATGTTTGGACATAATCTGGAGTTCCTCTTGGGTTGGTTATTGGAAGTTAGGGTTTATTTAAACTCTAATAATTCGTCTATGATTGATCTTCTTACATCGTGTTACATTCTTAGCTAAAGTTTCACCCTTTAGAACCTTTAGCAGATAAGGTATTGGATCTAGTCTTTTTTTTGGGTAAAGGGGAGTAATCCTGCACCCTGGTATTGGATCTAGTCGTAGTTGAGGTGATTGGTATGGCAGATTAGGCTACCTTTGGTTTGCATTCTGATTTTGGTTGCATTGGGCAGCGTATTGGTAATCTTAATCTTGGCATAGTGTTTGATATGGTAGTTGTGATCATATTGGCTCAAGCTGCTTCTTGTCACTTGTGATGCTGGATATTATGATGGGCTGAGCTTTTTGTTGATTGCATGTGGTTGGTGCATGGTTTCTTTTCCTACTCTTTGTGACCTGAATTCACATATGACGATCCATGAGTGAGGAAAGTACTATGTTTGATGGGTACCTTTTGAGCCCTTGTATCCGGTCAGCATTCTTATTTAATGGGTTGATTGGTACTCTATGTGGTAGTTAAGTTAGAAGGGTCTTGTTCAAAACCCTTTGTATCATCTGATTATATGTTGAAGATCGCTTGGATATTTATTCATGGATTCTTCATGGAAGTTAAGGTGGACCGCCAAAGTGATTTAGAAGGCTCAAGTTTTTTCTTGAGTAGTATTGTCATGTTATATGTACTTGTGTCATTATTGGTAGGTTCATTTTATTGTAAGTTATAGGAATGATGTGTCATTCTTATATTCGAGTCTGTAAGTGTCCTAAGGGACTGAGGTGAGGGATATCACCCTCATCCTATGTACTTCAACGTTTTTGGTGTAATGAATTTTACCGGGGTGAATTAACCCTTTTACCTAAAAAAAAGAGACTTGGTTGCACTCAAGTGTCGTTTGTTTGTTTAAGCAAGTAAAAAGTTGATGGTTTTTTGGTAAAAGGGTTAATTCACCCCGGTAAAATTCAATTACATAAAAAAACATTGAAGTACAAATGACATGGGTGAATCCCACGCCCTCGGGCCGATCAGGTCGACAAAAAATGCACAACATGTGCAACTTACATGTAACCTCTATATGATCCAGAAATCTCGTAAAATAACATGAGGCACGGCTGACATCCACATTGAAGCGTGAACCACATGAAGAAGCCCTAACCAAAGTGCACGAGCATCTTCAACATACATCGACATCACCCCATGTATACGGATAAAACCGATGCAAACCAGAAAAAACCAGTATGGGATGAACCATCTTCAAGAAACTGAAGTGTAACCAAAGCCATGCCAAACCGACACAACAAACAATCGTAAACCAAGGGTCACCAAATGCATCATATCAGAATAAGGAGGAAATCCGAGACCCCAAGTCACAACATAAACCATAATGAAGACAAAACCAAGCTCCAAACAGCTACAACGCTAAAAAAACGTGTAGCAAATGTACTAGTCGTCTTCAACTTCTAATAACAAGTTAATGGTTATGATTGTCACAGATCAAACCAACAAGAAAAGCAATAAGAACAAGCACACAAAGAACATACTTGTTTAGACAAATGATCACAAGGATATTAGGATGTTTACTTTGGAAAATATATTATCAAAGATAGAACCTATAATAATAGTTTAGTGTTTTATAAATCAAATATGCATAAGCCTCAATCAAATAGTCATGTCATGAGCCTTATGCCTAAACCAGCAACAAAGAGATAATCCTTTCGGCCCTTATACTTTGATGTTATTAACCCGTGAAGTTCCATTTACTTGAAAGATAATGAGAACACATATTCAAAAGATTCCTTTCGGCCTTAATCCAAATTAAACCTTTACTTGTTATGTTTATTAAGTTTCTCATACAATCGTCACAAAGTACAAGACCAAAATCATTCGTCGACTAATGAATTGGAACTAACTATAAATACTAAAGTGTACGTGGTTAATACGCCATATCCACTAACAGGGAATACGCCGTATTGACCAACTGACATGAATATGAAAATGAAAATATAGTAAAAAAGAAAATAAAAGACAATCATGGTGTGACAACTCGTAATTTCCTCGATACGTTGTAATTGGAGAAACATCGATTAGAGCGATCGTTCCGTCTAAGTTGAGATACGAGTCGTATTATATATCGTTTTTATTGGAAATATTATTTTAAAGACATTGGCGTAACTCCCGAGGCGTGAATCCTTCGTTTGCTAGCTCAAACGAGTCCCGAACCTAATATATCGAAAGTTTTACAAAGTTTCATCTAGGGCCCCTTTATAATGTTTCATTTCCGCCCTTGTGCTTTTGAGTGTGCAAGTCTAGTCCCTACTAGTACTATATATAGTCCCACTCCCTCACAATCTCTCATTTTCACCTCCCACTTTCTCTCACTATAAAACACACACACAAATACTTCTCTCCTCTCTCTCTCTAAAATCCGGCCACCCAAACTAGGGTTCCGACGCCGTCATAAATTCCGGCCAAAATTTCGGCGACCACCAATAATAACACCGCCTATCTCAAATGATAGATCGGGGTCTTGTGACCACGATTACGCATCGTATGCGCCCTCAAACCATCACACACGCGCTGAATCTAATAAATTAGATTCGAATTATTAGGGTTTCAAATAAAAACAAGCTCAAAGGGTCCTAGCTTGGTGGATACGAGTAGTACTCGTAAAAGGGATACCACCAACGACCACGTTCTCCTATCGTATTTCTTTCTCTCTCGGTAAACCCAACCCATTGATATTCTTTTATTTTGTTCCTAACCGATTATGTATATATTCGTATATATATATATATATATATATCTACTTTTCGGTTTTGTGACGTTTTGTATCCAAATTCATATTATATTCGTGGGTTAAAACAAATGAAAATGGTAAACATACGAAAACGTTTTAGCAAGCCTCGTGTGGTGAACAAAACTGAAAAAGGTCACGTATCATTGTGTTAGACTTGTTAGGATTAAGGGTTTTGTTAATACAAATAAGCCGTAAAAACATTTATTTATATTTTATGATCTTCTAGTTTTTTGTCGATAACAAACGTAAAATCATTTTAACGAAACAAATAAAATACGTAAATGGTTTGAGCTAATAGTTTACTAACATACTTATATTTTCATATAAAACACTAAACAAATAATAGTGCTTTCATGATTTAGTAAATGCATATGTTCAACAGCTAGTGTTTACATATTAGGTAGATATATACATACTTAGTATGTATTATAATGGGTAATTGAATGAGTAGAAGTTTAAGTATTTAACTCATTAACTTAATACATTGAATGTAGTTTGGGTAAAACCCAAAGTCCATGACCCATACCCATGCAACATAACCCATGGTCTAAATGCATTGCATCCCACAGATCCCTTGTTTGAGGGATCCGTCTAGTGTAATACTAGGGATCCGTGAGACGCTCCTCTTTGCCCATGGGTTTTGGGTCATGGGTCATGGGTCCTAGGCTTTGGACCATGGGTATCCAAGTAGATGGGTTATGTTCCATCTCTCAGCCCATCAAAGCCCATCTTCCAACCTAAAATCTGTCGCAGGAAAAGAAATGCAGCTGAGCTTAAAAAGCCCAGTGAACAGATATAACAAATGAAAACTAAACAAAATCAGAAATACAAAATGAAACAAGGAAGCTGATAACAAGGTCGCAACGAAATGAGAACAATGAGTCAATGAGAAACCTGTAGAACACAATAATAACAGATATCCTAGAAGATACAAATATCAAAGGAGATCAAGGCAAGGCAGCACATCAATGACATATATAAGCACATATAAACAACCAGTCATACAAGCACCGAAACATAATCAAGCTTAGCAGACATCGTATCCACTCAACATAAATATGGCATACAATTAAATCAGGAAATCAGAATATATAAGCCAAACGGAAAACTACAAGCAAGCAGAAGCAATTAATTAGAAAGAGAGCATAGAAATCACACAAGTCAGGTAACCCATGGTTAATAACATAACCAGTACCATAAACAACGGAAGTACTAACAGTAGTAATAGCATGGTTGCCACATGTATCAGATAGGAATGCAGAACAACATCATAACTGAATGAATTATCTAAACAAGGACATAGCATGACAACTAAACAAGTTAAATAGACATACAACATAAGTTGGACCATTACATCCTCAAACAGTAGCATAAGCAGGAGTGTAAATATGGGAGGTCAACAATTAGCAGATAAGGATACTAACGGATAATCATAGTCTACGAGATTAACTGAACGAACGTATACATGATAAACAGATAAATCAATTGACTACACACAAGCATGGTCACCAAACAAAACAAATGGTCACATAACAGCGTGATAAACAGATGGTCAGATATTAGCATGACAACAGGTGAATCAGACAATCACATATTAATCATATAGTAGCAGGGTAAACGATAATCACATAAATCATAAAATAGCATAATCAACCCAAGAATCCAATAATCATATAATGACTCGGTACGTGAATGGAATGATAGTCTGAAGTATGAGCTTGATAGTCAACCAAAACGGAATAAGAGTATGACAGATCAATGAAATGGAATATAGTATGGTAGTAGAGTGAGTCACATAAGGGTACTGAGTAATGGACAATTAATACAGAATATGGTGCGTTGGGGAATACAGAAGGTACAATATAGGTATATCAAAAGTGTAAAGGTTGTCAGAAATCTACCACGAGCCAACAAAACAATACAATATCAATAGTGGCAATAGTCGCCAATAGTAACCAATAGTAACCATTGTACTCGGAGGGGTGACCTCGGAATACCAATATAATAGGAGGGGAGACCTCAAGTAACCAATGGAGTAGCTAGCTCCCAAAATGTGAAGGACGTGTATAGCACACACAATCACATCACCAAAACAATATATCAATATCAATACAATACAAATCTAGGATGCATCCATACGCCCCTGCAAAACAATAGTGGCCATACAATATATCTTGAGCTCATAATCATATAACAGAAAGGGACGGTGTGGAACATCACTCAACCACACTAGAGTCATGCCATTGGTGCATCAATGACACGGACATGGAACCCCCATGCCTAGTTAATGGCTCGAGTATCAAACTGACAGGTCAAAGCAAAAGGTCCAAAGTGTAGCAATATATAAGTCATCATAATCAAAGGTTCAATATCAATGGTTCACAATTCAGAGGTTCATAGCAATGGTTCAATAGCAAAGGTTCAATATCAAGGTTCAATAGCAAAGGTTCAATATCAAGGTTCAACAGCAAAGGTTCAATAGCACAGGTTCAATAGCAAAGGTTCAATAGCAAATGGCAAGAGATCAAAAGACGCATAGAGATCATGAGAAACCTTATGAGAAAGGTCAGAATATATGTACCTTATTCGAAGCAAGCAAAATAGGAAAGTAAAGTCACAAGATGAATCAATCCCGCTGCCAGAAACCTATATGAATTAGATAACGCTTATTAAGATCAGATTACCCATTTTAGACGGCTTTCCATTTTTAGCAGGTTTCCATATTTAGTAACTTTCTATTTTAGACAGGTTTCCATATTTAGTAACTTTCCATAAATAGCAGGTTTCTATATTTAGCAGGTTTAGTCATTTATAATATAACTAAAGTTAAATTAGGTAAAATGATGAAAATAAGTATTATCATAGTTTAAGGGTCAATTATGACAAGTTATACAAGTTTAGGGTTTAAAGTGTCATTATTACAAGCAGAGGGTCAAAAGTGTAAATATATCAAGATTACATGTTTTACCCATTTAGTGCCTTTGGTTATCATATTAATAAGTTAAACCATTAAGTTTCAATAATTACAAAACCAATCCTTTAACTTCAATAAATCGTATATATACAATAGAAGCCCTAGTTTTAGATTTCAAAATCATTTACGTTTTCAACCATTAGACTCGATTAGTACAAGATTTTGACCCTTTGTGAAGCCCCATCTTATGTCGAGACATCCCCATCCCAAACAATTCCATACGACAGCCCATGAAACCAAACGAGACCCCCTTGTTCCATTTTCTAGTCGATACAAAAATCCCATGCACACACATATGTTCTAACCCATTTTAGTTTGACATGATTAAAAGGAATGCATATGTCGTGTGGTTGTAGGTTAAGAGTAGATTCAAAACCAAGAGTCCATATGTCCATTTTCATTCAAGCCATATCATGATTTTATGTGACCAAAAGTGTTATCAATTCATGTGTAGTATAAATCGTGTATAAATGTATTCGAAGGAAAAAAGAAACACACGACCACAAACCAAGAAACAAAGGAAAGAAGTGAGACAAGAGGATGATACTTTACCCTTGTAGCATGTACGTGTGGAAGAAACAAGGATCAAGAATCAAGATAACCCTAAAGCAATACCACCACCCTTCGTCCTAGTCAAACCCCACGACCAAAGCCAACCTAAAATCACCTCACGTTCACAGCAGCTTCTAACCAAGAACCATGCTCAACACCACCTTCGAAAGCTTATAACCCCTTCCTTGTTGCAGCCTTGATGTCAAAAAAAATGAGGAATAAAAAGGGATGCCGCCACTTTTTGTTTTTAGAGTTTAGTAGGTGTTTTGAAATGTGTAAATGGTAAGTTAAATGAATGAGAGGAAAATGGAATAAGTTGGATTAATGGCCGAATCATATGGGGTAAATGGGGAGGGATATTCTGCCAAATCAAAGGAGAAAATCATGACCAAATCAACTTTCCAAAATTACCATATTTACTTAGTTATATGCTTAGTTTAATTTCTCTAGTAACTTGTACATGCCATTAGGTCCATATAACTTTTAATGTGTTATATTTATTTTGTATCATAAGTGTAAGTTGAATTTATTTTCTTGCATATGTTAATTACACACACACACACACACACACACACACACATATATATATATATATATATATATATATATATATATATATATATATATATATATATATATATATATATATATATATATATATATATATATATATATATATATATATATATATATATATATATATATATAAATTAGGTTATAACGTGGTTAAATGAGTTGGACGTGTACTACAAATTTCATAATTATTGACTTGAGGGGTATTATGGTCATTTTACATGTTTCCAGTTTTTAAGGTTTTACACATACTTTCACCTAGTATTGTAAACTCTCTAACCTCATATCAAAGTGATCTTTCTTTGTAGTTTTGTGTTTGTTTTGTGTGATTCTCTAGGTTCCTCTTAAAGGCGAGATTACCACCTCTTGAAGTCGAGCAAGCTCAAGTCCATGAGTTGCCATGCTTCGTCATCATCAAGATTACTGAAGTTCTCTTGTTGATAGTTCTTTCCTCCTCTCTAGAAGTGTTGTGTCAAAGGCATTAGTGAAGGACGCCAAAAGGGTCAAGACGAAGGCATTAGTGAAAGGTGCTTAACGTCCGTGTCAAAGGCATTAGTGAAGGATGCCAAAAGAGTCAAGACGAAGGCATTAGTGAAAGGTGTCAAACGTCCGTGTCAAAGGCATTAGTGAAGGATGCCAAAAGGGTCAAGTCAAAGACATTAGTGAAAGATGCCAAGGGTGTACAATTGATATGGTGTATCGATGTACAAATAGAGATAGATTGTATCCAACGATATTGATATCCTTGATGATGTTGTAATAAAGAGTGGGTCTCCTTTGGGATAGGTGCTATGTAGTGTTGGGTACTAGTTCCTCCTTTGTAATGGAACTCGGTATCTAGCCTTGTACCGGATAAAGTGTAGGCAACGTTGTGATAGGTGTGGTTCTACCTTGTGGAAGAACCGGTGTCAAGCCTTGTACCGGAAAAAGAGTAGGCGACGTTGTGAAGGCTTCTCCGTCATAAGGAGTTGTGTCGTGTAGTGCTAATGAACTCTCGAGTAGGTGACTCGGGGACTGGATTAAGGCAAGGAAGGTGTCCTTGTAGCCGAACCACAATAAACACTCGTGTCGTGGTTTTGTGTTTCTTACTCTTTACCTTTCCATTACATATTTACGTATCTATCTATCAACGTCCAACATACACATCTAAATAGATTGACATAAGTCGATCTAAATATTTTAAAACGAAGTTTTAATCGGTAAAACTATTCAACCCCTTCTAGTTCTCCCCAGGTTTTTCTTTGATTTGGACTTGGATTTTAGTCAAGTGGCGAGTTGACTCAGTGTTGGGTCGACTCAATGAGTCGAGTCAACTCATTAGAGTGTTTCTCATCTTGTTGGTTCTTAGGTAAAAGCAAATTCCTTGTGTAGTCGCAATTTCTGTTTTGGATGTAAACCGGGTCGGGTTAGATCCGACAAAACCGGATCTAATATTATGATGGCTATATTAGTTTAGTTCTTGAGTGGACATAGCAAATCGGGTCAGGACAGCCATGAGTCGGGTCGGATTAAACCTTGTGGAATTTTCATATTTATAATAATGTCTATGTCGTGATAATTCATTTTTTTGTTAGTAAGTATTTACTTGGGATTTATCATTTGGTTTCGGGTTAAGATAAGCTTGTTGGTCTTAACTTGTAAACTAAAGATACGATATGGGTAAAGTCGATTACGAGCTCAATTTGATTAAGACCGATACATGTTCATAAGTTGTAAAATATTGTTAATATAGAATACGGAACGGATAAATGACAAATGGAATAATTAGAAATATGGGTCGAGTCAATTATATATATATATATATATATATCTAATACTAGGGAAACGGTAAACTTGTAATATATATAAACTCAACGACGTAAATTGTAACGATTTAACAACACAACTAGAACGGAATGAAACTATCGTGATATACGATATAAGACTTGATCAGATAACGAATAAGTTATATATAAACGTGATAAAACTATTAGATAAATGATATTAGACTAGCAAATAATGGGCAAGTTATTTATAATATGACGTGATAAACATTTAAGAATCTAATATGTTATCAATAATTAATATCGTATATTACGTATACGTTATGGGAATCAAATACGTTTTATAAATTAGAGTAACCTTTGATATACGAGTTATATTGATTATAATATGCACTTTGTTAACCATTTTAAATTAACCAAGTACAATACATCGGCCTCGGAAATGAGTTTAATATGTTTGATTTGTGATAAACCTAAATATACGATTTTCACATTTTAACTAAGAACAAGATATTAATCTCTATATTATCGGCGAATACGGTTTTATTTAACTATAAACCTTTATGAGCTATGATGGTGATTAGTGTTTTATAAATACGAGTTAATTCTATACACTTGTTGAGAATGATTATCTTGAGAAGACAACTTATTAGCGTTAAAATGATTTGGGAACTATTAGTACAACTTGTGTGATGGGTGACAACATATATGAATATAGCTTATCGGACTGGGCCAACAGGCTTCTAATGAGTTGGTCTTGTACTAATTCATGTAGTTTGAATGAGATCCCTGCAGAAGAAAGGTAAACCGTTAGTCTTACTGTAGGGACGGACCCCACGATTAGACTCTGGCGTGAGAGTAAGTACACATTCTTGAGAGGGAAAGTAAGAGTATGTGTGTATAATTATGAGAGAGAAAGCCGTACCTTGTATGGGGATTTGAGCCCCTTTTATAGGCGAGGTTTACCACTACGGTTCCCTAGATTCTCGCATGTAGTAGTTAGTCACCGGAGTTGGACCCTTGGCGGACAAGGGTTCTGTGTTAATTGCGGACGCGGACATAAGAGGTCTAACGGTTGAGGGTTTAGCCAGTTATGTATTGGTTTTTATGGATTATTTTTATAACTATTTATCACTATTTTTATAAACCATGACTTGATTTTATATCGTCTATTGGTTTTTATGGATTATTTCATTATTAAATGAGTTATCGTATGAGTTTTAACTCTATTTGGTAGGCACTATTCAATTCGGCACTAGAAAAGCCTAAAATGAGAATTATTGTAACTTTTAGACCGTAACTCGAAAATTGACAAATAAATAGTCAAAACTCCTGGAAAAACGTAAATAACGATGTTAGAAAGTCGAATGAACGTTGTGGGACACTCGTGGGACAATATATGAGCTCGGGAATGGGTAAACGGGATAGTTTACGAAAAATGACGAGCCCGGCCCCTCTCCTTCTCCTTGGCCGGCCACCCTCCCATCTCCCACCATTATTTTTTTAGTCCCTCCCCTCCTAGTATATATACCCACCCACTACCTCATTCACTACTTTCATTTCTCTCTCTAAAAATACACACACTTCCACTTTCTCTCTCTACTCTCTCTCTCTATCAAAAATAAAACCCTAACCACCTCCCACCACCGCCTGCCACTGTTCCGGCCACCACGGCCCACCGGCGGCGCGTCACCCCCCACCTCCACCACCATTTTGAAGCTCTCTTTCTCCTCTTTCCAACCATATATTACACGCTCCATTTGGACTTCATTAACACCTTCAAATCTTCGAATCAAGATTCGTACTTTTAGGGTTTCAAGTGGGTTTTGCAATTGGTGCTTGAATAAGGTAAATGGAACAAGTTTTGAGCTTGTTTGGGCAATAATAACCCACGTATGGGTAATTAGGGTTTCGACCCAATCTTGAAATTTGGGGCTTTTTGTTTAACATGAAATTAAGTCTAATTAGTGACTAAATAAACAAGTAATTAGTGTTTAGTAATGTGTGGTGTATCAATTTGATGGGTTTATGCATTTTAGGTCTAGTTTCATATTTTTGATTAAGAATAGTTGATGGGTTTTGTGTTTGGTTATTGATTGGAGCTTGAATGATTGGATTTGGATGTTGTGGAATGAATTTGGGTAATGTTTGAGTGGTTTGGAAGGGTGTACGAGCGACATAGGGCACGCACGTGGCCCTTGGCTTGCGTACGTGACCCACTTGGGCCATGGGTCTGGGTCGGGTCGATTTGGTAGCTTGTTGGTTGATGTAGTTGGTGCTTGGATGAGACACGTGGAGCCGAAAAGCTTCTAGAGCTTGTTTGGTTCACGTGGTCTTAACCGCGACCGTGTCATGACCATTAGGGTCATAACATTGGTTTTGGGTATATTTGGTTGATTGATTGGTTGGCGAGATTGTTTTGAGTTAGTTTGGGATTGAATTGCGCTATTATGACTTTAAAATTTGGACTTGATATATATATTGTTGACTTTGAGCTACGTCGGCGTTACTTTGACTTTTTAATCAATAGTTGACTCCGACAAAGCCGTAACATGGACTTTAGTATAATTTGGACGATTGATTGATTAAAAGCCGAGAAGTTATGACTCGTGCTTGTGGACTCGAAACGAATAACGATATGAGATTAATATTGGAATTTGACGAAATATATATTGATACATGAAAATGCTAATAGAACTATGAAATGTAAATAATAAATGGGCTTTTGTACCAAAGATGTCGATAACAAGACTTATCTTGTTATTTACTATTTTTAAACGGAAACTAACGACTAAATTGGAAGCGTTTTGTAATGAATAAGTAATTAATGTTTTGAGTACACGTTTATCAATAAATGTCAATTGTGGACATTTAATACTAGTTTAAGAATTTATTTACTTACGTTATGTGCATGGGTTACGGATAACCTAGCATTAATAGTGTTGATCCACGTGGGTAGCGAACTTATTAGGTTGACGAATCTAATAAGAGCCCGCTAGGTACGTTGGGTAACCTTATTAATGGGTAAATTATCCTTATGACTCTTTAGGATACGATTGATTTATGGGATAATAAGCGACACGAGTAAATAAATGAGTTTATCGAGTTGACGAATTCGATAAGGTCTACTATTTATTCCGAAACTTATTGGACTATGGAGCTTATGCTTAGACGTCTCATTGTGTCGCATTGAGTCACATATTGTATTGAATGGAGTTGCATATTGTGTTGCGGAGCATAACATATTGGTTGTTTGAGTGCATTCATAGCATCATATTGAGTCGATACACCCACACGAGGAATACCAAACACTAGGATTAAATGGTGAAATGAGACGTTTTTGGAAATAAAGAAATGGAATATATTGGGGTAGATAACGTTGATTTTGAGGAATATATATATTAAAGTTGGTCTACATTAATAGGTTGTGCCGACCGATAGTTGCTGTGCTGTGATACCGTTATCTTCTGCCTAGTGTTTATTTGTACGTTGATTGCTTGAGGTGAGTTTCATAGCCCCACTTTTATCTACGTTTTAACTATATTGGGGTGAGAATCATGCTACTGTTTTTGGACCGTGAAAACTATTTGGATTTGCTTATGTGCTTGACTGTATAGATAGATGTGCGGTAGTTGTTGCCTTAGACTAGGTTAAACCGTTGCCTAGCTAAGAAGAGACTTCTACCTCGACCTAGTCTGGGGTTGGCAATTGTTCTAGATTTTGCCACGACAGTGCTGGATTAGAGTCGCGGGGGCCCGAGTAATCCCTGAATGTGGGATATGATTGGAGATCCGGGTAGGATCAGTGTGTGAAACGGTATTTATCTATCTTAAGTCTTGCATAGCAAATCAACTCCTACAGGTCCACTATGATTTTATTGAACTTAAACCTATGAACTCACCAACGTAAGTAGCATGATTTCTCAGGTATTTGAAAGATGTTTGGAATACGTGATCGGTGGAAGCTTGGCAAGAAGGCAGGGTTCAAGGATCATTTCTGACTCTGATAAACTTTGGGACCTATTTTATTAAAACATATGTTGGGCCTAATATTTACACTTTTAGATTAAATGTTTTGAATAATTAAATTTGGGATTGGTTTTGAATGTTAAATGACTATCTTTTTGCTATACTTGTGTGCGATACCAATCCAATAGTAACGTCCTGAAAACTTGATTAAGTCGTCCGCTGTACCGAGATTTGGGGGTGTTACAGATTGGTATCAGAGCTCAAGGTTATAGAGAATTAGGTATTTTATAAACCCTAAACTATAACCACTTTTGAGAAAAATTGATCATCGACCGACGCACGCCCGCTTGCCAAGCTGAAGCTTCCTATTTGATTATGGTATGAACTGCGATTTGAATTATGAGATGATATGTTAAGGGATATTGTGAACTGATTACGGAAACGTTATGATTTGGAGATATGATTATTGATTTTGGAAAATGAGACATGATTGTTGATTTTGGAAAATGAGATGTGATTATTGAGATACTACGGTATTGGATTTGAGTAAACGATATATTATGATTTTGGAAATTTTGGACTCGATTGATTTGATATGGGATTATGTGATGGAACGGAACTTATGTGTTTTATATAAAGGCATATTTTGAGTAATGCGGTACCTACACTTTTAAAGCTTTCATTATGTGATATATGTTTTGGTTGAGTTGATGCGCTTATTAAAACTAGTTGTTTCGAACACTTATACCTACCCTATGCCATTGTCACAGACTATGCCTTCACTAGCTTTTGATGTGTCTGAGGAGGTCCTTGCTGTTGCTAGTTCGCCAGCATTGACTCTCATGACGGTTGCGCAGGGTGATCCTTATGAGATTGCCCGTCACACTAGTTCATCATCATCAGATCGTTCTAGCTCATCTAGGCAGCTCACTTTACATCAAGTCTTAGCGCGAGCACAGACTCCTAGGCTTTCTTATAGCACTGCCCGCATGTCCGTGAGACCACCATCATCACCTATCCGTTTAGCAGCATCATCATGTCTTAGGAGGCCTAGATCTCCTAGTATACCACCTCAGGATTTACCTGCACAGAGACTCCGACTCATGGACTCTCCCTCTATGGATGAGGGCGAGGAGGAGCATGAGGTCGAGGGGGAGCATGAGATTGAGGAGCAGTATGTAGATGAGGATGAGGATCCTAAGGAGGAGGATGATGAGGATATCCCAGAAGGGGGTACTCCCCTATTGCAGAGTCTTGCACATTCTCCAAGACCAGGTTCTCCTTTGCCTGAGCCTGAGTCCCTTGGACAGCCTTTAGACATTGACTCACCACCTTACTCACCTTATATAGGTAGCCCGCTAGGATCTGAGATACCATCGGAGATTGCTTCAGAGCCCGAGGAGTTTGGTGAGACGGGTCTGATATGGAGGAGGATTATATCCCAGAATATTAGTCTCAATAGATTGTCAGATCGATTAGATAGGATTTGAGGATAGATTTGACTAAGATAGAGAAAAAGTCGATGGCCTTGAGAGAAGGTCTGTCAGGACTTTGTGAGCAGGTAGTAGACCGGCATACAGAGTGCTTGACAGCCTTGGAGGCAAACCAAGCGCTTCAGCGCAAGGTCGACGGTTTGGAGAAGGAGGTCGTGAATCTTTGGAAGGATTGCGACTCTCAGCGTTTGGGGATTTTGTCACTATGGAGATGATGGATGATGTTTGGAGATCATTTAGGAATGCACGTAGTCGTGGCTAGATAGTGTTAGATTCATGGCTTTGTACCATCTTGAAACTAAGTAGTACTTGGTTCGAGATGTAGATCTATCCTTTCGTGTATTTCCACTTTTGAAACCCAAGACTTATGGTTATTGGAACGTGCATCCTTTAGTTATGATTCAGTATCTGATTGTTTCGCTTTGGTTTAGCATTATCCCTATTGGCCTTGATTTCGTATTCAGGCGTTCTTGGGTGACCCTTGGAACCCAACTCTATCTTTAGAGCGTGAATTGTGAACTTATGAAACTGTTCTTCTTGCCTTCAGAATGATGGCAACAAGACGAAACCCGCTTAGGAACAACCGAGCAGCTCCTACTGCTGTTGTTGCCCCTATTCGTCGAGGTCGTTGTCTGACCCCGACCACTCCACCTGTAGAAAACCCGAATGTGAACGACCGTGTTGAGAATGGTCCTGTTCCACAAAACCTTCCACCTGTGAACCCAGCCCATGTTGACCAGTTAGTGGCGCAGCATGTCGCTGAACTACTAGCTGAGACTAATCTCTCTAACACCTCTAGTGGAACCCCAATAATGAATTGAACTCGAGGTTGTACCTACAAAGAGTTCCGATTCTGCGGTCCCATTGAGTTCGGAAGAACTGAGGGAGTAGTTTACCTGACTAGGTGGTTGGAGAAAACTGAATCTGTGTTTGCTGTGAGTAACTATGATGAGGATTGTAAGGTTAAGTATGCAACATTCACCTTGAAGGACGAGGCGTTGACCTGGTGGAACAACTATCACTGATCAGTAGGAATTGATGTAGCTTATAGTATGACTTGGACTCAGTTTAAGACTCTCCTGATTAAGACTTACTATCCTAGGAATGAAGTTAAGAAGTTAGAGAGTGAGTTCTGGAACCATAAGGTTAAGGGTACTGACATGGCGACTTATACTCCTCGTTTCCAAGAGTTATCATTGCTTTGCCCTGAAATGGTTCGCACTAAAGAACTTAAGATTGAGAGGTATACTGATGGATTGCCTATAGCTACCCGAAATGATGTCATCGCTGCGAAGCCAGTTAATTTGCATGAGGCAATTACTGTAGCTCAGCGTTTGATGGACTCTTATGTGCTAGATGTAGGAGACAAGAGTAAGAATGATAGGAGTGATAAGAGGAAGAGGAATGAAGTTTTTAAAGGGAATGGCAATAAACGGCATGAGACAGCCAGGGTGTTCGCCATAGGAAATGGAGAAAGGAAAGGTTATGAAGGTAGTAGGCCTATGTGTGGTCGTTGTAACCGACACCACCATGGACTATGCCCGAATGTGTGTAGGAAGTTCTCTAAGGTAGGGCATTTGGCCAAAGACTATAGGTCCCGACCACTTGCTGCAGCTCAAACTGCACAAGGAACGGACTGGAAGGCCACTGTCACCTGTTTTGGATGTGGAAAGAAGGGACACTTTAAGATTGAGTGCCGAGAGCCGTGGATGAGAGGAAATCCCGGTAATGTAGGAGGTAATGGCTTGAACCCTGTGAAGCGTGAGGTTGTGGAGAACCAGGGAAACCATGGTGCTAGGAATCAGTAGAGAGACATGAGAACAACGCGTGTTTACGCTATTGGGAAGGAAGCTGGTGAGGACCCTAACGTAGTTACGGGTACGTTCCTTCTCAATAATCGCTATGCTTCCGCACTGTTTGATACTGGTGCGGATATGAGTTTCGTATCCACCAATTTTATGCCATTACTAGGAATCTCCCAAACACCTCCAGGGATTAGTTACGATGTGGAATTAGCGAATGGGAATAGAGAGAAGATAGACACCGTAGTCCGAGGTTGTACCTTAAGTTTCCTAGACGCCCCGTTTAGTATAGACCTATTTCCGGTTACCTTAAGAAGTTTTGATGTCATTATCGGAATGGATTGGTTATCGAAGAACGGTGCAAACATCATCTGTGATGAGAAGATTGTGCGTTTACCGTATGGCAGAAAAGTTCTGAGCATACAAGGAGATCAGAGCGACTGTGGAAGTCCTTCCAGGTTGAGCATCATATCTTGTATTAAGGCCCAGAAGTACATCGATAGAGGAGGTTGTCTTTTCTTGGCTCGAATTTCTGAAAAGAAAAGTGAGGAGAAGAGTGAAAGACACCTTAATGATGTACCCGTCGTTAGAGAATTTCCGGATGTGTTTCCCGACGATCTGCCAGGGATTCCACCTGTTCGACAAGTGGAATTCCAAATAGAGTTGATACCCGGTGCGGCACCCGTAGCCCGGGCACCCTATCGACTTGCTCCAAGAGAATTGGAGGAATTGTCTAAGCAGTTGGCAGAATTGTCAGAGAAGGGATTCATTCGACCAAGTTCGTCACTGTGGGGAGCGCCAGTGTTGTTTGTGAAGAAGAAGGATGGATCGTTTCGGATGTGTATCGATTATAGGGAATTAAATAAGTTAACAGTGAAGAACCGATATCCGTTACCTAGAATAGATGACCTATTCGACCAACTACACGGAGCTAGTGTCTTTTCTAAGATCGATTTACGATCTGGTTATCACCAGCTTAGAGTTCGAGAGGAGGATATCCCTAAGACTGCGTTTAGAACTCGTTATGGACACTATGAATTCCAAGTGATGTCGTTTGGTTTGACCAACGCGCCAGCAATTTTCATGGATCTCATGAACCGAGTGTGTAAGCCATATCTGGATAAGTTTGTGATAGTATTCATAGACGACATCTTGATATACTCTAAGAGTAGTGAGGAGCACGAAGAGCATTTGAGGCTCATTTTAGGATGGGAAAATGATAAATTTAGGCATCAAACTTGCCACGTTTTCCTTTTCTGGGCATTGAACTTTTCTTTTCCTATTGTAGCACTGAACTTGCCTAAATTTCCTTTTGTGACACTGATGAACACTAAACCCATAATTAACCTCCTTAATCAAAATTAAAGCGTTTTAAACTCAGTGTATGTATTTTGGGTGTGTTTTGAACAAAAGGTGTATCCTTAGGGGGGATTTTTTGAGAATTTTACAAACACTAATAACTCCCCCCCACCCAATCAAAACCCGAAACCATTGCTGCAAAATTTGTCCCCAATTCGTTTGAAAATCAAGAACCCTAATTATGACTAGTTCATCTTCAGCACAATCACGTGTAGTTGGAGGTAAGATTGAACATTTCTGTAAGTGTGAACGACAACTGAGAGTCCAAACATCAACCACAAGGACTAATCCTGGAAAGAGGTTTGTAAAATGTGATCAATGTCGCGTCTATGAATTTCTGGATGTAGACCTTCCTAGTGAATACTACAAGGACTTGGTATATGGGTTCTTTCAAAGGCAGAGAGTTGTTGAAAGTGCACCAATGATTGAAGCTCTAGCTTTGGATAAGGCAAGGTTGGAAGAGGACTTGAAGGCTACAAAGACAAGATTGGAAGAGGAGGTGAAGGCTGGAAAGTCAAAACTTGAATTGTATGATAGGTTGTTTATGATGATGTTAGGAGTGTTATGTTTCATTTGTGTTTGGTTTGGTATGAAACTATCCAACTGATTTAGTTCTTCTTGAGTAGTTAATGTAGTATTTTGAATTGTTAAAACTTAACTTTGGAAAATGAATGTCAATGTTTTAGTTTTGTACATGTGTTGAATTGTTAAGTGTTAGTATGGTATGCAAACAGTTAGGATAGTCATATTACATAGGACTGCAACCATAGTCATAGGATTAAACAGGAGTGCATTACATATGATTATTATAGGGCATACTAAACCCATACCAGTAACCTTACTAAAGCCATAAAATCACCCACAAGTTCCAAACCACTTATTTCCTAGACCTTGTCCTCTTCCCCTTCCCCTTCCCCTCAGCTTCTTTGTTGACAGGCTTGGCAACCCAGTCTTTGATGCCCATCTCAGCACATGTTGCCTTGTTTGGCAAACCCAGCACTTTTGGCCTTGCATCAAAAGCAAGCTTGGCAAGCTGCTTTTCAGTTAGGGGCACCTCCTCATCAACATTTTCTTCATCTTGCCTTGAGCTGGAACCAACTTTCCATTCAACAGGAAGTGGCTCTTCAATGTGCTGCAATGGTGGAAAGTAACCTCCCCATGAGGATCCTTCAGAACCACCTTGTTCTGTACTCTCCTCTGTGGTGCTTGAAATGGTTATTATCTCTGAAATAAAAAAAAATGTTAGTAAATGCATAAAGGAAATGTGCATTAAAGTTGTTAGAATTCCTGGTTTATGGTTAGTATTTATGGAAATGGTTATAATCAAGTTGTTAGAGACCTGGTGGTTGGCTTGACATTATCCTCTTGCCTGAACTCATGTTAATAGGAATTTTGTTTAGATAGACAGATATGAGTAGAAGATGTGTGGTATATGGTATTGGTTCATTGGATTTTATAAGGGCAAATTGTGTTGAAAACAGTTGGGTTGGGATTGTCATTAAATTTACAATGACTGCAAATAGCCTATGTCTCATTGACTGCAAATAGTATAAGTTCATTGACTGCATAAAAAGCAAGCTTGACTGCATAAATAACAGATGTCAACTTGACTGCACATAGCCTATGTCTGAATCACTGCCTTATCAATGTGTATATAGGTTGCATAAAGAAACACTGCAAATAGGATGCCTATGTCTCATTGACTTTCTTCATATATATGTTTGCATAAAGGATGACAAGTGCATTTACTGCAAACAGTAATGCCTATAAACCATGGTAAAAACACTGCATATATCATTATTGGAAACTAATAACAAAACATAGTTACAAACTGCAGATTTCATTAAACTTAGTAGTTTAACAATGACCATCTTTTTACTGCCCTCAAAGGATGTACAAAATGGGCTTGTGCTGAGATGGTCATTACATAAACTTGTAACAATAGTGGCAGCTATCTGTTCTACCCATATTACATACCAAAATGACCATCAGTTAGTGCCCTAAAAAGATTTACAAAATGGGCTATTGGTTGATGGTCATGACCTATTCACATTAGTTATCTAGACATATTACATACCCAAATTAAGTTATCATAGTTTACATTAGTTGCCCACAAAAGATATAGAAAAAGGGCACATGGAGTTCCTTGTTGTTCAAGCATCATCTATGTCCAGTGCAGACTCTTTAGTGCTGCCCTGGCCATCCAACTGTTTTGCCAACTTCAATTTCAGGATTCTTTCACTGGGCCTTCTTACTTTCAGTTTAGTCATCCTTTTTTGCAAATGTTGCTGCTGAGGTTGTTCTTGTACTTGTTCCTGAACTTGATCTTGAGTCTGATCTATTTCAGCTTGCATGTGTTCAACTTGAGTAGCAGTCATTTCAATTTCTGTTTGAACTTCAGGCTGTTCTTCATTGTGAGCTTGAGGGTTTTCAGCTGCATCTTCATGGTCAACTTGTGGGTCTTCAACTGCATCTTCAGGTTGAGCATCTGTTTCAGCTTGTTGTTGATCATGTTGGTCACCAAACCATCTTGCATAAGCTGATGTGCATCCTCTTTTCAACACCTTCCTATTTGTCCCACTTGACCCACCAGCATGCTTGGCCTAAATACAACAAATGGTTAAAACCAAAAGTATGAAACAATGTATGCAGTTGAAATAAAAGTAAGATAATACCTTTGACCCACTTGAGCTACCATTCTTTGACCCACCAGTTCCACTAGACCCACAAGCCTTTTTATTTGACCCACTAGTCTCATTTGACCCAACATTTTTCCTCTTTGACCCAGACACATTCCCAGTCTCTTTTGACCCAGACACAATATTTTCTTTGCATCCTTTTTTGTTGTGACCAGGTTTGTGGCATATAGAACATGACATCTCAACACCTACCTTAGATACCTTAGTTGAGCTACCACCTTCACCCTTTGATCTGATCCTTTTCTTTCTTGGCCTACCAGGCATTTTTTTGGGTTTGGGAGGCAATACAACAGAGTACATACTCTGGTCAGGCCAGAAATCAATACCATCAACTGGTTTCAAGAAATGGTTATAGGTGTCATAGTATTTGTCTGTTTTAAACCAATCAGGCACATAGCTCTCAGGTACCTTATTTATGTATAGAATTACCTTTGTTGCATGTACACAAGGTATACCTGATAACTGCCACATTCGACATGTGCAAGTCCTACTTGCTTCACTAACTGTGAATGCCTCACTCCCTGATCTGACCTCAAACACATTCCCACCAGCAGGGATAATATGCCAAAACCTACAATAAAACAAGCTTATAAGTGTCAATTCAAACAATTTCATAACTGATATAACTTTAATTTGTAAATGATACTTACCTTTGTTGGTCTTTTAACCATTCCAACCTCTTCTGAATGTTCGGACAAACCCCAGGGTTCCATTTCTTACTGATTTCCCTCATTTTGTGCATCCTCTCAAGAACTATGACTCTCAATGCTTCTAGCATAGTTAGCAGTGGCTTGTCCCTAACACTTAGAATGACACTGTTAAAGCATTCACTGAATCCATTCTCCACTGCTTCACATCCTCTATTAACTTCAAAGAATGCTCTTGACCATGTTTTTGGGTTCTTGTCCATAAGCCACTGATGAGCCTTTGGGTTAGCCCTTTTAATCTTCTCCATGATCTTGTTAAACAACTGTGGATAGGAAACCTTTGGTGGTCTCTGTCCACATTTTGCCACAACCTTCTGACTGTTACTCCTCTCATACCACAAAGAAAAGCCATTTGCCAAAGCAGAGTAGGTTAAACACTCTTTAAACTTCACAATACTTGCATACTTTTCACCAACCTGCATTACAAATACAACAAAAATATTATGACCAAAATTCATAAACAATATCTGTACTTCAAATATAAAAGTAAGATAATACCTTTGGATGCCTCAGTCTCCAGTGACTAGTTTCATCATAGATTGGATACCTGTCAACAACATTCTCCACACAAATAAAAGGATCTTCATCTGAACTGCCTTCAGATGGCTGTAACCTTTTCATCAATGTGTTCATGAACATATCATGTTCGAGCATAGTCTCACTTCTAAGGTTATTAGGAGGTACAGTGTTTGATGGAGTTGGTTCACTGATTTTTGGCATTGACTCAATTATCTGCAATCTATTGGCTTTAATCCTTTTCCTAAGTTCTATAACCTCCTCTTCACCAGGACTTAGATAGTCAACTGATTTATCTGAACCATATCCACTGTCATTGTCACTATCAAACTGACCATCTTGTTCATCCTCTCTAACCTTCCCTTTGCCCTTATCCACACCTGATATAGGCGTACTATCTTCACCATCCAGACTAGTCTGTAAATCCTCACCATCTTCCCTAGGCCTCCACAATGTAACTTGTACTACATCATCTTGTAATTCCACTTCATGTGCAACAGTTGAATCTACTGCATCAATGTTCTCAACTACACTAGCCTTCCCTTTGCCGTTATCCACACCTGATCTAGACCTAATATCATCACCATCTAGACTAGTCTGCAAATCCTCACCATCTACACTAGTCCTAGTATTCTGACCATTTACACTAGTCCTAGAGTTATCACCCTCTGATTCATTAACCTTCCTAGTTTGATCTACCTCCATCTCAGCCCAATTAACCATCTCATCTACTGAGAAGTCATTGCAATACCTCTTTTGGGGAGACCCTTTTGCTTTAGCAACAGACTCATCCATAAAAGTGGTATCTGCTTAGCCTAAATACTCTGACAGATTCATATCATTGTGATCAAGATACAGTTCAACCCTACCAAACAATTGAGCAACATCAAACATGTGTTCTATTTCCTTATCAATAGTTACTCTAACTAATCCTTTGTCTAACTCATTATGAGGCACCTTATAATACAAACCTTGAAAGTAATTACCAACCTTTTCTTCCAGGAATTCAGCAAATCTAAGATAGGGCATCCTTGGAGCACACATGCTAAGAATCACCCCATCCGCGTAGTTTAGGGGCAAATGCCTAAAATATCCGTCATTGTGTACATCAAATTGGTGCAAATTAGGTATTTTGGTATCATTCTAGCACAGAATTGAGCAAAAACAAATTAGGGTTTTCACCATGCTAAAACTTTGATCAAAACAGATACAAATCAAAGAAATCATACAATTGTTTACCTCAAACAACGAAACAATCATCAATTATGGCAATGCACACCGAACAACTTTTTGTGTGTGTGAAATTAGGGCTTCTGATGTTTACGGGTTATGAGGAAAACGGGTTTGGGTGGGGGATGTTATTAAGGTTTGTAAATTAGTTTAGAACACACCCTTAAGGATACACCTTTTGTTCAAAACACACCCAAAATACATAAACTGAGTTTAAAACGCTTTAATTTTGATTAAGGAGGTTAATTATGGGTTTAGTGTTCATCAGTGTCACAAAAGGAAATTTAGGCAAGTTCAGTGCTACAATAGGAAAAAAAAAGTTCAATGCCCAGAAAAGGAAAACGTGGCAAGTTTGATGCCTAAATTTATCATTTTCCCTTTTAGGATTGCTGAGAGAGGAGAAGCTGTATGCCAAATTCTCGAAGTGTGAATTTTGGATTCCGTCCGTGCAATTCTGATAACATCAAATAGTCCTGATTATTAAGTGTCAATTTCCCCCGTTAATGCTCGTTATTTATATCATTTATATGGATTTACGCTTGGTTTCCATTGTTTTACACTTTCAGGTAAATTGCGAGCATTGGAGCTAAAGAGACTCGGAAATGGAAACGTTACTAAAGATTTATCACAGTATGCTTATTTTGAAGAGGTTACGGCATAACTCATCTCTCACATTACGCCGTAACTATTGCATGACCCTGAAGTCCAACTCATCAAGAGGTTACGGCGTAACTCCTTCCTAAGATTACGACGTAACTCCATTAGGTCAAAAGAGGTTCCACGCCGCTGATACTTACGCCATAACTACAGCATCATTTACGACGTAACTTGGTTTATTGAAGACTACGGCGCAACCACTTACTAGGTTACGCCGTAACTAGCAGATCTAGTGCATTTACGGAGGTTACGGCGTAACCCATATTTTGGTTACGCGTAACTCGGACTGGCCTATAAATACCCCACGAATTCCAGCATTTCTAATCATTCCATTCCATACACAATACTCTGAGAACGTGGTAAAATACTCAAGGAAGGTCTAGGGAAGCATACGGAGCTGTTTCCAAGGGAGAAGTCACACCATTACGATAAGCTTTAGCGTTTATTATTTCTTTTACTTTCAATTCATGTATTTCGTACCTTTGAATATTGAATTGATGTGCATGATTAATATAAGCGGCTAAGCACCCTTTGGTGCTAGCCTAGTTATGATTCCTTAATTGTTTTGTTTACGTTTACCTTTACTTCCGTACAATTATTTCTAAGTGTATGCATGCATAGTTCTTTGGTAGTCACCCCTGGTTCGGTAGTTTTGAATGGCGGTAGAGGCCAATTGCCTAGGAGATATGACCAACTGACCCTAGGTGAGCGGACTGAGACAGGAAGGGTAAGATATGACCAACTGACGACCCTTTCTACTTGTGCGATTTGACCAACTAATCACCTATCGTTTGGATGAACTTAAGAATTGGGGGGTGTAGTGTCTAAGTTCCTAACGGTCGGGCACTCACTATTTAGAATCTAGCATGTAGCGGTACTTAATGACTTGGCTTAGGGGACCAGGAACAATAAGACTTATGACGGTCGCTTTGATTTCTCTGTGGTGGCATCTTTGCTGATAGGTTAGGGCGAATTGACCAAATGCTGTCCTCTCGAATTTGACCCCACCCGAAGTAATTGGAAGTAAGTAGACGTAGACATAACTAGTTAGGAGGATTGACTAGGTTAGCACCACTATTCCTTTATTGATTTCCTTTCTACCATTTAATTGCTTTTATATTCTGCATTCGTAGTTTAATTAATTAAAACCATATAAAACCATTTATATTCTGTGACAATTAGACTTAGTAATTATCCGACACACATAGCTCTTGGGACGACCTCGGCTTTACCATTTACTACACTACACACGACCGGGTACACTGCCCGTTAGTGCATTAGGGTAGACCATTGGTATAGCGAGACACTATAAATATTAAGACCTGGTCAGTAAAACCTGCATCAATTTTTTGGCGCCATTGCTTGGGGAGCTATATTAGGATTTATATTAAGTCTTTCATTTCATATTTAACCTTTTCTCACGATCATATTTCAAGTTTTCTGGTACCATGGAAGTGGTTAACATCGATGACCTCACTCTTGAGGAATACTTGGCGTTGACTAGAGCTGATCAAGGGTCGGGTCTCGTAAGACCGGCAATCGGAGCGGATGTTCGTTTCGAGATTAAAGACCAATTTATGAGGGAGCTTCGCGCTAACCCTTTTTCAGGAAACAGGGACGAAGACGCATGAGCATGTTGAAAATGTCCTATACATCGCTAGCCTTTTCAACATTCCGGGCGTATCTCATGATGCTGTTATGCTCAGGGTCTTCCCTATGACTCTAACTGGAGCAGCAAGAAGATGGATCGAAAGATTGCCCGCCGGGGCAGTTAACACTTGCGCGCTACTTAAGAAACACTTTATCCAAAGATATTGCTCACTATCAAAGATTTCTAATCAATTCTTGGAGATCCACAATTTCAAACAAGAAGACGACGAAACTCTATATCAAGCTTGGGACAGATACAACGATCTTCTTTACAAGTGTCCTACCAATGATCTTAATAACCAGCAGAAGGTCAATATTTTCTTTTTGGGTAAATGGTTTTACCCCGGTAAATATATAACCAAAAAATAATGTTAAGTACAAATGGAATGTGGCTGAAATACCACATTAACCTCAAGCGAAAGCTTGATAAACTAGTGTTTATGACATGCCATAAACACAAAGGACCTAGCTATATTACATCAACTAACTAGGCATAAACAAGTAAAAAAACTTGTGGCAAGCGAGCATCCCGCATCCAACGAATCCACAAAGGGAGCAAGTTAACCCAGGAAGTTTGCCTCCTTAAAAACCCTTTCTAAGAAAAACCCAAAGGGAAAAACCTTGGAGTAGGGAAAAAGAGTACAACCCTTACCCGGCACTCCCTTCGTGAGAAATACAAATACTTGGAATCTTCCATTTATCAAGGATCAAACGAGACCGCGAGGTTAGCTTCTTGAACTTGAAAGTAACCAGCTTCAACCGAATAGTAGAGACAATGATGCTAACCACTTCCGCAACAGTAGACTTCTTACGCTTGAAAATCCTAGCATTGCGCTCCATCCAAACAAAATATGTAGTAGCCGCAAGCAGTAACCGAGAAATGATGCTACCAACTGACCGCCCCGGATAAAGGAATAAGAACAGTAACAATACTCTCCAAAGAAGGCGGGATCGCATCCATGCCGGATAAAACGGACGTGAAACCAAACACGCATAGAAAACGACACTCAAAAATAAGTGAGAGTGAGAATCCGGAACCAACTCACAAAGCGGGCATCTAAGCGAGTCCAAGTCAACATTAGGACCAACATCCCATTGTCGCATCCTATCTTGAGTCTTCAGCTTCTGCTTAATAGCGAGCCATAAGTGTATTGCATGCCTCGGGATACAATGAGAGAACCAAGGAACATTACACCAATCAACCACATCAGCCCTAAGACGCAGAGAATCCCATGCACCCAAAACTGAAAAACCACTAAAATTACCATCCAACTAAAATTACGCAGAGAATAGGGACCGGAATTGCAGCTAACAAAGGAAAACGAGATAACCAGTCCGCCGGCCATCTCCAGGCACCATTAGCAATCAGATCACAAACCGAATCAGATAAATGAAAACCTGCCCGGGCAACATCTCTAGCAGTAAACAAATCATGAATTGGGCTTAACACACACCACCTATCAAACCAAACTGATGTGTCCTTTCCATTATTGACCTTATGCCAGATAAATGAGCGAATCTTTGGACGAATCGCAAGAAGCTTGCCCCATCCCCAGCTAACATCCCCCAAACACTGGACATCCTAAAAGCTTCTCCCACGAAGTTTATAAGAATGAATCCATTGAACCCATAACGACTCTTTATGTGTCAAAATACTCCAAATGTGTGTAGTCATGAGGGCAATGTTAAAATCCTCCAAACGTCGAATACCAAGACCACCTTCTTTTTTTGGCTTACAAACAGATTCCCAAGCAACCTTAGCCTTTCCCTTTTTCATTTCTCCTTGACACCAAAGGAAACCCCTCATAAGCTGCTCTAACTCATGTATAATACGAGTAGGAAGAATAAAGACGGCGCCAATACAGATGCATCGATGACAAAACAGACCTTACCAACTGAAGCCTACCCGTAAGAGATAAGAACTTATTACGCCAATCATTCACACGACCTTCCAACTTTTCAACAAGCACCTTACAGTCCCTATAAAGAAGTCTCGAAGGTATAAGGGGAACCCCAAGATACTGACGAGGGAGAGTACTTCTAAACGGCATAGACGGAGAATAGCGGCTTTAATAGCATTAGGCATATTACAAAAGAAAGCTGTACTTTTAGGGATACTTGGGACAAGACCGAAAAGTTTTTAAATCCTCAAAGCATGCATAATGACATTACGAGAATCACGATGGCCTCTAGCGAACAAGAAGAGGTCATCTGCAAAACAAAGGTTAATAATTCTCTATTTTTCACACAAATGATGAAACGAAAATCCACTTTGCATTAGAAACCTTTATGCGCAATATAAGAGTTAAAACTTCCATAACCAAGGTAAAAATAGGAGATAACGGGTCACCTTGTCGAAGACCCCGCTTACCTTTAAACCAGCCATGAAGATCCCCATTAATACATATAGAATAAGATGTAGACGAGATACATACCATGATCCAGTCAACCAATTTTGCGTGAAAACCAAACCCAATCAGAATAGCTTTAAGAAAAGCCCAACCAACCGTATCATATGCCTTCTGAATATCAACTTTAAGCACATCTAGGAGGACCTCTCTCTCTATGATAATTCCGCATAAGCTCTTGGGTAAGTAATATATTATCGGATATCGACGACCGGGAACAAAGGCGATTGATTAATACTAACCAACGACCAAGGCCTTCTTTATCACGATTAGCAAGGATTTTGCTAATGCACTTATACATGACATTACAGCAAGAAATAGGCCTATAGTCATTAATCTTAGCCGGGGTAGACACTTTAGGGATCAATGATATAATGGTATGATTAATCTCCTTAAGAAGCTTACCATTCAAGAAGAAATCCCGAACAGCAGATATAACCTCAGCACCCATAATATCCCATGCTTTCTTAAAAAGCGACCACTGTAACCATCGGGACCGGAGCTTTATCATCCCCATAGAAAATATAGCCTCCTTTATCTCCGCATCCGTGACTTGACGAATCATCGAATTAGCCAATTGGTGTGAAAGAACATTAGAAAATATACCGTACTCATCAAATGGACTACAATTGCCTTCAATACCAAGAAACTGTTCAGAATGAGCAACAAAAGCACACGCACGATGACCCTCATACAAGACATTGTTTGCATCTCTTACCAATTCAATTCGGTTACGGGCACATTTGCTTTTAACAATATTATGAAAGTAAGCCGTATTAGAATCACCTGCATGAAGCCATTGAACTTTAGATTTCTGCTTTAAAAACCGTTCTTCATCTAACGTAGCCTCCTTATAAGCAAGAAGATAGTGAGCATGATCATCACATAGGTCTGAATTAGGCGGATCTGTATCAATAGCCTTTTGGACCTCATCTAACTCCTTCCGAATCCTAACCACCCGCTCATGCAGTTACCTTGACGTGCAAAAGCTTACGGAAGGAGATTTCAGCCCCTTTAGCGTTGAACCACGATACATAGCACAACCATGAACATTAACATTCCATCCCGCAGATACCGTATCAATAAACCCATCTTTATGAACCAAGAAGTTAGAGAATTTGAAAGGTTTAGGCTTAGGCTTAGTTACACGGGAACACGCAGAACACACGGAGAATGATCCGAAATCGATAAGGTTGAAATATAGCAAAGAACACGGAAACAAGTCGTGAAATGTCGATTGCCCATCACCCTATCAATTTTCTTCAATGTACCAAATGAGCCTCTTGGCCGATTCCAAGTAAAGTGAAGACCGGTACAATTAAGATCCTCAACCTCCATTTTTTGAACACAATCTTTGAATTCACGCATAGCAATGTCAGGAGCATAACTACCACATGAATGATCCTCCAATTTAAGCGCCGTATTAAAATCACCCAACAAAACCCAAGGCCTACTACGCATAAATCCAGCATGGCAAACAAGGTTGGACCAAAGGGAACGCAGATGAACATAGTAATTATCTGCATACACAAAAGAACAGAAAAAAGTTTTGCTATCCGTCCGAGTATTTACGAACATGCATAACACGGTTAGTTTGAGACATAATCATAACATCAACAATATCATCATTCCAACCAAGAATAATACGGGATCCCTTATCACACAGACTACCATTTGACGTCCACTTCCACCGACGACAAACTTTACGACATGTATCATACACCACCGATGCATCAACATGAGATTCCAAGATAGCACATACACTAAGATTATTATCATTAACCACCTTTTTAACCTCTTTTTGTTTAGGGGAATGGTTCAAACCCCTTATATTCCAAGAGGCGATACTAAACATTAGGAACATTCAGAACATGAGTGCTTGCCCCCGATTTGACAAATAAATTACCAGTTTCATCATAAACATTCTCAACCACATCATCCTCATCTAACTCATTATTATCGTCAACATCGTCATCAGTAGCCAAAGAACCAAACGGGTTAGATGTAGACACATTAGCACCTAAAATTGGGTTACTAGTTTTAGGTGTAGGATAGTAAGTGCTAGAAGTAATTTTAGGAGCAGATTGGTTATCCTTAATCACCTCAACATTTATAGCAGTAGGATTAGAAGTATTATGTGAAGTTGAAGGACCTACCGGGTTAGATGTAGTCACTTTTGGATTAGGGGGCTGATCCGCACTAGTACTAGCACTTCCATGTTTGCTAGTAGAAGGGGTGGAGACAGATTTAGGCCTATACTGCATAGTTTTACCAACAGGGACCCATTAACTACATTACCGCTTCTATTATCCCTAGCATTCTTTTTAGCTTTACCCTTTTTCCCAACCACTTGAAATCCATCATGGTTTTCCTCCACAACTGGTGCAATCACAACTTTCTTAGGGCAAGTATCAACAGAATGACCAAATATCAAACAAACATCACATCTAGGAGGTTTCCATTCATATTCCACCCTAATAGTTTCAGAAGAGAAGCCTAGACTATCCATGTATGGGACCCCCACAGTAATAGATTCCTTAAGGGGAGCATGAGAATCAATTTCAATTAAACACCGAGCAAAACTACTCCTACCCCAAGAATCAGTACACATAGAGCTAGTATAGGAATCAAGCATAATAGGCTTACCAATGTAGGTTGCAATAATACTAATACCATCCTTAGAGAATACCTGTAATGGAACATCATGTAGTTTAACCCATACCGGGATACGGGTTAGTTCCTCTTTCGTCAAACTAGTCCTCGTGGTCCACTTCTTTAGAATAATAGGACTGTTTTTGATCATCCACGGACCACCTTCTAAAACAGTCTCCAAACCAACCTGCGAGTCAAACTTAAAGAAAAAGAAGCCTTGTGCATTCATCATAATCCGTTTATGACCATACTTAGCCCAATTGTTGCGAACAAAGTACTCAACAACTGGGAATGCAATACGCTTGCCAATGAAATATCCATACAAGGTGTTATCAAATTTAGAGCTAATATTTTCAACCACCTTACGAGGAATGGACACGTCAACACCATTAAAAACATTATCAACTTTGAGTTCACGAAAGTTAGACTTACCTTTGACGGGATTAGCCTGAGTACCTTGAGTATTAGTCGTTTGAGAACCACTAGCAACTCCCATAAGTCGTTGTTGTTGGATTTCAGTTGTATGAACAATAGGGCTCTCCTTAATGTTAGTACCATTGACTCAATACACTTCCACTAGATGACCCACACGAATACCATCACCTTTAGGAAAAGTATCTTCACTTGAATACCCACCGACCACCACTTTTGCTACCCCAATAGCCTCCTCAAGAGAAGGGAAATCAGATTGAGTAAGTTGATTAGTAGAATTACCTGCCTCACCCCAAAACAACGAGTCTTGCACATTAGAATGATCATAGAAATCTTTATTACCCTCACGATATTGCAAACCAATGTCTTGGTACGAATCAGCAAAGCGAACCCCGGAAGGGCGTGAGAATTATCACTTGAAGCCAAGTTCGAGCCCCCATCAGATGTACCCAAATTAGGGTTGCGCAAAATCCGAGACAGATGTTGGATTATCAAGGACCTATCCCAAATATGACTCCTACTACTGCAATTGAAGCCATTCAAAAAATGGCGGACCATTCTCAAAAATGGCACGACGGTGGAAGTAAAAGAAACCAAGGTGGAATTTTCGACAGAATTGCAGCAATCGTTAATAAAATTGAAAGCCTCAGTCGAGATATGCTAAAAGTCAGGGAAACCGTTCATGCCATTCAAGTGGGATGTGAAAGCTGTGGAGGAGGACACCTTACAAAAAAATTTCATCATATGGACGAAGAGGAATTCGAGGAA
Source organism: Chrysanthemum makinoi (assembly GCA_910596185.1). NCBI lineage: Eukaryota > Viridiplantae > Streptophyta > Magnoliopsida > Asterales > Asteraceae > Chrysanthemum > Chrysanthemum makinoi. Next base: position 226,744,719 of record OU343225.1, on the reverse strand, counting down.
GCTAAGTATGGAGAAAATCGACCCTTTTACGGTGAAAATCGAAATGGGTATCGTAGTAATTACAACCGTGGGCCTTATGGAGAAAGAAAGCCCAGTCTTGAAGAAACAATTACTAAATTTCTGGAAAATTCAGCCCAAAAACAAAAGGAGCAAGATGAATGGTTGAAGGAATTCCAGGAAAACACTGATAGAAACATTTCTAAACACGACTCCACTCTTAAAAACCTTGAATCCATGGTGATAAAGGTCAGCGAAAAAGTAAGAAGGAATAACGATAAACCTGAAGGATCTAAACTAGCTATGGAATGTAAGGTAATTTTCTCGGATGATAACTTGAAGGCTCAGGCCAGTGATGCGAGTTTAGAGGTCAATTTCGTCAACAGATCTGAGTTACGCCGTAAGATACCTAATGAGTTACGGCGTAACCTGGTGTTTGACAGCGACAAAGGAGTTGTGATGAATCTTGAGAATACGACTCTAATGAATTATGTCGTAACCAAGAATCTCAATACGGCGTGCTGGGATACATGGGGAAAAATTCCTCGACTTGGGCGAATCAGTAAAACTCGAGGAACTCTCCCTTGATGATGAAGAAGAGCCACTTATCACTCCTTTGGTGTACTCCTATCGCTATTACTGATGAAGAAACCACAAGGGCATGGCCTACATGCAGCCCTTTCCACGAATATTGCAATGGAGGAGACAATGAAAGAGTGGAGGAATGGACATGCCCTCATGAGCGTGAAAGACACGGGATAAAATTCGGTAATTTAGCCTTTAAAGATTGGTACGCAATTCAATTTGGGAATGCCAAGATCAATCCAAATCTTCTTAAGAAGCTAAAAGTTGATTACGCGATGCACATTCGAACGGACGAGACTAATAAAGATATACTCTGCACGGAAGAGCATGTAAATGAAACTGACAACATTGAACTACGTAGTCACTGGTTCGAGAAAGTAAAATCCCCTGGGGAAATTTTTTGGGCATCATGCAACCCGTATAACGATATGTGTGATGGTGGAGGAAACTCTGGAAGATTAGGAAAAGATGAATTCTTTTGGTCCTCAACCAATGACAAGGAGAGAACAAGTTTACCTTATAGTTGGGTAAAAATTAAGTATGGGCATGTGGATGCATTAACAAAAGATAAGATTTGGAAGGAATACATGGATCAAGAAAATTCTAACGACAAAAGTAGCGAAAACACGAGTAAAACAACAATTGACGTGGATTTAGAGCGGGTGAGTAATGATAAAGAAGAATGCAAGCGCGTTCTAGTGGAGCATCTGCTCGATGAAGAATGGTTCAAGTGTGATTCGATGGCGATGATATCGAAGGGATGCTAGATTACCTTGAGTTGCAAGGAAATGAAGAGTTCACTGATCCCAATGACGAAGCTTACGAGCAAAGAAGGTGCAAGCTCACGGGGATACCTTACAAAAGACCACCCCTTATTATAGTAGAAAATATGAATTCACTCGCTACCACCTAGGTGGGAGGAGAAATTCAGAAAGTCCGAAAGATCGAAACTATTGAGTACCTCGAACGCCTCTAATGTTGCATGGATGAGGCACAATTTGATGAAGGATATCGAAGAAGTGGGGCAACTCAAAGACCCCCATAGGAGTCCCGCAGCTCTGAGTCTAACTTAAAGACTCGTAAATAAAGAAAAGTGCTCTTTTGGGAGACAAAACGAATTATCCCTTTCTTTTGTTTTTATTTCCTTTCTGTTGGGTTTTGTGTTTTCTAACCATTATGCAGGAAACAATGAAGTAATTACTGCTGCGATTCTTGATCTGAACGAGTTTCGGTAACTCATCTTGGTGATTACGCCGTAACCAACATTTTAGCAGCATAATTCTTGACGCATTACCAACTACGGTAATACCATCTCGGTGGTTCGCAGTAACCATTCGCTTCTCAGCTCATTCAGGTTTTGCAAGTTACGGCGTAACTCTCTTATTGTGAATTCTGACGTAACTCTCCTATGCTTTAATTCTTTCATTTTAAAACACAATAACCTTGTATTAGTTTTTAAATGAACTTTGTGGGTGTGTTCCTGTAAACCCTCACGAGACTTCACTCGTCCACTTGGGACACCAAGTGGTTTAAAAAGCTTGTTACATTCGCTAAATGCAAGTGATTCCTGAAAGTGAGTTAGATTTATTTTTCATTTTTATTTTTTTTCTTTTTAGAATTATGCTTGTCGGTATTGTGATTTCAGGGATTGAAGTTTTCTCATGACACTTTAACGAAGGCACGATCCTTTCTCGTGGGCCTTCTTCTTTTTTGGAGCAAATTTCAGAGAAGTTCTCGCTCTAATTCTACCTTTCTCTTCACCTTTATTTTAATGCCTAGTACAAAAGAGACTTTGTACAATTCGTGGGGGGACGGGAGTAGAATTATATCTTGAACTTTATTTCGCCCTCATTTTTCTAGTTTATTTTGAAAAATTATGCCATTTTTAATATTTTGACATGTTTTACCGAACCTAACTAGATTAGACCTTAGCCGAGCACATACAACCCTTGATATTACATGGTGAGATTAGCCTTATCCGTTTCCTATATTTTACCCAAATCAACCAAATTATGAGTGTCTTGGGTAGCTTGTAAACTTTAGAACTTGGCCTTTGCATCATTTCGAGACCATAGACGAGGTATGTTGAGTTAGCTCGATGTATTTGGACTTTTCAGTTTTAGAATGTATTATTATAGGATTATCACCCAAACAGACTACCATTGTGAGTCTATCGATTAGTCACCTCGACTTCTCGACCCCCATGTGAAACCCTTTTGTTGCACTCCCCTTTAGTGCAAGATACCCCTAGATACACCCTTCTGAGCCATTCCTTTCATTTTGTCACCCCAATATATTGTTTCGTTACACCCTTACACCTTAGCCTACCCTCTTTATTTGTAATTGGGAAGTCATCATTTGCCTAAGTTCAAGGTTCGAGTGGAAAGGTTTGGAAATCATGCTTTCATCGTCAACAATTATGAAGATCGTTCAAGACCCCCGAATTCCCATTGTTCATCTCAAGTGGGGGGATGTTATGTTATCAGTTATGATTCAAAAAAAAAAAAAAAGTTGATTCAGTTATGATTTTGTAAAGTGCATTGTTATAAGCACTATAGTATGAGCTTTATTGTTTAGTATCGAGGAGGCCACCTCGGTCACATTTGAAGATTGGAGTTGGAATAATACCAACTGAAGAAGAAAAGGTAGTGTGCCCATCACGACGTCCTCTAATGACACATCTACCTTGCATTTCATGATCCGGTCTCTAGACTTCTAAACTTGAACTTTGGGCGGACGGTAAGTGGTGATGACTTAGTTATAGATATAGACTACCTACTTGTTTTTTGTTTTACACCAATTATATATCCCATGTCTTATCCTACCCTTTAGTCATGAAGCATGTCTAGGTGATGCAGCGAGCAATCTTTGGTGTCTTGGCCATGGATTTGTTCATGTATCATTGATTTTGTCCACTTCGTCGTGACATGTTAGTAATGACGAGTCACCCCTTAACCTTTGTCGTGTCTACCCATATTTCCTTCGAGAACTGTTTAGCCCTTAACTCTAGTGGTGGAGATTTGTGTAACCGCCAAGCTTATGATAGAATACATGCTATGACTGTGCGTTTGAGTGATCACCCCGAAATTGACACTTAGAATAGTTGAGAGATTTGAGTGTTGGTTCCCCTTTTTGAGGTGTTCGGCTTTGTTTTATTCTAGCATAAGGGATTTGTAAACTCATATTTTTCAGGTTTTGGGAAATATCTTTTTAGGAATCTATCTAATAAGGTCTACTTGAGGGCAAGTAGAGTTCAAGTGGGGGGATATTTGATAACATCAAATAGTCCTGCTTATTAAGTGTCAATTCCCCCCGTTAATGCTCTTTATTTATATCATTTATATGGATTTACGCTTGTTTTCCATTGTTTTACACTTTCAGGTAAATTGCGAGCATTAGAGCTAAAGAGACGCGGAAATGGAAACGTTACTAAAGATTTATCACATTAAGCTTATTTTGAAGAGGTTACGGCGTAACTCATCTCTCACATTACGCCGTAACTATTGCGTGACCCTGAAGTCCAACTCATCAAGAGGTTATGGCGTAACTCCTTCCTAAGATTACGACGTAACTCCATTAGGTCAAAAAGAGGTTCCACGCCCGTGATACTTACGCGTAACTCTGCATCATTCTGGCGTAACTTGGTTTATTGAAGACTACGACGTAACCACTTACTAGGTTACTCCGTAACTAGCAGATCTAGTGCATTTACGGAGGTTACGGCATAACTCATATTTTGGTTACGCAGTAACTCGGACTGCCTATAAATACCCACAATTCCAGCATTTCTAATCATTCCATTCCACACACAATACTCGAGGCGTGGGAAAATACTCAAGGAAGGTCTAGGGAAGCATACGGAGTTGTTTCCAAGGAGAAGTCACACCATTACGATAAGCTTTAGCGTTTATTATTTCTTTTACTTTCAATTCATGTATTTCGTACCTTTGAATGTTGAATTGATGTGCATGATTAATATGAGCCGCTAAGCACCCTTTGGTGCTAGCCTAGTTATGATTCCTTAATTGTTTTGTTTACGTTTACCTTTACTTCCGTACAATTATTTCTAAGTGTATGCATGCATAGTTCTTTGGTAGTCACCCCTGGTTCGATAGTTTTGAATGGCGATAGAGGCCAATTTCCTAGGAGATATGACCAACTGACCCTAGGTGAGCGGACTGAGACGGGAAGGGTAAGATATGACCAACCGACGACCCTTTCTACTTGTGCGATTTGGACCTGATCACCTATTGTTTGGATGAACTTAAGAATTGGGGGTGTAGTGTCTAAGTTCCTAACGGCCGGGCACTCACTATTTAGAATCTAGCATGTAGCGGTACTTAATGACTTGGCTTAGGGGACCAGGAACAACAGGACTTATGACGGTGCGCTGATTTCTCCGTGGTGGCATCTTTGCTGATAGGTTAGGGCGAATTGACCAAATGATGTCTTCTCGAATTTGACACAAGTAATTGGAAGTAAGTAGGCGTAGACATAACTAGTTAGGAGGATTGACTAGGTTAGCACCACTATTCCTTTATTGATTTCCTTTCTACCATTTAATTGCTTTTATATTCTGCATTCGTAGTTTAATTAATTAAAACCATTTATATTCTGTGACAATTAGACTTAGTAATTATCCGACACACATAGCTCTTGGGACGACCTCGGCTTTACCATTTACTACACTACACACGGCCGGGTACACTGCCCGTTAGTGCATTAGGGTAGACCATTGGTATAGCGAGACACTATAAATATTAAGACCTGGTCAGTGAAACCTGCATCAAATTCTTAGGTCATGTGATAGATAGTCGAGGTGTTCATGTTGACCCTGCTAAGATTAAGGCCATTAAGGAATGGGCAGCTCCTAAGAACCGATCAATCAGAGTTTCTAGGTTTAGCAGGCTATTATAGGAGATTCATTGAGGGATTTTCTAAGATAGCTAAGTCGCTGACCAAACTAACAAAGAAGGATGTTAAATATGAATGGGGAGAAAAGGAAGAAGAAGCATTCCAAGTTCTGAAGGAGAAGTTGTGTAGTGCGCCCATCCTAGCTTTGCTTGAAGAAGCGAAGACTTTGTCGGTCTGCGATGCGCATAAAGGCTTAGGTGCTGTTTTGATGCAACGTGAGAAGGTGATTGCTTATGCATCCCGACAACTTAAGAAGCATGATAAAAACTACACCACCCATGACCTTGAGTTAGGTGTTGTAGTGTTTGCCCTTAGGATCTGGAGACATTATTTGTATGGAACTAAGTGTGTAGTATTTACCGACCATAAGAGCTTGAAGCATATCTTAGATCGAAGAGGCTGAACATGAAACAATGTCGTTGGTTGGAATTGCTTAGTGATTATGACTGTGAGATTCGTTATCATTCTGGTAAGGCTAATGTTGTGGCTGATGCACTTAGTCGTAAAGAGGACATCCCACCCCTACTCGTTAGATCCTTAGGAATGACCATTGTTTCGCCCTTACCGTCTTAAATTTTAGCCGCCCAAGTAGAGGCATTGATGTAAGAGAACCGTCCTTATGAGAATCTTCAAGAAATGGTAGAAAGTGAAAACGGCTTCTTGAAGCGTTCCGACGGAACATTATGCTTCAAAGACAGAAGCTGGGTACCATTTCATGGTGGAATCCGTGAGTTGATTTTGCACGAGTCGCATAAATCAAAATACTCTATTCATCCCGGAGCCGATAAGATGTATCAGGATCTTAAGAAACTGTATTGGTGGCCTAATATGAAAGCCGATATAGCTCAGTATGTCGGTTGGTGCCTGACTTGTTCTAAAGTTAAGGCCGAACATGAAACCCTCGGGACTTTTAGTTCAACCCGAACTCCCGGAATGGAAATGGGAGCGAATAACCATAGACTTTATCACTAAATTACCGAAACGAGTTAGCGGCAATGACGCTATCGAGTAATAGTTGGTCGTTTGACTAATGCTCAACTTAGCTATTAGTGAAACCGATAGTCTTGATAAGCTTGTTCGATTGTATCTTAAGGAGATAGTATCGCGTCATTGAGTACCGATATCTATCATTTCTGATAGGGATAGTCGTTTTACATCCCACTTTTGGAAGTCGTTCTGAGACAGCATTAGGAGCAATTTGGATATGAGTACGCTTACCATCCACAGGACCGATGGTTAAAGCGAGAGAACCATTCAGACTTTAGAAGACATGCTTAGAGCATGTGTTATTGATTCGGCAAAGGTGGGAGAGACACCTCCCTTTGGCGAATTCTCTTACAACAATAGTTATCACTCTAGTATTAAGGCCGCCCCATTTGAGGCCTTTGTATGGCCGAAAATGTCGTTCTCTGTTTGTTGGGTTGAAGTTGGCGAGAGTCAACTTACAGTCCCGAACTTGTCTTAGAAACCCGAGAAGATAGTTCGATTAGAAACCGGTTGCAAACCGATCGTGATAGACAAAAGAGTTACGCCGATAAGAGACGTAAACCTTTAGAATTCCAGGTTGGAGATCGTGTTATGTTGAAAGTTTCTCCTTGGAAAGGAGTGATTCACTTTGGAAAACGTGGAAAACTCAATCCCCGATATATTGGTCCCTTTCCAATCTTGGGAAGAATCGGACCGGTACCATACCGCCTAGAGCTACCATTGGAACTGAGTAGTGTACACAATGTCTTTCGCGTTAGTAATCTTAAGAAATGTCTTTCGGAGGAAAACATAGTTGTGCCTTTAAGAGATATTCGTATTGATGAGAAATTGAATTTTGTTGAGAAACCGATTGAGATTATGGATCGTGAGATTAAGAGGCTGAAGAATAGCCGTATTCCGATTATTAAGGTTCGTTGGAACTCCCGACATGGACCGGAGTTCACTTGGGAACGTGAGGACATTTTCCGTAGGAAGTATCCTAAACTTTTCATGACAACAAGCAACTCGGAGTGAAACCCGGGACGGGTTTCTTCTGAGGCTGCGAGGCTGTGACAACTAGCAATTTAGGGAGTCTATTTTAGGTAACTGCATTACGTTAAACTAAACCGAGCTTTTGCCTTTATCACTATTTTTATAAACCATGACTTGATTTTATATCGTCTATTGGTTTTTACGGATTATTTCATTATTAAGTGAGTTATCGTATGAGTTTTAACTCTATTTGGTAGGCACTATTCGATTCGGCACTAGAAAAGCCTAAAACGAGAATTATTGTAACTTTTAGACCGTAACTCGAAAATTGACAAATAAATAGTCAAAACTCTTGGAAAAACATAAATAACGATGTTAGAAAGTCGAATTAATGTTGTGGGACACTCGTGGGACAATATATGAGCTCGGGAATGGGTAAACGGGATAGTTTACGAAAAATGACGAACCCGGCCCCTCTCCTTCTCCTTGGCCGGCCACCCTCCCATCTCCCACCATTATTTTTTTAGTCCCTCCCCTCTTAGTATATATACCCACCCACTACCTCATTCACTACTTTCATTTCTCTCTCTAAAAATACACACACTTCCACTTTCTCTCTCTACTCTCTCTCTCTATCAAAAATAAAACCCTAACCACCTCCCACCACCGCCGATCACTGTTCCGGCCACCACGGCCCACCAGCGGCACGTCACCCCCCACCTCCACCACCATTTTGAAGCTCTCTTTCTCCTCTTTCCAACCATATATTACACGCTCCATTTGGACTTCAATAACACCTTCAAATCTTCGAATCAAGATTCATACTTTTAGGGTTTCAAGTGGGTTTTGCAATTGGTGCTTGAATAAGGTAAATGGAACAAGTTTTGAGCTTGTTTGGGCAACAATAACCCACGTATGGGTAATTAGGGTTTCGACCCAATCTTGAAATTTAGGGCTTTTGGTTTAAACATGAAATTAAGTCTAATTAGTGACTAAATAAACATGTAATTAGTGTTTGGTAAATGTGTGGTGTATCAATTTGATGGGTTTATGCATTTTAGGTCTAGTTTCATATTTTTGATTAAGAATAGTTGATGGGTTTTGTGTTTGGTTATTGATTGGAGCTTGAATGATTGGATTTGGATGTTGTGGAATGGATTTGGGTAATGTTTGATTGGTTTGGAAGGGTGTACGAGCCACATAGGGACGCGTCGTGGCCCTTGCTTCGCGTCGTGACCCACTTTGGCCATGGGTCCGGGTCGGGTCGATTTGGTAGCTTGTTGGTTGATGTAGTTGGTGATTGGATGAGGCGCGTGGGAGAAAAGCTTCTAGAGCTTGTTTGGTTCACGTGGTCTTAACCGTGACAGTGTCATGACCATTAGGGTCATAACATTGGTTTCGGGTATAATTGGTTGATTGATTGGTTGGCGAGATTGTTTTGATTTAGTTTGGGATTGAATTGCGCTATTATGACTTTTAAATTTGGACTTGATATATATATTGTTGACTTTGAGCTACATCGTACTTTGGCGTTTTAGTCAATAGTTGACTCCAAACAATAGTAACATGGACTTTAGTATAATTTGGACGATTGATTGATTAAAAGCAGAAGTTATGACTTCGTGCTTGTGGACTCAAAACGAATAACGATATGAGATTAATATTGGAATTTGGCGAAATATATTGATACAAGAAAATGCTAATAGAACTATGAAATGTAAATAATAAATGGGCTTTTGTACCAAAGATGTCGATAACAAGACTTATCTTGTTATTTACTATTTTTAAACGGAAACTAACGACTAAATTGGAAGCGTTTTGTAATGAATAAGTAATTAATGTTTCGAGTACACGTTTATCAATAAATGTCAATTGTGGACATTTAATACTAGTTTAAGAATTTATTTACTTACGTTATGTGCATGGGTTATGGATAACCTAGCATTAATAGTGTTGATCCATGTGGGTAGCGGACTTATTAGGTTGACGAATCTAATAAGAGCCCGCTAGGTACATTGGGTAACCTTATTAATGGGTAAATTATCCTTATGACTCTGTAGGATATGATTGATTTATTGGATAATAAGCGACACGAGTAAATAAATGAGTTTATCGAGTTGACGAATTTGATAAGCTCTACTATTTATTCCGAAACTTATTGGACTATGGAGCTTATCAGCTTGACGTCTCTCATTGTGTGCATTGAGTCACATATTGTATTGAATGGACTTGCATATTGTGTTGCGGAGCATAACATATTGGTTGTTTGAGTGCATTCATAGCATCATATTGAGTCGATATACCCACACGAGGAATGCCAAACACTAGGATTAAATGGTGAAACGAGACGTTTTTGGAAATAAAGAAATGGAATATATTTTGATTTTGAGGAATATATATATTAAAGTTGGTCTACATTAATAGGTTGTGCCAAGTCGATAGTTGTTGTGCTGTGATACCGTTATCTTCTGCCTAGTGTTTATTTGTACGTTGATTACTTGAGGTGAGTTTCATAGCCCCAATTTTATCTACGTTTTAACTTATTGGGGTGAGAATCATGCTCTTTTTGGGCCGTGAAAACTATTTGGATTTGCTTATGTGCTTATTTGTATAGATAGATGTGTGGTAGTTGTTGCCTTAGACTAGGTTAAACCGTTGCCTAGCTAAGAAGAGACTTCTACGACCTAGTCGGGGTTGGCAATTGTTCTAGATTTTGCCACGTATTTTGGATTAGAGTCGCGGGGGCGTAATCCTGAATGTGGGATATGATTGGAGATCCGGGTAGGATCGATTGTGGAAAGGTATTTATCTATCGTAGGTCTTGCATAGCAAATCAACTCCCTAGTCCACTATGGTTTTATTGAACTTAAACATATTAACTCACCAGCGTAGTGACCTTTTAGCATTATTTCTCATTATTTGAAAGATGTTTGGAATCATGATCGGTGGAAGCTTGGCGGCGGGGTTCAAGGATCATTTCTGACTCTGATAAAGTTTGGGGACCTATTTTATTAAAACATATGTTGGGCCTAATATTTACACTTTTGGATTAAATGTTTTGAATAATTAAATTTGGGATTGGTTTTGAATGTTAAATGACTATCTTTTTGCTATACTTGTGTGCGATACCAATCCAATAGTAACGCCCCGAAAACTTGATTAAGTCTTCCGTTGTACCGAGATTTGGGGGTGTTACACTGTAGGCCCAAGGTTTGTAATCATTGGGCCTGAGCCCAGTGTATGTATAGTGTGTATTGGGCCTAGTAGGCATGTTATACATACTATATATCAGAATCCCCATCTAGTATGTTCATTAGATGCGGATATTGTGTCTGATGGATGTCACTAGACTTGAGTTTGACTAAGTGTTTTTGTCCGTACCTTTTTCTTTTTTGTTTGAGAGTTGCTACGTCACCTAGTCCCCCTAGTCTAGTATACTCATTGCATGCAGATATTGTCACGTGCGATAGGTATTTGCTAGACTCTGACCGGGACGTTTTATTTCCCCACGCTTTTTCATGCACCTTTTTTCTTTCTTTGGGAAGCGTTTCGATGCGGCGTGTGAAACGTGGGCTCTTAGTTTTTCTGCTTTGATTTGACCTCTCTGCTCCCAGCGCCTCTTTTTTATTTTTCATCTTGGCCGTTCATTCCATCTTTCTTTAGCGCGTGTCATCATCTAGTTTTAGGTTTTCCTTCATTATAAATACTGCTCCCATTTTTACCATCGCCGTTTCATTGTGCCTTTTGAGAAAAGAAAAAAGTAAAAAAATTTCTTCATCCGTCCGTCCTTGATCCGCTCGCTATGGCTTTGATTGTTGATATAAAATGTAATACTCCTCGAGGGGCGTTTGGTTCCTTCCTACGACTTACCATATTTCAGGAGGTTCATCCGAGCTTCACGTCCATGAAATTATGCGATGCATGAGTGCCCCGGGAAGATTGGCTTGTATACCGCTTTTTGAACTTACCAATTTTACTTTTGCCCACCATGCGTTTATCTTGTTGACTTGATTGGGTATTATCATTAACATTTCGGCTTTCGGTTCTCGGCGGCGTGACAGTTTCTCACTTTGAGATCTTGTGTCGTGCTCATAACATTACTTCCACTATTGCTCTGTTTCGTTGCTTTTATGTTAACTCGAAGTTTAGAGGGTGGTTTTCCTTTAGTAAACCTTGTTGTGTCTGCCCTTTGCACTAAGACTCTTGATTCATCCAAGAATGGAGCGACCGATTTACGGGTCGATGCCTTTGCTGCACTCTGTCTTGTTCAGGTGGTATTCTAAGAAGAACATCTCTAAAGATCACTGTTCCTCGCCCGACGAGTACAATGCGACCATTTTGCTCTTCTTCTTTTGCCAATCCTTATCCCTTAGGGCATTCCACGAGCCCTTTCTTTCTTTGGGTTGGCTTGAGTAAATTATACTTTGGATGAGGATGTGTACCTGAGTTTCTTCGTGATAATCAGCTAGTGAGTTTCATTTGCTTTTATATATATATATATATATATATATATATATATATATATATATATATATATATATATATATATATATATATATATATATATATATATATATATATATATATATATCCTTTTCTTTGTGTAGTGATGAGTTGGCAGAGTATATTAGGTCTCGGCCTTTGAAGGCCACGATGACCACGCGTCCCGTCATGAAGGTGAACCATCCATTATTGAAGTTGTTGTTCACCATCTGATGCCACTTATCCCTATTGCTCACCTTGGTGAAGAGTTGGAGGGCGATGTTAATCTTCTTTTGAGCCAAAAGGTGCTAGTGTTGATACGGTGGTAGATTATCTTTTGAGGCTACAGGTTACGATCGCGACCCTCTTTCTCCGGTCCTTTGAAGAGAAAAGAGGGCCTTCACAGTGTCGGGGCCATCTAGTCCCGAAGAGGCTTCATTCAATCTCAAGGGGTCCATCCAGGAGTAACATTCTGTTGGTGGCTTTCAAGCTTTGTTGAATAGTAGTGTTTTGGGCTGAGAATTTGAGCTATCTGACCCCCACATCTTGGCCGTTCATTACTTCTTCTATTTCCACCACCGTGGCGTGAGGTTGGGTTTTTGTTGGCTCTTCCTTGGGCATCAACGATATTGGTTCTCCGAAGGTTGGTTATTTCTTACGATTCTGAGTCTTGCATTTTACTCTTTGGGCTGAGGTTACTTCTTGTACCAGTCGAGAATGTTTTGGGTGTTGCTACCACTGCTACTACAATTGTTCCGGCTGCTATCCCTATATTGAAGAATGCTTCTCCTTTCTTCAGTTCGTCTTCCGATTGAGGGGCTAATCATGGTGCCAAAGATCTTGTCGGACCTTCCGTTGGTCAGTCTTTGACTAGTAATGCCCAGGCTTCTGTTGGGTTTGACCCCCTGTGCTCACAGGAGCGCCATCTTCCGGAGTGGAAAGTATTGAACGGATCCTTGCTTGACAATCCCTTGGACTGCCGTGAGATTGTTGACGGGGTTGCTCCTCAAAAGTTTTCCTCGTTTCTTCGTGATATGAGCCACGACGATTTGCTTTTTGGTTTCGACATCTTGTCGTCTCGTCATTTGTACTTTAGTTCTAAGCTGCGGATTCGTGCAGAGCGCTATCTGCAAGAGAAAGAGGAATTGTCCGCTAGGTGTGGCGTTCAAGCTGACTTGATTCATGGGTTGGAGTTCCAGTTGGCTCGGGCTGAATCTAATGCTTCTGAGATATTGTCTCTTCGTGGCGAAGTATCATCTTTAGGGGCGGCTAACAAAGAAAATGAAGTGTTACGTGCAAAAATCAAGGAGCTGGAAGCTTCTTTTGTCTGTAAGGACGTCGAGCTTGAACGGTTATGGTGTGCTAACTCTGCCCTTGAATCCCACAACGCTGAACTTATTAAATAGGTTCTCATTTGTTCTTTATTCTTCTTTCCATTCTTTCTTCCCCCCCTTTTTATTGACCTCCGAATTTTGACTTTGCTAGGTACAAGTTTCGGACAGTGAATGTTTGGGCCTCCGCCCTTGTGCTACGGAACTGGTTTGTCTGAAGGAGCTCTTCCTAAAGGTTGCCTTGCATTTAGAGGAAATACTTTATTTGTGCTTGCTTACTGCTATGTCCATTCGTCGTTGGTTATTGTCCGACGGCCTCAAGCTTGCCGTGTCTGGGTATTGGCGTTGGCAAGGTTACCTGGACGCACTGGCTGATGCTATTAGCCGTATTTTTCATAAAGGAATGCAAGAAGGGCTTGTTGCCAGACATTTTCATGGTACGGTCGGTACACCTCTTTCCCGTGTTGCGGCTCTTAATCCTTCTACCAAGGCTAACTATGAAAATGCTCTTCAAGTGCTCTGCGGTCTCCAGTTCCCTTTGCTATCTTCCTTAGAGGCTCTTAAGGATTCTTCTGTTGAGAACATCATGCATTTGCTTCATCCTGAGGTGTCCTCTGATTATTCATCCCTTGTTGATAAGCAGTTTTACTTGGGCGGTGGTGCGTTCTGCTTGTCTTTCTGGGAATTCTTCGACGAGTGAGTCTCCCCTCTGCTTCATTCTAAGGTTGTTTTGATAGAGCTAAAAGGCGAGGAAGGTTCTGCGATTGGTTGGCTCTTGCAGATACTTGGTTTTCTTTTACTGGTCCTTCATGTATGGAGCCTTTAGTGGAATCAGTTCGTTTGTCCGTTCCTGAGGTATCGGGTGTGCTTGAGCATGGTGGTGATGCAAGTAACTTTGGTGCGGATGCCTGTTCACATTCTGGGACGGGTCCGCTTGTGAACCCTTCCAATCAAGTGTAGTTCATTGTAATGATACTTTATTCTTTCTTATTGTTTGGCCTGCCGAAGCGCGACACTTTTGTTTCTTTTTATGTAGACAATCTATTGTATACATATTTCGTTTGTTTTGAAACTTTTTGGTATTTAATCTTCACACTGATGTGCCTATTATAATAGTCTTTTGTGAATACTTGTGGGTTATTCGCTCGATGCTGGATTTGCATTATCTCTTACGTATCTTGAGGTAATTCGGAGGTTACCCAGCCTTTTGTTATTCAGAATAACATTGTATGGGTCATGCCCACATGTATGCGCGTCTTACTTACATAAGTTAATATAACTTTTTTTTTGTTGTTTTAGTTAAATGATTAATAATTTTTTGAAAGTAAAAGCTGATGAAGGTAGCTAAGCTTCACCTTTTTTTCATTCAATAAAAAAACATTACAATATATAAAAAAGATAGATTGTAACATTAACCCTCCTTCACGGAATCCGCGAGGAACTGGTTGCTTACACTTGATGTATGTAACATCTCTTAAGATTGCAAACATTCCATGTCCGTGGGATTAGATTTCCCTCACGGTCCTTCAGCTTGTATGCGCCCTTTCCTAGTGCTTTAGTGACTTCTTAGGGTCCTTCCCATTTGGGTCCTAGTTTTCCTCCTTCCTCGGCATGGCTTGCATCATTGTTTCGGTATACTAGGTCTCCTGGTTTGAAGCTTGTATTGCGGACCCTTGAGTTGTAATATTTCTTCATTTGTGCCTTGCTTTTTGCTTCACGTATTGCTGCTTGTTCTCTTCTTTCTTCAAGGAGGTCTAAGTTCATTTCCAGTGCTTCTTCGTTTTTTTCTGTGTTAGCTTCTCTGTTCTCCATGTGGGCATCCCTATCTCAGCTGGTATGACAGCCTCCGTTCCATATGTTCGTGCGAATGGAGTGTCTTTGTTACTAGATTTAATCATTGTGCGGTGTGATCATAGGACGTGTGATAGTTCGTCAAGTCAATTTTTTCTTTTTCCTTCCAACTGGGCCTCTATTCCTTCCCCTAGCTTCTGTTTGCTCTTTCTACCTGTCCATTTGCTTGTGGGTGTTTGACTGAAGCAAAGTGTTGTTTTATATTCATTTTTTCACGCCATTCTTTAAATGGGTTGTCTCGGAATTGTTTTCTGTTTTCGGACATTATTTCTCCTGGAAGTCCAAATCGACATACTATATTCTCCCACCGAATTTTTGATCGGTTTCTGTTATGGTAGCTCTTGGTTTTGCTTCTATCCATTTTGTGAAGTAGTCTATTGCTACTATGAGAATCGACTCTCCCGGATCCTTAGGCAAAGGTCTGCGATGTCAATTCCCCATTTATGGGGCGGCCATGGGGAAGTAATAGGCGTTAGTTTCTCTTCGGGTGCTGGGCTGGCCTATGCACTTGGCGGCTTTTGCATCTTTGGGATTAGCTTCGGGCATCACCGTGCATGGTAGGCGGTGGTATCGATCGCGTGGCTCACGGCACCCGGACTTGTCCCTACGTGCATCGCAGAGACCCTTCATGAATTTCTCGCAACACATAGTTAGCTAGAAGGGACCCGACGCACCGTAACCATGGTCCAAGAAAAGATTTCTTATAAAGTATCCCGTTGACTACTGCAAATCTTTGTGATTTTCTTTTAACTTCTCGGTGCTTCTTTCGGCGGGGTGTCTCTTTTTGAGGTATTCATATATAGGTGTCATCCACGTGTACCCTCTTCTTCCGTGGTTGCCACAGTGGCGTCTCTTCTATTGACTTTTGGTGAGCTCTTCCACTAATACATGCATTTTAGATGTCGCTGTTTGGTAGAAACCATTTTGCTTAGGGCGTGCTTTTTGTTTTCGCTCTGGGCTTGTTTGATTGAGAACATCCAGAAAGTTTTTATAAGTTGCTTTACTTTCTCCAGGTATTGAATCATTCCTGATTCTTTTGCAATGTATGTTCCGTTGCCTTGATTTGCCACCAGTTTTGAGTCTACGTTTGCTTGCTGGTTCTTGACTCCCATTTTTTCTGCTATCCGTAACCCAACTATCAAGGCTTCATATTAAACCCGTTATTTGTTGTGTTGAAACCGAACCTTAGAGCGTAAGAAAACTCCGTCCCCTGGGGGTCTGTTAGTATGAGACCTGCTCCGCAACCGTCTATGCAAGATGAACCATCCGTGAATAGGACCAATGGTTGCGGAAGTTCCTCTTCTTCCATTGGTTCATCTTCTTCATCATCCTTTGGACGCTCTAATATGAAGTCCGCTAGAATCTGTCCTTTGATGGATGTTCTTGGTCTCTAGTGTATGTCGTACTCCCCCAATTCAATGCTCCAATTTTGTAATCTACCTGCAACTTCTGGTCTTGATAGTATTTGCTTGATTGGCTGGTTCGTGATGACTACTACCGTATGTGCTTGAAAATACCTCTTCAGTCATTGGTGTATAATTTATTTCCGGTCCTCGTAGGGCTCGGCTCATAAAGTATACTGGCTTCTGTTTGCCTTCCCTTTCTGTCATCGGACCTTGCTGGCCGCTTCTTTAGCTGCTTGCGGGTATATTATCAGTTCTTCTTTGAGGTGCGGTTAGGGTAGGGAGGTTTGCTATTGTCTTCTTCATCTGCTTAAAAGCTTCCTCCGCCTCTTACGTCCATTGAAAGTCGCTCTTTTTTGTACATTTTTTAAGTATTTTAAAGAATGGTAGTGACTATTCTGCGGATTTAGCCAAGAATCTATTCAAACTTGCTAGTTTCCCATTCAGTCTTTAAACGTCTTTGAGGCATTTCGGAGATGGGAGGTTTAGTACGGCCTCTGCCATTTCTGGGCATACTTTTATTCCTTTAGTGTTTACTGTATACTCTAAGAACATTCCTTCCTCCATTCCAAAAGTGCATTTCTTGGGATTAGCTTCATGTTTATTCCCCTTAATGTTTTGAAAGTGTCCGCTATGTCCCTTATTATTTCTTCCTCCGAGCGGCTTTTGATTACCAAGTCATTGACATATACTTCTAGGTTTCTACCAATTTGCTTGTAGAAAGCTTTGTCTACTAGCCGCTGGCATTGTTCCTGCATTTTTTAGTCCGAACGGCATCTTAGTGTAGCAAAATATTCCTTGGCTTGTGATGAAGGCTGTTTTTTCCTCATCCTCTTTTGCGATTTGGATTTGGTGATAGCCTTTGTATGCATCTAGGAAGCATTTGAAAGGGTATCCGCAGAGTGACTCAACTTTCCAATCTATCTCTGGTAACGGGTAACCATCTTTCGGACAAGCTTTATTAAGGTCCTTGAAGTCAATGCACATTGTAAAACCCCGAAGATCGTAAATGTGTTAAATGACTACTTTGCCCTCAAACTTAATAATTGTAAATTACGTAATATGCGGCAAGCTCGTTAACTTAGTTTAAGCTAACATATAGATGACATATACAAGATGATAAGATTTATTTACACTTATGTCCACTACACCTTGTAATATTTGCACTTAAAACCCTAAACTGGTAAAACTTGTCACAAATGACCCTTAAAGTATGATAACACTTGTTTCACTATTTTAACCTAAATTGACCTTGATTATGTCATTTATGACTAAGTCTGCTAAATACGGAAACCAGCTATTTTTGGAAAATTACTCATTATGGAAACTTGCTATTTTTGCACAGTTACTTAATATGGAAATCTGCTAAAATTGGAAACATGCCTAAATTAGAAAGTTACCTAAAATGGAAGGTTACTAAAAGTGGAAACCGGCTAAAAATGGAAAGCCGTCTAAAATGAGTAATCCGATCTTAATAAGCGTTATCTAATTCATAGCTTCTGGACGGCGGAATTGATTCATCGTATTACCTTACTTCCCTAGTTTGCTTGCTTCGAATGAGGTACAGATATTCTATCCCTTTTCAGTAGGGGTTTCCCATGACTTTCTGATCCTTCGACTTTGTTTCGTTTATGATATTCCATTACTATGATTCTTTTGCTATTGACCCTCTGATATCGAATCTTTTCCACTGACCCTCAGATATTGAACCTTTGCTATTGACCATCTGATATTGAACCTTTGATATGGACCTTCTGATTATGAACTTATGCTATGAACCTTTGATATTGAACCATTATTCTGAACCTTTAGATTATGACCCTTTGATATGAACCTCTGATTATGAACCTATGCTATGGACCTCTGATATGAACACTTGACTTCTGAACCTTTGATATGAACCCTTATGATATGATTATGCTTTGACCCTTCAGTTTGATACCCGAGCCAAATATGTTTCCTAGTCATGGAGATACCATGACCATGTCATTGATGCACCAATGGCATGACTCCGGTGTAATGCAGTGATGTTACACAGTCCCCTACGTTATATGATTATGAACTCAAGATATATGTTTGGCCACTATGTTTCTGGCGAGTATATGGATGCATCCTAGATTTGTTCTATATCGATATGTTATGCTATGATATGATTTATCCGGTGAATGATGTCGAGTATTACAATCTGGCGTCTTCACGGTCACGGGAGCTAGCTACTCCATTGGTTACTCGAGTCTCCTCTCATTATTTATGGTATTCCGAGGTCACCCCTCCGAGTACAATGGTTACTATGATATGATATGATATGATATGTTTTTGGGCTCGTGGTAGATTTCTGACAACCTTTACAATTATGATATACCTATATTGTACCTTCTGTATTCCCCAACGCACCATACTCTGTGTTGATTGTTCATTACTTATTACTCTTATGTGACTCATTCTACTACCATGCTATATTCCCTTTCATTAATCTGACAAACTCTAATTCCATTACTTCAGACTATCATTCCATTCACGTCTTAGAACCATATTGTATGATTATTGGGTTTATGTGTTGATTATGCTATTACATGTTACATTTGACTACCGTTTACCCTGCTACGCTATGATTAATATGCGATTATATGATTCACCTGTTGTCATCTGACTATATGTTATCTTACTGTTATGTGACCCTTTGATTTGTCTGGTGACCATGCTAGTGTGTAATCGATTGGTTTATCTAGTTATCATGTATACTTTCGTTCAGTTGATCTCATGGACTATGATTATCCATTAGTATCTTTATATGCTAATTGTTGACCTGCCATATTTACACTCTTGCTTATGCCACTATTAAATGATGTAATGGTTCAGCCTATGTTATCGGTCTAGTTAACTTGTTTAGTTTCCATTCTATGTCTTTAATTCATTCAATTATAATGTTCGTACTGTATTCCTACTTGATACGTGTGGCTACCATGTTTTGACTGCTGATGGTACTTCCGTTGTTATGATACTTGTATGTTATTAACTGTGGGTTACTTACTTGTGTGATTGCCATGCTCACTTCCTAATCAGTTGCTTCCGCTAGCTTTTAGATTTCTGTTTGGCTTATATGTAGTCTGATTTCCCAATTAATTGTATGCATGGTTATTTAGATGTGCTTATGTATATGTCATCGATGCGTTATGTGCTTTGTTCTCCTCTGTTATTTGTTCCTGCTGGATATCTGTTACTTTTGTGTTCTGCAGGTTCCTCATTGACTCAGTGTACTCTCTTCGTTGCGACTTTGTTATTGTTTCCTTTGTTTCATTTCACATTTCTGATTTTGTTTAGCTTTCATTTTGTTATATATCTGTTCCTTTGGGCTTTTAAGCTCAACCGCATTTCTTTTTCTCGGCGGGTTTTAGGTTGGAAGATGGGCTTTGATGGGCTGAGAGTTGGATTATCTGAGTGGACCGACCCTAGTTACCTTATTATTTTGGGACTTATTTTGAAGAGCCATTGTTTTTATTTTCATTTCATTTTGATATTTTGGATTTTGTAATCTTCTTTATAAGTCATTCGTTTATATAACTTGGTATTTCATTTTGTAAGGTTTCCGTTTGCAAAAATTTTATTTGTATGTTCTGATATGACACCAGAATGTGACACTTCTACCCTTGCCGGGTTGGGGTGTTACAATTATGGTATCAGAGCAAAGGTTTCGTCTTGTTGACCTTAGGATTGACCTGTGAGGACTTGGGTAGACATTAGGCTTCCGTCTATTTTGATCTCTTCCGATTCCTTTTGATTTTCGTTCAGATTTGACTTCGATATTCTTTTGTCTTCGCTTATTTGACCTCCTTCTTTTCACATTGAATTTTTTTTGTTTAATCTTCGCGCATTCGTTGTCTACCATTTATTTTTGGGTAAAGGGTTTTACCCCGGTAAATATAACCAAAAAATAATGTTAAGTACAAATGGAATGTGGCTGAAGTACCACATTAACCTCAATGACGCTTGATAAACTAGTGTTTATGACAAGCCATAAACACAAAGACCTACCTATATTACATCAACTAACTAGGCATAAACAAGTAAAAACTTGTAGCAAGCGAGCATCCATCGACCAATCCACAGGGAGCAAGTTAACCCGGGAAGTCTGCTCATAAAACCCTTTCCAAGAAAAACCCATAGGAAAAACCTTGGAGTAGGGAAAAAGAGTACAACCCTACTACACGCTCCTTCGTGAGAAATACACATACTTGGAATCTTCCATTTATCAAGGATCAAAGCGAGACCCGAGGTTAGCTTCTTGAACTTGAAAGTAACCGGCTTCACCGAATTGTAGAGACAATGATGCTAACCCTTCCGCGATGAGCTTCATACGGCGAAAATCCTAGCATTACGCTCCATCCGGATAAAGTATGTAGTAGCATAGCGATGGCAGAAATGATGCTACCAACCGACCGCCCCTTAGATATAGGAATAAGAACATTAACAACACTCTCCAAGGAAGGCGGGGACGGCATCCATGCGGATAAAACCGGACACGAAAACAAACACGCATAGAAAGCGGCACTCAAAAATAAGTGAGAATGAGAATCCGGAACCAATTCACAAAGCGGGCATCTAAGCGAGTCCAAATCAACATTAGGACCAACATCCCATTGTCGCATCCTATCTTGGGTCTTCGACTTCGCTAATAGCGAGCCACAAGTGTATTGCATGCCTCGGGATAAAATGAGAGAACCAAGGAACATTACACCAATCAACCACATCGCCCTAAGGCGTATAGAATCCCATGCACTGAAAAACCACAAAATTACCATCCAACTTGCCATAATAATCCATCAAGTATCATTAAGGTAAGTGGCC
Organism: Chrysanthemum makinoi; assembly: GCA_910596185.1. Taxonomy (NCBI): domain Eukaryota; kingdom Viridiplantae; phylum Streptophyta; class Magnoliopsida; order Asterales; family Asteraceae; genus Chrysanthemum; species Chrysanthemum makinoi. The sequence continues at coordinate 226,723,352 of OU343225.1, read as the reverse complement.
GAATTGCGGCTAACAATGGAAAGCGAGATAACCATCCACCGGCCATCGCCAAACACCATTAGCAATCGGTCGAAGCGAATCGGATAAATTAAAACCGCTCGGGCAATATCTCTAGCGGTAAGCAAATCGCGAAGTGGACTTACGACACCACCTATCAAACCAAACCGATGTGTCCTTTCCATTATTGATCTTATGCCAAATAAATGAACGAATCTTTGGTCGAATCGTAAGAAGCTTGCGCCATCAGCTAACATCCCCAAACATGGAACATCCCAAAAACTTCTCCCACGAAGTTTATAAGAATGAATCCATTGAACCCATAACGACTCTTTATGTGTCAAAATACTCCAAATATGTGTAGTCATGAGAGCAATGTTAAAATCCTCCAAACGTCGAATACCAAGACCACCTTCTTTCTTTGGCTTACAAACAGATTCCCAAGCAACCTTAGCCTTTCCCTTTTCATTTCTCCTTGACACCAAAGGAAACCCCTCATAAGCTGCTCTAACTCATGTATATCTGGTAGGGAGAGTAAAGGCTGAAGCCAATCTGATGCATCGATGATAAAAGCAGACCTCACCAACTGAAGCCTACCCGCGAAGATAAGAACTTATTATGCCAATCATTCACACGGCCTTCCAACTTTTCAACAAGAACCTTACAATCCCTATAAAGAAGTCCAAGAAGATATAAGGGGAACCCCAAGATACTGACGAGGGAGACATACCAAGCGGCATAGGCGGAGAATAGTAGCTTTAATAGCATTAGGCACATTACAAAAGAAAGCTGTACTTTTAGGGATACTTGGGACAAGAACCGAAAAGTTCTTGAAATCCTCCAAAGCACATAATGACATTACTGAATCACGATGGCCTCTAGCGAACAAGAAGAGGTCATCACAAAACATAGGTTAATAATTCTCTGTTGTTCACACAAATGATGGCGAAAATCCTTTGCATTAGAAACCTTTATGCGCAATATAAGAGTTAAAACTTCCATAACCAGAGTAAACAAATAGGGAGATAACGGGTCACCTTGTCGAAGACCCCGCTTACCTTTAAACCCGATCATGAAGATCCCCATTAATACATATAGAATAAGATGTAGATGAGATACATACCATGATCCATCAACCATTTTTCGTGAAAACCAAACCCAATCAGGATAGCTTTAAGAAAAGCCCAATCAACCGTATCATATGCCTTCTGAATATCAACCTTAAACGCACATCTAGGTGGACCTCTTCCTCTATGATAATTCCGCATAAGCTCTTGGGTAAGTAATATATTATCGGATATCACGACGACCCGGGAACAAAGGCGATTGATTATCTTGACCAACTGACCAAGGCCTTCTTTAATATGGTTAGCAAGGATTTTGCTAATGCACTTATACATGACATTACTGACAGAAATAGGCCTATAGTCATTAATCTTAGACGGGGTAGACACTTTAGGGATCAACGATATAATGGTATGATTAATCTCCTTAAGAAGCTTACCATTCATGAAAAAATCGAGCAGCGGATATAACCTCAACACCCGCAATATCCCATGCTTTCTTAAAGCGTAGTGTAACTCATCGGGACCGGAGCTTTATCATCCCCATAGAAAATATAGCCTCCTTTATCTCCGCATCCGTGACATGACGAACCATCGAATTAGCCAATTGATGTGAAAGAACATTAGAAAATATACCGTACTCATCAAATGGACTACAATTACCTTCAATACCAAGAAACAGTTCATAATGAGCAACAAAAGCATCTCAGCACTGATGACCCTCATACAAGACATTGTTTGCATCTCTCACCAATTCAATTCGGTTCTGGGCACATTTGCTTTTAACAATATTATGAAAGTAAGCCATATTAGAATCACCTGCATGAAGCCATTGAACCTTAGATTTATGCTTTAAAAACCGTTCTTCATCTAATGTAGCCTCCTTAAATGCAAGAAGATAGTGAGCATGTTCATCACGTGGGTCTAAATTAGGCGGATCGTATCAATAGCCTTTTGGACCTCATCTAACTCCTTCCGAATCCTAACTACCCGTTCATTTAGATTACCTTGACTATGTAAAAGCTTACGAAAAGGAGATTTCAGCCCCTTTAAGCGTTGAACCACACGATACATAGCACAACCATGAACATTAAGATTCCATCCCATGATGCCCGTATCAATAAACCCATCTTTATGAACCAAGAAATTAGAGAATTTGAGCTTTAGGCTTGGGCTTAGTTACAGGGAATCGCGAGAACACGGAGAATGATCTCGAAATACGATAAGGTTGAAATATAGCAAGCGAACACGGAAACAAGTCACAAATTTAAGATTGCCCATCACCCTATCAATTTTCTTCAATGTACCAAATGAGCCTCTTGGTTTCTGATTCCAAGTAAAGTGAAGACCAGTACAATTAAGATCCTCAACCTTCATTTTCTTAACACAATCTTTGAATTGGCGCGCAATGTCGAGCATAACTACCACATGAATGATCCTCCAAGTTAAGTGCCGCATTAAAATCACCCAACAAAACCCAAGGCCTACTACGCATAAACCCAGCATGGCAAATAAGATTGGACCAAAGCCGCCGATGAACATAGTAATTATCTGCATACACAAAAGAACGAGAAAAAAGTTTTCTTTGTCCGTCCGAGTATTTACACGAACATGCATAACACGGTTAGTTTGAGACATAATCATAACATCAACAATATCATCATTCCAACCAAGAATATCACGGGACCCCTTATCACAAAGACTACCATTTGGCGTCCACTTCCCCAGGCGACAAACATTACGACATGTATCATACTCTGAAGCGCATCAACATGAGATTTCAAGATAGCACACACACTAAGATTATTATCATTAACCACCTGTTTAACCTCTTTTTGTTTAGTGGAATGGTTCAAACCCTTTATATTCAAGAGGCGATACTAAACATCGAGGACATTCAGGACGGGAGTGCTTGCCCCGATTTGTCAAACAAATTACGGATTCATCATAAACATTTTCAACCTCATCATCATCCGCCAACCCATTATTCTCATCAACATCATCGAGTAGCCAAAGAACCAAATGGTTTAGATGTAGATATATTAGGAGCGGTGGATTACTTACCGTTGTTGAAGCATGGCGGGTTGACTACCCATTAGACATATCGGTAGGGGCATTAGGTGTAGAATTATTAGGTGAAACCAAATTACCTACCGATTGGGTGAATGACGTACTAGTACTAGCACCTCCTTGGGAGGTATGCTAGTAGTAGTAGTATGTAACGACTTTGGGTCTATCTTGCATATTTTACCAACTGGAACCCCATTAAACACATTACCACTTTTATTTTCCTTAGCATTCCTCTTAGCTTTACCCTTTTTCCCAACTAGTTGAAACCCATCATTACTATCCTCCACAACCGGGTTGGTCACAATTTTCTTAGGACAAGAGTCAACAGAGTGGCCAAAAATCAAACAAACATCGCACCTAGGAGGTTTCCACTCATATTCCACCCTAATAGTTTGAAGAGAACCGAGTCGATCCAAATATGGTACCCCCAATAGTAATAGATTCCTTAAGGGGAGTATGAGAGTCAATTTCAATTAAACAACGGGCAAAACTACTCCTACCCCAAGATTCAACACACATAGAGCTAGTAAAAGAATCAAGCATGATAGGCGTTGCCAATATGTGTTGCAATAATACTAATGCCATCCTCGGAAAATACATAGCGAAACATCATGAAGTTTAACCCATACGAATCTGGTTAACTCCTCTTTCGTCAAACTAGTACTCATGGTCCACTTTTTAAGAATAATAGGACTATTCTTAATCATCCACGGACCTCCTTCAAGAACAACCTCCAAACCAACACGAGAGTCAAACTTAAAAGAAAAGCCTTTTGCATTCATCATGATCCGTTTTAAACCATACTTATCCCGGTTGTTACGTGCAAAACTCAACCACGGGAAATGCAATACGCTTACCAATGAAGTATCCATTACAAGGTGTTATCAAATTTAGAGCTAATATTTTGTACCACCTTAAGAGGAATGGACACGTCAACACCATTAAACATATTATCAACTTTAATTGCACGAAAGTTAGACTTACGTTTTCTTGGGACACTTTGAATTAGCACCACTAGTAGCACGGTATGACTTAGGTGATGTATTTACCTCCGCACTTTGAACAATAGTCACATTACCTTGAGATTTCTCCACGGTAGAGGGTGAAGCATTAGTGTGAACCACATGCAATTTATCCGCTAGATGAGAAACCAAGCGTTATCTCCACCGGGAAGATTAGTCTCATTACCATTATCCACACCACCTTGTTCCTTGGACGCACCCAAAACACTAGCTTTAGACCCCAACGAATCAGAAAGAGAAGGAAAACCATGCATGCTTGTCGATGTAACATTAGGTCCAGCATCCCAAAACGATCCATACTCCAAGTTTTCTACCTCTACGTTAGTAAAACCAGAATCTAAGCGTGTTTGTTCCATAGTACCTTGAAGAGTATCATTCTTTGGCATTCGAGTGTCATCAGAGACAATATTGTCGAAACCTGGATTAGGGTTTCTCAAAACCCTAGTCGCAACTCTTGGACGTTAGATGTATCCTTCAACTCTTTGTTAAGCTCACGATATCTAAGACCAATCTCTTGATACGAATCAGAAGCACCCCCAGCAGCAATATTGGAATCAACATCAGATGTAGCTACATTAGGGTGTCGTAATATTCTAACAAGCAAACTAGGGTTATCGCAACCTCGAGAAGCCTCTTCGTTCCCTTTCAACCTCATCACGAGCTTCAAATGCATCCAAATCCACGTTAACCTTACCACTATTATCCGTAATATAATTAAGAAGCGGCAAACAAGTAAAGAACCGAGAAAAAGCAAAGCGACCAGCGAAACCCTAAAAACGTAAAACAAAAGCAAACTGGAAATCCACGTCAATCTTCCACAAACGAAGTCCTTAGTGAGACTAAGGCATGAATTGATGCGCAACTTTACTACCCAAAATCAGCCATGAAGCACAGAATAAAAAAGAATCGATTTATATGTTATCGTGGAAAAAACCCTAAAAACGATTTTCTCTAGGCGACAAATTGCGATTCACTTTCTTCCCTTAAAGTCGATTATTAACATGCTCTAATTCACAATCTTTTGCGTTGATCTGATCCAATTAATCAATTGCACCTGTGTTTTGCTTGGTTGATTCATTCTTTGCAATCGTTGTGGATTTAGGAGTTTTATCGCTAGTTTAGGGTTTCTTTTGATCGCTCTGAGAATTCAATCGTTTGTGCTATTATGATGGATATTGGTTAGTGTGTTGTGCTTCATATCATGCCTTAGCTCCTCTAAGGTTATTGTGGTTGAAGATTGACAAGGATCTTCTTGTGTTTCCTGGTTTTCGTTTGGTTTTCTTTTGGTTTCGGTTTTCTTACGTTGTAATTCGTTTTAGGGTTTGGGTTTGATCTCATGGACAAGGTTGGCGATTCTGAAATTGATGTTGATGCATTGAAAGCTAGGATGCAACGTTTCAAAGACTTGGAGGCTGGTAACGTAGATACTCAACCTAAGATGGCCACTAGGGTTTTGCGAAACCCTAGTTTCTCCTCGGTGCAAGAACATGTGACTACTGCTGCTATGGATGATAGGGCTGGTTCATTGGATGCTAGTTCGATTCAAGGGGTTGTCCTAGGTGATGTTGGCGGCCTGAATGTGATTGGTACGGATGAAACTTGGCTTCCACCTTTGGAGACGTCTTTTCCGACTACTATGGAGAATATTGGTAAGTTTTCTACTAACTTGGGCGTCTCTGGTGTTGATGATGCTTCGTTTTGGGATGTTGGACCCTTTGGTATCCTATCTAATCTTAGTGAAAAGGAGTACCCATCGTTACCTACTCATGCTAATTCACCGGTAGATGCTAATGCTGGCTATTTGTCTATGGCTAAAACAAACTACATCATTGTTAATTCGACCAAAAATGCAAGTACATCCATTAATACCTCTAAGACAACATCATTGTGCATGCTCTTTGTACTAGTAATAAAAAGGGGTAAGGAATTTTGACCTTTGGAATCGATAATTTAATGGAGGATGTTGAACTTTCTATTCCGTTTAAGGTTGTTGAGGATATTAGTAGTTTTGATAACATGTCTGGTTATTTTATTGGTAAAGGGTTGCTTTCCTGTTGTGGAGTACTATGCACGGACCACATGGGCGAAATATGGGTTGAAGAGGGTGATGATGAATGCCAAGGGTTTTTCTTTTCAAATTTGATCGCAAAAGGTCTAGAGGATGTTCTTGAGGAGGGACCTTGGATGATTCGTAATATACCCATTATATTGAAGCCTTGGACTATGAATACTAATTTATTGAAAGAGTTTAACTTCGTGTCGGTTTGGGTAAAGCTACATGATGTTCCCATGGTTTTCGAGGATGGTCTTAGTCTAATTGCTACAAAGATTGGTACACCTATTATGCTTGACTCATTTACTACTACGATGTGCTTAGAATCGTGGGGCCGTTGTAGCTTTGCACGTGCTTTGATTGAGGTGAATTCGAATCAGATTGAAATCTAGTTTGGTCATTGGTGTCCCCTTGATGAATGGCATAGGTTATACTAAAGAAACTATCCGTGGAGTATGAGCCACCAAGTGTGATACATGTAAAATCTTTGGCCATACTTGTGACCAATGCCCTAAAAGATTAACCTATTTTGCTAATGTGGTGGAAAAGGATGCGGATGGGTTTCAAATTTGTTGGTAATAAGAATGTTGGGAAGGGTGGTGCCCCAGCGTGGTTGTAACGAAGGTGGGCGAGAAATTTGTTTATCAAAAAGGTACTACTAACCCAAAAATGTAGCTCCAGCTACTAGTAATGTGTCTAATTAAGTAGGTGCCTAATAAGTCTTCTAATTGAATGCAACTACTTCTAAACCTCCCCAATGCTAGTGTGAGTAATGCTAAATAAGTGCATGGCACTGAAGCGCAGGGAGTAATCTAAAGGCTAAGGATTACGGTATTAAGCTTAATAACTCGTTTGGGACTCTTGGTGAGGGGATGGAAATTGAACCTGATGGGGAGGATGACTTGCTGAATGTTTATGATGAAACATCGGGTTTTATGGCTTCTACTTCGACAGGTGTTACTTATTCCATGAGGCAAAGCACTCTGCATCTAGCGTTCTTAATGTTTAGTGTTGCTTCCTGAATATTAGGGTTTGAACCGTTCCCTAAACAAAAAGGTCGCGGCAGTGGGTAATGAGAATAATTTGTGTTTGTGTGCTATTTTGGAATCTCATGTTGATGTGTCTTGTGTGTAATCGTGTGCTAAGGTTTATCGTGGCTGGAAGTGGATGTCTAATGGGAGTTTGTGTGATAAAGGTTCCTGTATTATTCTTGGATGGGATGATGCGGTTGTTGATGTTTTACTTATGTCCCAAACTAACGGGTTATGCATGTGCGGTGAATGTGAAAGTGACAACAAAGCTTTCTTTGTCTCGTTTGTTTATGCTCATAATTATTATATTGATCGGCGTGCTTTATGGCATGAACTTGAGGTTCATGGAAGTCTTATGCGAGATAAGCCTTGGGTCCTTCTTGGGGATTTCAATGCGGCTTTGTTTTGGAAGATAAATGGGAGGGTTCACGAGCCTAACATTGCTATGAATGAGTTTAAAGGCGTGTTAATACTATTAAAGTCTCGATATTAACTCCTGGGTCTTCACTTTACTTGGAACCAGAAACCTAAAGGTAGTAATGGTGTTTTGAAGAAGATTGATCGTGTTATGGGTAACGTTAAATTTAGTGATGACTTTCCTGGTTCATTTGCTATATTTCACCTTCTTAGTATCTCGACCATTCTCCTTGTGTTTTGAGAATTCCCACATTATCTAAGAAGAAACCTAAGCCTTTAAATTTTTAATTTCCTAACATATAAAGTTGGTTTTGGATGTTGTGCGAAGGGTGGAAAAATGACATTCGAGGGGCATAATATGTTCAAGGTGGTGAAGCGCTTGAAGGGTTTGAGAAAACCCATTCGAGCTGCTTAAAGATCATGGTAATCTTCATACAGTGTGAACAACCGTGTGGAACTTGATGAGGTCCAAAGTCTCTTGATAAGGACCGCTTTAGTTCTTCGGGGAAGAGGAGATTATTTATCGGCATTCGTGATGCCGTTCGGATGAGGAAAGATTTTTGAAGCAAAAGGCTAAGGTGGAGTGGCCGTTGAAGGTGACTCTAATTACGCTTATTTTCATAATATTGTTAGAGTAGAAGCCAGGAGTCGTATTGAGTGGTTCTTGATGCTAATAATGTTATGCACCAAGGCAACAGGTGCCTAATGTATTTGTTCAACATTATGAGAATTTTCTTGGAGTGGAAGGGAATACTAATCCGTTTGTAGATCGGGTTTGTTTTCTTCTTCTATTGACGGATAGAGTACTTGGATGGTAAGGGAGGTGACTAATTTGGAGATTAAGGATGCTATGTTCTCAATTGGTGACAATAAGGCCGGGCCGGATGGTTTCGGTGCATTTTTCAAAAGGCTTGGGATATTGTGGGTAATGATGTTTCTTTGGCTAGGATTTCTTTTCTAATGGGGTGATCAGGAACTTCAATCACACTATTATTGCTCTTATTCTAAAGTCTCCACGTAAGGTTAATGACTATAGACCTATTTCTTGCTGCAATGTGCTTTATAAATGCATTAGTAAAATTATATCCATCGAGATTAAGGGGCTTGGTGATGTTGTTAGTATTAATCAATGGCTTTTGTTAAAAGTAATATATCGGATAATATTCTTCTTACCCAAGAATTAATGCGTAATTACCATCGTCCGCGAGGACCGCCGAGGTGTACATTTAAGATTGATATCAAAAGTATGATCTTTGTTGATTGGGCTTTTCTTGAGACTATCCTAGTTGGTTATGGGTTTCACAATAGGATGGTTTCTTGGATCATGGCTTGTGTTACTAGTGTGTAAATACTCCATATGTATTAATGGTGATATCTATGGGTGGTTCGAGGGTAAAGGGGCTTCACAAGGTGATCCTATGTCACCTTATCTTTTACTCTTGTTATGGAAGTTCTTACTCTATTATTGCGGTAGGGTTGAGCGTGTGAAGATTTCCAATATCACCATCTTTGTGAAAGCGAAGTTACTTAATCTTTGTTTTGAGATGATCTATTTATTTTTCGCATGGTGATGTGGTCTCGATTAAGCGTGGTTATGGATGCTTTAGATGAGTTCAAGAATTTGTGGGGCTTGTTCCTAGTATCCCCGAAACAGCGTTCTTCTGTCATGTGCCTACCCAGGTTAAGTTGTCCATATTGAACTCTTTGTCATTTAAGGAAGATGCGGCTCCTGTTAAGTACTTAGGTGTTCCTCACGATCTCCTCGGCTGCACTTTATCGGGATTGCAAAGTGCTTGTTGAAAGGGTCCAGTCTAGAATATCTGATTGGAAAAACAAATTTTATCTATGAATTAGTTTACGACTTATTACATCGGTGTTATCTTCCATGCATATATCTTGGGCCTCAGTATTCATTCTTCGGCCGCGTGTTATCATGATATCGAGCTGCTCATCGTGGTTTCTTTTGGTGTCAGGGTGATATGAAAAATGGTAAGGCTAAGGTGGCATGGGAGGATATTTGTAAGACTAAAGAGGAGGGTGGTTTGGGTATTAGTCTCCCATGATCTTAATGTCGCACTTATGGCAAAGCATGTTTATAGTATTTTGACTCATAAGGAATCTTTATGGGTTAAATGGATTCATGCTTATAAGCTTGAGGCATGAGTTTTGGGATGTTCCATATGCGGGTGATATGAGTTGGGGCTGGAAAACTTCTTCTTATACGCCCACTATTATTTGCCTTTTTACGTTCCATATCAGTGATGGAAAGAGGGCTTTTATTTGGTTTGATAATTGGTGTTCTTTGAGCCCTCTTAGGAGTTTCCTTCTTCTAGAGACATCTCTAGGTCTCGGATTTTCGTTGAACAACTGATTTGGTGCTTCGATGGTAATTAGAGGTGGCCTAGTGAGTGGATTAATAGGTTTCCGGACTTATTGCTTATTACTCCTCCAATTCCTCTTGATGGTATTCGGACGATTTGGTTTGGAGAGTTCCTAATGGTGTTCTCATGCCGTTTACAATCTCTCATGTTTGGGACTCTATCCGTGGTAGTGCTAATCTGGTTCCTTGGTTTCATGTTGTGTGGTTCCCTCGGTGTATCCTAAACATCGTTTAATCTTTGGTTGGTGGAATTAATTGCAAGCTTAAAACATAAGATAGATTGAGGCAATGGGATGTCGGTCCGACAAGCTTAAACACCGTTGTCTATACTGTGACAACCAACACGATTCTCATGCTCACCTTTTCTTTAAGTGTCCTTTTTCTACAGTGTGGAGAGAGTTTGTTCTCTTTGTGGCATGGATAATATCCCTCCTAGGCTGAATGATATTGTCTCGCACCTAATACCATTGTGCGAGGGATGATCTGCCTCTGGTGTTATATCCGTCGATTCTTCAACGCTTCATGCTACTCTATTTGGCGTGAGCGGAATTCAGGTTTGTTTAAGGAGAATGAAGTCATATTCGGTGTTTGATGATATTTGTCTATTGTTCATTTGAAGATCCTTTCGTTTAGATTCTCGAAGAACTCTATGTGGATCCAGAAGGATTATGGATACTGGAAGCTACGGATCGGTGATCATTGCGGATTGTTCAACGTCTTAATGGAAGTTCTACAACGTTTATCTAGTTCGAAGGGAGTGCGGGAATGGGTTGTACTCTTTTCCCTTCTCCAAGGTTTTTCCTTTGGGTTTTCTTGGAAAGGGTTTTAAGGAGGCAAACTTCTGGGTCATCTTGCTCTTTTGCATATGTGGTGTTTATGCGGGATGCTTTCGGCGGTTACAAGTTTTTCTTGTTTTATGCCTAGTTAGATGATTAATGTATAGCTAGGTTCTTTGTGTTTATGGCATGTCATAAACACTAGTTATCAAGCTTTTGCTTGAGGTTAATGTATACACTTGCATTCCATTTGTACTTAACATTTTTTGGTTATATATATTTACCGGGGTAAAACCCTTTACCCAAAAAAAACCCTAAACAACTAAAAACCGACAATGACAAACCCTAACTCCAATCGATTACAAAAATCAGAGACAATTACGTAAATCACGAATGAAATCACATAGCTGAAACGAATTAGAGTAAGAAACAAGAGATTAGAGATTGCATGATGTCGAATTATTAGAGGTGAAAGGGATTCGGTGTTTTCTTTTTTTTCGCCAGAGCCAAATCGACACCATTTAAATGGAGACTACTCGTGAAGTAAAGAGATGATGCCGACCATTCTTCTGGCGGTTTACGAACTTGAGAGGTTAGGTGAAGCGAAGCCGCTTGCCGCAACATCTGCTGGAGGGAGCTGGACGGATCAACTAGAGGTGCAAGGACGGGGACAAGATTCCACCGGTGGACACTTGGAAGACGTGTGAGCAGAAGAACTATGACCAGCATACTTTAGACGTGCGGAGAAGTTACTACCATGATTCAGGCGTATTGTGGTCAACCGTCCAACCATTGAGATGCTGAGAAGATTCATCTATTTCAGATGATTGGGCACGACTTGTGTTATTCCGATTTGTTTGTCACGCATTTTGAGGCGGTTTGATATTTTGCTATATGATTTTGATCGTCATTACTTTCTTTGATTCGTTCAGAACTCGGTTTGAATCGTGAAGTTTTATGGTTTAGCATTTTAGGGATATGTCAACTTTATTTTGGATCATCAGTAATTAGTAATGAGGAACCATTTCGAGCAAGTGGTTGGCCTCCTTCTCTTGTGTTATGGTAAGTTGTTTTGATGTAGTGTATGCTGTATGTATGTGATCTGGTTTATTTTGGTATGTTACTTGCTACCTGTATATTATCTCTTTTGTTGTGATATTGGTTATGTGGTTTGTCATAACCCGGGGTAGAATATGATGACAATAAGGACTTGTTATGTGATGCAAGTATTATGACGCCTGATCAACGTGATAATACCAAGATCATATAATTTGAACTTATTGAAATCTTACGACGTCTTGGGAAATGCCTGGGGTTGGTACGTGAATGGACTAGGAATTATATCCAACATACATGCATTATATAAGATTATGCGGCTTTGGAAGATATCATTATGATACGTGTGAGACTACGGTTATTCATCTGCCTTAAACTTCGTTAGATCTCTGTGTACCCCTGCGACTTCAATTTCCGAGGACGAAAATTTTTCTTTTAGGGGAGAAGAGTTGTAAAACCCCAAAGATCGTAAACGTGTTAAATGACTATTTTGCCCTCAAACTTAATAATTGTGAATTACGTAATATGCGGCAAGCTCGTTAAATTAGTTTAACGCAAACTTATAGATGACATATACAAGATGATAAGATTTTTTACACTTATGTCTACTATACCTTGTAATATTTGCACTTAAAACCCTAAACTGGTAAAACTTGTCATAAATGACCCTTAAAGTATGATAACACTTGTTTCACTATTTTAACCTAAATTGACCTTGATTATGTCATTTATGACTAAATCTACTAAATACGAAAACATGCTATTTTTGTAAAATTACTAATTATGGAAACCTGCTATTTTTGGAAAGTTACTTAATATGGAAATCTGCTAAAATTGGAAACCTGCCTAAAATAGAAAGTTACCTAAAATGGAATGTTACTAAAAGTGGAAACCGGCTAAAAATGGAAAGCCGTCTAAAATGAGTAATCCGATCTTAATAAGCATTATCTAATTAATAGGTTCTGGACGGTGGAATTGATTCATCGTATGACCTTACTTCCCTATTTAGCTTGCTTCGAATGACGTACATATATTCTATCCCTTTTCAGTAAGGGTTTCCCATGACTTTTTGATCCTTCGACTTTGTTTCGTTTATGATATTCCATTACTATGATACTTTTGCTATTGACCCTCTGATATCGAATATTTGCTACTGACCCTCTGATGTTGAACCTTTGCTATTGACCATCTGATATTGAACCTTTGATATGGACCTTGTGATTATGAATTTATGTTATGAACCTTTGATATTGAACCATTGTTATGAACCTCCTGATTATGAGCCTTTGATATGAACATCTGATTATCAACCTCTGATTATGAACCTCTGATTATGAACCTATGCTATGGACCTCTGATATGAACATTTGACTTCTGAACCTTTGATATGAACCCTTACGATATGATTATGCTTTGACCCTTGATTTGATACAAGCCAAATATGTTTCCATAGTCATGGAGGTACCATGACCATGTCATTGATGCACCAATGGCATGACTCACGTGTCATGAGTGATGTTACACAGTCCCCACCGTTATATGATTATGAGCTCAAGATATATGTTTGGCCACTATGTTTCTAGGGGGCGTATGGATGCATCCTAGATTTGTTAAGTATCGATATGTTATGCTATGATATGATTTATGGTGAATGATAGGTGTCTGCAATACGCATCTTCACAGTCTGGGAGCTAGCTACTCTATTGGTTACTAAGGTCTCCCCTCATATTATTTATGGTATTCCGAGGTCACCCCTTCGAGTACAATGGTTACTATGATATTATATGATATGATACGATATGTTTTTGGGCTCATGGTAGATTTCTGACAACCTTTACACTTTCGATATACCTATATTGTACCTTCTGTATACCCCAATGCACCATATTCTGTATTGATTGTCCATTACTCATTACTCTTATGTGACTCACTCTACTACCATGCTATATTCCCTTTCATTAATCTGACATACTCTTATCCGTTACTTCAGACTATCATTCCATTCACATCTGAGAGCCATATTATATGATTATTGGGTTTATGTGTTGATTATGCTATTACATGTTATTGACTCTAAATAAAAAATGGGTATCCCCGTATTCTCTCTCTCTTGTGGTGATATCCGGCCACCCCTATCCCTACCCTCTTCCGGCCACTTTCTTCTCTATAATCGCCTCTCTACCTCTAAACAATCTGTGATTCGTTCATTGGAATGCAATCGGTTATACTGAGAAGTGTTTTTCTCGTATAGGGGTGTGCCTGATCTGCCAAAACCCTAAGTTTTATCTAGTTGATTGCCTTCTTTTAGTGCGATAAGCTTTGTTAGGGTTTCAGGCAGGGCCTGGTTTTTGTAGATCGTTTCCAGTTTTGGCTTTTAATTCATGTCGGTTTATTCATGTAGATCGACCCTTTTCTTGGAACGATCTAGTGGGTTGTTAAGTGTTTATTACCATATCATGCTCTTACCTTATAAATGCTTATTTATTTTCTTTTTGGTCGGATTTGGCTTAAGGATTATAAAACCTTTTTGGTTTTCTTTTTGGTCGATCTTGATGGGGACCTGCTGTTCTTAACGCATAACAAAACCCTAGCCTTTAGGGTTTGGTTTATTTATTCATCATGGATGTAAACCTTGTTTAGGCTTTTCGCTGATTGGAAGTAATGCTGCTCGTTACCCTTGTTTAGGGTTTGTTTGTCAATTTAAGGTTCTTAATCAGAGATATGTGTTATCGTGGGTGTTTGGAGAGATTTAATTCAAGTTTTAGGATACTCTTGTTCAAAAATCCTTGTCCTTTATGCACAAATCTGTATTGATCTTGTATCAATCATTACTGTTTCATTGGACAGTTTTGTGTGGCGATTGGAAGTTAGGGTTTGTGTAAACCCTATTTTAGTCTAATATGGGTTCTTTACAGCGGTGGCGTTTAATTCCATCAAGGTTTCTTGTATCTGAATCGACGGCTGTTTGGGATTACATGTTGGTTGATGCTGCGGTGCAGCTATATTGATTGTTAAGGTTTATGTTGAACCTTGTTAAGTGGTACGACCTGATGTTGGTGGATTCACGTCCATCAGCCTTGGTGAGGTCATTTTTGCTTGTCTTCATGTTCCTAAAGGGTCGTACTTCATGCTGTTTGCTGCAACTACTTGATTTGGAACTACATGTTGGGATTGGGTAATGTTATGCATGGTTTACATGATTCTGTACTTAGTTTCCCATTGATCGACGTTTCCATTGTATTTTAGTCTTGCTTTCGTATTGTGGGGCTGTTATATGATGGAATATTGGATGTTGTTGGTGGAGGTTTTGTTTGTGGTGTTCTTTTCTTCTACAAACAGATTATATGTTGAAGATCGCTTGGATGTTTCTACGTGGATTCTTCATGGAAGTTAAGGTGGACTGCTATAGTGATTTAAAAGGCTCAAGTGCTTTTCTTGAGTAGTATTGTTAATTTTTATGTACTTTTGTCATTATTGGTAGGTTCATTTTATTGTAAGTTATAGGAATGGTGTCATTCTTATATTCGAGTCTATAAGTGTCCTAAGGGACATAGGTGAGGGAAATCACCCTCATCCTATGTACCTCAACGTTTTTTGGAGTAACGAATTTTACCGAGGTGAATTAACCCTTTTACCCAAAAAAAATGCTATTACATGTTACATTTGACTACCGTTTACCCTGCTACGATATGATTAATATGCGATTATATGATTCACCTGTTGTCATCTGACTATATGTTATCTTACTGTTATGTGACCCTTTGATTTGTCTGGTGACCATGCTAGTGTGTAATCGATTGGTTTATCTAGTTATCATGTATACTTTCGTTCAGTTGATCTCATGGACTATGATTATCCATTAGTATCTTTATATGCTAATTGTTGACCTGCCATATTTACACTCTTGCTTATGCCACTATTAAATGATGTAATGGTTCAGCCTATGTTATCGGTCTAGTTAACTTGTTTATTTTCCATTCTATGTCCTTAATTCATTCAATTATAATGTTCGTACTGTATTCCTACTTGATACGTGTGGCTACCATGTTTTGACTGCTGATGGTACTTCCGTTGTTATGATACTTGTATGTTATTAACTGTGGGTTACTTACTTGTGTGATTGCCATGCTCACTTCCTAATCAGTTGCTTCCGCTAGCTTTTAGATTTCTGTTTGGCTTATATGTAGTCTGATTTCCTGATTAATTGTATGCATGGTTATTTAGATGTGCTTATGTATATGTCATCGATGCGTTATGTGCTTTGTTCTCCTCTGTTATTTGTTCCTGCTGGATATCTGTTACTTTTGCGTTCTGCAGGTTCCTCATTGACTCAGTGTACTCTCTTCGTTGCGACTTTGTTATTGTTTCCTTTGTTTCATTTCGCATTTCTGATTTTGTTTAGCTTTCGTTTTGTCATATCTTTTCACTGGGCTTTTTAAGCTCAACCGCATTTCTTTTCTCTGGCACGGAGGTTTTAGGTTGGAAGATGGGCTTTGATGGGTCGAGTTGGATTATCTGAGTAGACCGACCCTAGTTACCTTATTATTTTGGGACTTATTTTGAAGAGCCATTGTTTTGATTTTCATTTCATTTTGATATTTTGGATTTTGTAATCTTCTTTGTAAGTCATTCGTTTATATAACTTGGTATTTCATTTTGTATGGTTTCCGTTTGCAAAAATTTTATTTGTATGTTCTGATATGACACCAGAATGTGACACTTCTACCCTTGCCGGGTTGGGGTGTTACAATTGTAACACTTTAGGCAAATCCCACATCGCCTGTGGCCTGGAGAGATGTTGGGCTCATAAGATAACATTCGCCTTACAATGACACAACTGGCGGTTTTGTGGCTCATCTTTGCAGGTGGAGTTCTTAGGAATTGGCGATTAAAGCGTGCTCATGTGAGAGTAGTGCTGGCTTGGTGACTGCCGGGATGTCTTCAAATGAGGCCACAAAAATAAAGCCGTGAGCCTGCGGGCAAAGCGGACAATATTGAGGTCAGATAAGGCGGGGTGTTACAGATGGTATCAGAGTCACTCCTGAGCCATTCGAGAATGTGGGGCAAACCTCATCGAGGATGATGAGTCCCTAAGGAGGTGATTGTAACACTTTAGGCAAATCCCACATCGGCTGTGGCCTAGAGAGATTTTAGGCTCATAAGATAACATTCGCATTACCATGACACAACGCGTTTTGTGGTCTACTGCGGGTGAGTTCTTAGGAACTAGCAGTTAAGCGTGCTCATGTGAGAGTAGTACTGGCTTGGGTGACCTGCCGGGAAGTCTTCAAATGAGGCCACAAAACAAAGCTTGAGTGCTGGGCAAAGTGGACAATATTGTGGTCAGATAAGGCGGGGTGTTACTCCAACTTCCATGGGTTGGCTAGCCAGCTGTGGTAATGTAGTTCCTTCATGATTCGTGCGTCCACAAGTTTCTCTACTTCTTCTTGTATTGCTTTGCTCCTTTCCTGTGCTTGACCTCTTTTCTTTTGCCGTATTAGAGTATACCCTTCTCGTATGTTTAAGTTATGTTCTGCTATGTGTCTTGGAACACCTGTCATGTCGGCTGGGCACCAGAAGAATATATCCAAGTTTCGCTTTAGCAGGTCACATAGCTTCTTTCTTCCATCATCCGATAGGGTTGACCCAATGGCTATTGTTTGTTTTAGATGTTCTGGATGTATTGCCACGTGTATTAAGCTTTTCAATTTGTTTTTCCATCACGGGTTGTGGTGTTGGTTCAGAAAACATGGTACATTCTAACGGGACCATTTTGCTACTGCGAATTGTGAGCACTCCGCCTTCTACAGGGATCTTTATCATTCCGTGAGCCGTTGAAGGTCTGCACAGAAGTTTAGCACCCGGCCTTCCTATAATCCCGTTATAAAGGCGATTGGGACCTTACCACCACGGGGTTCATCCATTCGATGCCGAATGCTCATCGTCCCGATTTTGTTAACAACGATATCCGCTTCTAATTGGCCATATTACTTCTCCGCTGAACCCCATAAGGGGGGTTGTGGCGGGCACCATTTGTCTTTTTATCTCGGGGCCGGAGCTTTTCGAAGCAATGTTCATATAGGACTTCTGATGCGGAACCTCCGTCAACATACATTCGGTGAATAAAGTGTCCACCTATCTCTGCCTCGATGACCATTAGTCCGTCATTTACTTCTTCTTCCGTGAGTGATGGGAATGAAATGTTCTGGTTTGGGGAAAAGCTTTGTGTACTTTTTTGTCTTATTACGCTGGCGAAATTGCACCATCGAGGGATTGCAAGAGGCTTATCTTTCCCCTGACATTTCCTTTTTAGGTGCTTTGGGTGATCCTTGCCTGCTTTTGTTTAAGTTCCTTGATGACATTCGACGCCTCAGGTTCCTTGTTCACCGTTTTCTATCTCTTTTGAGGTGCATGCATTCGTCCGTGTTGTGTCCTACTTCTCCGTGGAACTCACAATATTTGTTGGCGTTTCTTTTCTCAATTGGTGTAAGCATTGGAGGAGGGGTTTTTAATTTTGCCTTTTCCAATGCCAATATTTCTTTGGGTGTTTTTGAAAGAATGGTGAACCTATCCTGCTTCCGATCTGTCCGGAGTTGACTTCTGTATCCTCTCTTTCAGCCTTGCTTGACCTCTTTTCTTTTTCCGTATTAGAGTATACCCTTCTCGTATGTTTAAGTTATGTTCTGCTATGTGTCTTGGAACACTAAGTCATGGTTGGGCACTTGTAAGAATATATCCAAGTTTTGCTTTAGCAGGTCACATAGCTTCTTTCTTCCATCATCCGATAGGGTCAATTCATTGATGGCTATTGTTTGTTTTAGATGTTCGATGTATTGCGGTATTCGCTTTCAATTTGTTTTTCCATCACGGGTTGTGGTGTTGGTTCGAGAAAACATGGTACATTCTAAGGGACCATTTTGCTCTTTTGCCCAATTGTGAGCACTCCGCCTTCTCTGTGAGGGGATCTTTATCATTCCGTGAGCCGTTGAAGGTACCGCTTTGCTTTGTAGTTTTCGCACCCGGCCTTCCTATAATCCCGTTATAAGGCGATTGGGACCTTACCACCACGAAGTTCATCCATTCCTTGGATGCCGAATGCTCATCGCCCCCGATTTTGGTTAACAACGACATCCGCCTAATGGCCATATTACTTCTCCATTTGAACCCCATAAGGGGTTGTGGTGGGCACCATTTGTCTTTTTATCTCAGGGTTGGAGCTTTTCAAGCAATGTTCATATAGGACTTCGATCGGCGGAACCTCGGAGTCAACAACATACTCGTGAATAAAGTGTCCACCTATCTACGCGCGATGACCATTAGTCCGTCATTTACTTTCTTCCAAAGTGAGTGATGGGAATGAAATGTTCGGTTTGGGGAAAAGCTTTGTGTACTTTTTGTCTTATTACGCCGTGTGAAATTGCACCATCGATCGGGATTCAAGAGGCTTATCTTTTCCGACATTTCCCCTTTTTAGGTGCTTTGGACCCCAGTCCTTGCTAATGCTTTTGTTTAAGTTCCTTGATGACATTCGGCAACTTTCCTGGTTCTCACGGCTGTTCTTCTATCTGCTCTTTTGAGGTGCATGTATTGTCCCGTGTTGTGTCCTACTTCTCCGTGGAACTCACAATATTTGTTACGCTTTCTTTTCTCAATTGGTGTAAGCTTGCATTGGAGGAGGGGTTTTAATTTTGCCTTTTCCAATGCCAATATTTCTTTGGGTGTTTTTGAAAGAATGGTGAACCTATCCTGCTTCCGATCTGTCCGGAGTTGACTTCTGTATCCTCTCTTTCAGCCTTGCTTGACCTCTTTTCTTTTTCCGTATTAGAGTATACCCTTCTCGTATGTTTAAGTTATGTTCTGCTATGTGTCTTGGAACACCTGGCATGTCGGCTGGGCACCAGAAGAATATATCCAAGTTTCGCTTTAGCAGGTCACATAGCTTCTTTCTTCCATCATCCGATAGGGTTGACCCAATGGCTATTGTTTGTTTTAGATGTTCTGGATGTATTGCCACGTGTATTCGCTTTTCAATTTGTTTTTCCATCACGGGTTGTGGTGTTGGTTCAGAAAACATGGTACATTCTAACGGGACCATTTTGCTACTAGGGAATTGAGCACCGCTTCTACTGAGGATCTTTATCATTCCGTGAGCCGTTGAAGGTACCGCTCAGTAGTTTTCGCACTCCCCTGCCTTCCTATAATCCCGTTATAAGGCGATTGGGACCTTACCACCACGGTTCATCCATTCTCGATGTCAATGCTCATCGTCCCGATTTTGGTTAACAACGATACCGCCTAATGGCCATATTACTTCTCCGCTGAACCCCATAAGGGGGGTTGTGGCGGGCACCATTTGTCTTTTTATCTCGGGGCCGGAGCTTTTCGAAGCAATGTTCATATAGGACTTCTGATGCGGAACCTCCGTCAACATACATTCGGTGAATAAAGTGTCCACCTATCTCTGCCTCGATGACCATTAGTCCGTCATTTACTTCTTCTTCCGTGAGTGATGGGAATGAAATGTTCTGGTTTGGGGAAAAGCTTTGTGTACTTTTTTGTCTTATTACCCGCTGCTGAAATTGCACCATCAGGATTGCAAGAGGCTTATCTTTTCCTGACATTTCCCCCTTTTTAGGTGCTTTGGACTGATCCTTGCCACTGTTTTGTTTAAGTTCCTTGATGACATTCGACAGCTTTCCGGTTCTCAGCTGTTCTTCTATCTGTCTTTTGAGGTGCATGCATTCGTCCGTGTTGTGTCCTACTTCTCCGTGGAACTCACAATATTTGTTGGCGTTTCTTTTCTCAATTGGTGTAAGCATTGGAGGAGGGGTTTTTAATTTTGCCTTTTCCAATGCCAATATTTCTTTGGGTGTTTTTGAAAGAATGGTGAACCTATCCTGCTTCCGATCTGTCCGGAGTTGACTTCTGTATCCTCTCTTTCAGCCTTGCTTATGTCCGGACTCATGCGGCTTCCGTTGCACTTGGGGTAGCGTCCTCCTTTTTTCGTGATTGCCATCGGCTACCTCCCCACGTAGGAAAGATGCGGTTACCCTCATTATCTCGTCCACCGATTTGGGTATATTATCATGTAGTCTCTTAATCAACTCGGGATTAGTGATTCTATGCATGAAGCTTGAATCCTTTCACGAATTCTTCCGCGGTTTCTCCTTCCTTTTGTTTGATATGATGAAGCTCCACTGGTTCCTTTATGTACTTCTTTTGCTGAAGGAAGTTTGACAAGAAAACTTCCTTTAGTTCGTCATAGCCGCTTCACCCATTTCTCGTAGGAGATCGTCGAACCATACCCTAGCAGATCTGGTGAGGGTAGAGTTGAACATGTGGCACCATGTTGGCATAGCCCAACGTTCTACCTTTGCCGCTGCTTGAAAATTTTGAGGTGATCTTCTGGGTCTTCACTTCCATCATATATCTTTACATTGGTAGGCATTCGCGTCTTCTTAGGCATGTCGAAATAGCGAACGCGTGGAGTGAAAGGGTCGGTCTCCTTGCACACCCATGGCCTAGCTAAGTCGTCGTTCTCGATATCCGACTTTTGCCTCATTGACCCGGAACTCCATTGTCCATCTCCGTTGTCTTCACTTCCGGAGTGCCGATCGGTCCTTCGTGAGTATGTTCGACTATATTCGTATCCTCCAGAATAGGGTTCCGTTCTTTGCGTAGAAGAATGGTGGTTAGTGCCCCTGTCTTCTTCGGATCTGCAACGTTTAGTTTTCTCTGTGCTTCCGGAACACATGGAGACACTCTTTTCTCTGTTTCCAAGCCTTTGGAATGCGCTAGCAACCTTCAACACTTCTTCCTTTTCGGCGGCTTTCTTCCGTGGTGATCTGGATCGGCTGCGTCTTGGCTCGGAGTTTTCCCTCATCTTCCGGCATTTTCGAGATTCGATCTTCTTTCTCGGATCCTTCCTTCGCCGCTTCCTGGATTTGGATTCTTTGTGGATGCTTCGCTAAAGTCTAAGCGGTTTTACTGTTTCTCTAGCCTTGAGTCTTCCTTCCTCGTTCCTAACTTTCTCTGTCATAATGGGTAAGATCCGTCAGTAGTACCGCCACGCATTTTGATGGTCGCACCGATGCGACCCATCGAGATCCCTCCAGATCTATCTCGTTCTTCTTTCCTCCCTTATTCCGTACCACAGAAATTAGGGCGGGAGTAGAATCAGAACGAGCTCTTTCGGTAGGCATTTTTTCTTTTTTGGAACGCAGTTGTGTAGTGGGTCCCACGGATGGCGCCAACTCGTTAATACAATTTGTGTGATGGGTGACAACTGATATGAATATAGCTTATCGGACTGGGCCAACAGGCTTCTAATGAGTTGGTCTTATACTTATTCAAGTAGTTTGAAAGAGATCCCTGCACAAGACAGGTAAACCGTTAGTCTTACCGTGGGGGACGGACCCCACGATTAGACTCGGGCGTGAGAGTAAGTACACACTCTTCAGAGGGAAAGTAAGAGTATATGTGTGTAATTATGAGAGAGAAAGTCGTACCTTGTATGGGGATTAGAGCCTCTTTTATAGGCGAGGTTTACCGCTAGGATTCCCTAGATTCTCGCATGTAGTAGTTAGTCACTGGAGCTGGACCCTTGGCGGACAAGGGTTCCGAGTTAATTGCGGACGCAGACAAAAGAGGTCTAACGGTTGAGGGTTCAAAGATGTTATGTATCTTGCGCGCTTCTCAAGGTCTGGACCATAGCCAATTTAGTCATTGGGCTTACTATAGGCCCAAGGTTTGTAATCATTAGGCCTGAGCCTATTGTATGTATAGTTTGTATTGAGCCTAGTAGGCCTGTTATACATACGTTGAAGTAAACGAACGCGTCGTTATAAAACACTACATAGTGTACTCTATATGATGTACTTTATTATAAACTCGTATAAATGAGAATAACGACCATGAAACCTTTGATAATCACACGATAAAGGAAGCTTAACTTTAATTATAAACATATATGTTTGGGATTATTGGGTAAATTGCCGACACTTATCAATTAACCTATTTATATTACACAAATAGTTGTCGTCATTTCCTAGTCTTTGACTAGCTTGAGTTTTGTCAGTATTTCTTGACTATGTCGATGTCTTCTTTTCTTTCGCGTGAGTTGTGCGTCACATCTATGTTTCTTACCACCACACGAAACGTTAAAACTAAACTTTTGAGACATTAATTATAAACTTTTGGGAATGATAATGGACTTTTGAAAGTAACGACATGAATGACCCACGAAAACTACGACACATCACTTTCTTATCGATTTCCTTATCATATGAGCCGTGTTTTAAGAATAGTTGTACACGCATTAGGTTGCGTCTCTCCTATTCTATCGTATTCGTAGTACATTCATCTGGATGCCCTGGAGATTAGCTTTAGATGTCGGTCGTGTCAATAGTGAATAGTGCATTGTTGTGGCTAAGGTGAGTTTCATAGCCCCTCTTTTCAAATGTTTTCATAACTCTTTTGGAGGAGAATACATGATGCTTTTAACCAACCGTATTTTGATATGTGAATAGTATGTGAGAATAACTGTTGTTTGGAATATTTGATTTTGGATTGTGATCTTATGTGTTTATGTGAATGCAAACTATTTCTTGGACATGCCACTACTCTTTTGAATTGCTAATGCATTGACTAGGAAAGGTTAGACATGCGACATTTGTCGACTTAGACTAGGGTAGCATCCCCATGCTATAACGCGATGCCTAGCTAAGAATAGACCGACCTAGACCAGGGTAGCTTGAGATCTAGGCCTTGCTACGACTCTGCTGGCTAGAGTCGCCCGGGGCCTTGCATTGAGATCTCAAACGTCTTATAGATTATTGTGTATTATCTGTCTGCCTTAGTCTCGCATTGCAACTAAACTCTATCAGGACCACTACCACAGTTTGTAACTAATCTCTATGAACTCACCAGCGTAAGCTGACCTTTTTAGCATGTGTTCTCAGCTTTAAGGCGATAGCTCACTATTGGAAGACGCTTGGCAAGGGGCATGGTCGTAGGCGACTCTGATGAATAACCGGGACCGCTTTAATTATCTTTTGGGCCTATTTTCACACTACTTTCATTAATGTAAACTTTATGTTTTCAAATAATGAATCTTAATCTAAATGGATGGAACAAAAACCATTCTTTGTACCTTATGTTGTGATACCATGATAATAGCACCCAAAGGTTCGTATGCTTCCGCTGGAACATATTTTCGGGGTGTTACAGATTGGTATCAGAGCCAAGGTTATAGAGAAATGGGTATATTTTCAAAACCTATACTATAACCACTTTTTCAAAAACTTAACCCTATGACCGCCACGTGCCTGTCTGTCAAGCTAAAGCCTCGCGTATGACTTGTTTAAGGATATAGATGATTGAGAATACATTAGACGAATTGATTGATGGGATAATTGATGAGATGCTTATGGCTTATTTGATGAACGATTTGATTGGACACTTGTTGAATGTGTCTGTCGCTTGTAGACGACTTAAGTCTGCCTATCTTAGTAGTTCACTATAAGCATTCCACATGCTTATACACACACAGTAAGCATGTCCTCATGCTTACGCACACCCTATAAGCATTTCCATATGCTTACGCACGCCCTATAAGCATGTCGTCATGCTTATACACGCACAAAAATCATGTCCTCATGCTTTCGCACGCACTATACCTTTCACAGAGTGTGGAGTCCCAAACCTTGGATCTATAACACTTAGCTTGAATTAAGTAGTTTCCTTGGATAGTTCCAAAAAAACAAAGAGAAAATTTTGTATGAACACACATAAGTATGCGAAATCTACTTGAATATACGTAGAAGGTTAAAGTAAACAAGCGAACACAGAATGTAACAACCAATGCTTCAATATTATTAATCAATAATACGGATGCTCTCAAAGTATCAAGGTTACGCGATTTCCTTGCATAATCTCACCACTAGATTTAGAGCTTGCACGCTAGTAGTAGCCGCGGGAATGACTTAGGATGTAGAAGACATGGTACTAGTATAACTAAGTCGGGGAATCACGAACGATACTTTTTTCTCGTGAACGTTAGTTCTATGGTTGGGTTTTGATGAACACGAGTCTAAAACGTGTTTAAAAACATGTAAACTAGTGTGTTGGTATCGTGTGATGTGTCATGTTCATGTGTTTTTGCATTTTTATCATTTTCTTATGTGTTCTTGGTCATAACTAGTTGATGGGTTATAATGGTTTTGATGATGTCGAAGGGTACATACTCTCGTGTCACAATTTTGAGTCGAGACTTTCGGAAACCATTGTTTTGTTCTTGAGTATTGTCAAACAAGTGGTAGCCGGTTTTGATTAATAATGGATTCATGTCCGCTAGTGTTATAATAATACACGAAACTAGTAAGTGTTTTTAGATAATAAATTGGACTAACGTGTAATTGTTTGGTTAACGGTGAATCATTGCTACGTATCGGTTATTTGGAATTGGACGATATTTAATTTAATAGCCTTGATTGGATAACAAATTAATTGTGGTTTTTTGGGTAACTAATAGGTTATTAACAAACATTAGATTTGATACTCGTTAATCGGTTGTGTTTGGGAATCGAAAGAGTCAATTGGGTATGTTTAGTAGTTTGTCTGGATGGCAAAATTCATAGGAGATTGTTTGGAGGATTGATTGGAGTTGTGGGGTAGTTTATTTTGGACTTAGTAATATATATGTCAACTTTGCTTAACGTCGGTGTTATCGTGACTTTTTAGTCTCGATTGACCCCGACAATGCCGTAACATGGACTTTAGTATTTATTGGATAATATGATGTTGGATCACGTTATTAATGGGTGAATTATCCTTATGACTTGTTAGGATGTGACTGATTTTTGGGATAATAAGCGACATGAATAAATGGTTGAGTTTAACGAGTTGACGAACTCGATAAGATCTAACTATTTATTTCAGAACTTATTAAACTATAAAGATTATCGCTTGGACGTCTCATGGTGTCGTTATGAGTCGCATTGTGGTCATTTGAGTGCATTCATGGTGTCTTGTCAAGTCGATACCACACACACGATGATACCTAACGCTAGTAACTAAATGGTGAAACGAGATATTATTGAGATAAGAAAAGGAACACATTTGGGGTAGATAATATTGAAGTTGGGAATATATATTAAGAATTGGTTATATTAATTGGTTGTCCCTTGCTTGATCAAAATTAATTGAACCTCGAGTGAATATAGACTGATCACCTATATTCAACCGGAGACAGTGGGACATGGACTGATCACCTATGTTCGTCTTAGAGGTGAATTTTGCGGTACTAGGAGTAGTTATAACAGAATTATGTCCGGGTTAGAGAATTGGTTTTAAGAACGATGAGCTTTAGGTGGACTCACACAGTCACACTCACCAAACATCACGAAAGCCCGCACTCACACACGACACACTGGCATCGCAACACCTCTCGAACCGTAGTGTTTCTGACACCGCTATGCGTCTCCATTTATATGGAATTCCTGTTTGTCACCGTCGAGCTAGTTCGCCGTAAGTCGGGTTAGACCCGATTGGCACCGTTTACATCCGAGTTTCTTATCGGCATAAGCCTCCTCGATCTCACTAGAGCATTTGGAATTGTGTTGGGCTATTTTGGATTTGGTTTTGATTTTTGGTTTTTGGGTTTTCGATTTTGTGATTTTGGATCTCGTTCCGAGTTTTGACTCATCATTTGATTTCGAATCATCATTTGGCCTCGTTTCGTTGATAACCTTGTTAAAATCAGCATTCGACCTCGAATCGGTATTCGAACTTGAATTGTCATTCGGCCTCGTTTTTTTAGTAACCTTGTTGGAATTACCATTCTGCCTCGTTTCGTTAGTGATCTTGTTGGATTCGTCATTTAGCCTCGCTTCGTTGGTTATCCTGTTACCAACACTTCTACCTCAAGCCTCGTCTCGAATCGATTGCTGTTAAACTTCTGAAACCTTACCATTCACTCAATATTGATTCAAACGACGTTATCTAGCTTATGTTGTTCATCTTTCTGAACAGATAATGTTTTGTCGATGTTGCTTCGACAACAACTCTCAGTTAAGGTTGTACCTTACGTGCTGTTGGTGTTTAGTAAAGTTGCATTCCTATCTTCGAAACTCGTGGAAACTCACAGTAAGATCCTAGATTCGTGCCTGTTATATCATTTGTTAATTGGTTCGATGTGGTTCATGTTATATCTGGGTCGATTTGTTCTTCATGATATCCTATTTGTTAGGATTTTGTTTGGTGTTCCTGATCTTCTTGGAGATTCATGATGGTGTTAGTGATATGTGTTTTCCTTTAGCTATCACACGCTTATAAGGTCTGGTTTACGATTGATGTTACTTATTTCAAAGATTTTTGTGATCATGGGAGGTGTTGTGGCATTGTGACTTAATCATTTGTTGTCTTCAAGTGTTTCACTCGGATTGGTTGGAAGATTGGTTCAAGTTATTATATGCTGGAAGGTAGGGTCGATTAGACCATGTTTATGTTTCAAATTCGATTTGCTATGGATTACACTCTTATTAGGTTATTAGATTATGCATTTTGCATAATACTAATAGAAGAAGCAAATGGATTTGTTTTGGAATTATCACTTGGAAGGCGGGGAAACTTGGTTATGGGTTTATTCATGTTAAAGATCTGGATCGCTATGATGACTTTGAAGACTTAAGTGTTTATATTGTATTTTTATCTTTAGTCATTGTTAGTTGTATTTGGATTTGGTAGTTATAAGAATTGCATGTCATTCTTGTATAGTGGATAGGTTTATGTCCTTAGGGACTGAGATGAGGGACTCACTCTCATCCGTTGTACTTCAATGTTTTTTTGGTTTATATATTTACCAGGGTGCAGGATTACTCCCATTTACCCAAAAAAGATCCTAGATTCATGTAGGGAACGTTAAGATAAACCCTCGTGCTTATGCACTCACCCCTTCTAGACTTTAGCGAGTAACTTGAATTGAATCGCGAGGACGCGATTCCTTTTAAGGAGGTGAGGCTGTGACAACTCATAAATTCCTCGATGCGTTGTAATTGGAGAAACATCGATTAGAGCGATCGTTCCGTCTAAGTTGAGATACGAGTCGTATTATATATCGCTTTTACTGGAAATATTATTTTAAAGACATTGGCGTAACTCCCGAGTCGTGAATCCTTCGTTTGCTAGCTCAAACGAGTCCCGAACCTAATATATCGAAAGTTTTACAAAGTTTCATCTAGGGTCCCTTTAGAATATTTCATTTCCGCCCTTGTGCTTTTGAGTGTACAAGTCTAGTCCCTATTGGTACTATATATACTCCCACTCCCTCACAATCTCTCATTTTCACCTCCCACTTTCTCTCACTACAAAACACACACACAAATACTTCTCTCCTCTCTCTCTTTAAAATCCGGCCACCCAAACTAGGGTTCCGGCACCGTCATAAATTCTGGCAAAAATTCTACACCACCAATAATGACACCACCTATCTCAAACGATAGATCGGGGTCTTGTGACCACGATTACGCATCGTATGCGCCCTCAAACCATTACACGCGCGCTGAATCTAATAAATTAGATTCGAATTGTTAGGGTTTCAAATAAAAACGAGCTCAAAGGGTCCTAGCTTAGTGGATATGAGTAGTACTCGTAAAAGGGATACCACCAATGACCACGTTCTCCTCTCGTCTTTCTTTCTCTCTCGGTAAACCCAACAATTAATATTCTTTTATTTTGTTCCTAACAAATGAACCGATTATGTATATATTCGTATATATATATATATATATATATATATATATATATATATATATATATATATATATATATATATATATATATATATATATATATATATATATATATATATATATATATATATATATCTACTTTTCTGTTTTGTGACGTTTTGTATACAAATTAGTATTATATTCGTGGGTTAAAACAAATGAAAATGGTAAACAAACGAAAACATCTTAACAAGCCTCGTGTGTTGAACAAAACTAAAAAAGGTCACGTATCATTGTGTTAGACTTGTTAGGATTAAAGGTTTTTCTTTGATTTGGACTTGGATTTTGGTCAAGTGGCGAGTTGACTCAGTGTTGGGTTGACTCAACGAGTCTAGTCAACTCATTAGAGTGTTTGTCATCTTGTTGGTTCTTGGGTAAAATCTAATTCCTTGTGAAGTCGCAATTTCTGTTTTGGATGTAAACCGGGTCGGGTTAGATCCGACAGAACCGGATCTAATATTATGATAGGTATATTAGTTTAGTTCTTGAGTGGACATAGCGAGTCGGGTCGGGACAACCATGAGTCGGGTCGGATTAAACCTTGTGGGATTTTCATATTTATAATAATGTCTATGTCGTGATAATTCATTTTTTTGTTAGTAAGTATTTACTTGGGAATTATCATTTGGTTTCGGGTTTGACCCGGATGTTCACCATAAGCTTGTCGGCGAATACGGTGTTATTTAACTTTAATCTATATATTATCGGCGAATACGGTTTTATTTAACAATAAACCTTTATGAGCTACGATGGTGATTAGTGTTTTATAAATACGAGTTAATTGTATAAACTTGTTGAGAACGATTATCTTGAGAAGACAACTTATTAGCGTTATAATGGTTTGGGAACGTTGAAGTAATAATGCGTCGTTATAAAACACTATATAGTGTACCCTATATGATGTACTTTATTATAAACTCGTATAAATGCAAATAACGATCATGAAACCTTTGATAATCATACGATAATGGAAGCTTAACTTTTAATTATAAACATATATGTTTGGGATTATTGGGTAAATTGCCGACACTAATCAATTAACCTATTTATATTACACAAATAGTTGTCGTCATTTCCTAGTCTTTGACTAGCTTGAGTTTTGTCAGTACTTCTTAACTATGTCGACGTCTTCTTTTCTTTCGCGTGAGTTGTGCGTCGCATCTATGTTTCTTACCACCACACGAAACGTTAAAACTAAACTTTTGAGACATTAATTATAAACTTTTGGGAATGATAATGGACTTTTGAAAGTAACGACATGAATGACCCACGAAAACTACGACACATAACTTTCTATCGATTTCCTCATCTGTTAATACAAATAAACCGTAAAACGTTTATTAATATTTAGCGATCTCTTTGTGTTTTGTTGATAACAAATATAATGTTATCATAAGTAAAATTATAAGGATACATGTTATTTTTGTAAAGCATTTACATATAGTCATTTAATACAAATTGTTGTAATAAATCATTTGTTGTAATAGTTTATTAGGATGGGTAAAAACCACAACCCATGGAGCATATCCATAACCCATGGTATTGACCCATATCCATTTGACTAGATGCATTGGATCTATCAGGTACATTGTATCTAATGAATTACCCATGGACCAACCTATAACGCATGACCCATAACCAAAAAACCCATGGGCGAAGAGGAGCGTCCCACGGATCTTTGAGGTTACACTAGACGGATCCCTTAAGGGAGGGATTCGTGGGATCCGTGCAACAGTGGCAAGTTTTTGCCTATAAATAGAGAGCCATTTCTTCATTTCTCTTCACCCCTCTTCTTACTAACTCTCTCATATATTCTTACACTCTTCTAACAAAAGATCACTTGATCTAGAGAGTTATTCTTCTTTCTTCTATTGTGATTCTAATATAGGTCCTTCTCTAAGGCGAGATCACGAGCTTACTACAAGTCATCCAAGCAAGGGGCCTTGATTGATTTGTTCCTCCACAAGATTTCTGTAGCAAAGATCTTGTACTTGATATTTCACATATTTGTTTTGTAATAGTCGTGTTGGTTTGGTCCTCCGTGTTACGGATTCAGTATTTAGCTTTGTACCGGAAAAAGGTGTAAGCGACGTTGTGAAGGCTTCTCCGCCAAGTTGAAGGAGTTTGTTGACATAGGTAAGGGTCCTAGATTTGCACCTAGGAAGCAGGTTTATGTTGCAAAGACGAAGACACCGGCAGCTGCTAGTGTTAATGCTAAAGATACACCTATTACTACGTCTAACTCTTTTGGGACTCTTGAGGGGCAAGATGACATGGGCATCCCAAGTATTGTGGTTGATTCTACTACTGATGAGGCGAAGATTGGGAATTCTTCTGGTTGTACTAAGGAAGCGTGTATGGATGGTTCTGGGAAGGAATCTCGTTGATATTGATGCTCTATTAAAACCCTGAGTCTATGAATTCTTCTACTACTAAGGAATGTAACGCGGTTCTCTAAAGTCGGGAATGTGACGTGTTCTGATAGTGATGAGGATGAGGTTTTGGAGCCGGATAACCCTATGGCGTCATTTTTGGCGTTTGGGGAGGTGGGGACTAAAGCTTGATGACTATGATGATTATGCTGCTCAGGTCTACGATTTACCGAGACACTTGGAGGATATGTGTGACATGTATGATGTTAGTCTCTTAGGTCGCGGTAGGAAGTAATTTTGAATGTTTAGTAGTTCATAAGATTGGCATGTCTTTCTTATGTAATATGTTGGTTAGAATGCACTTTTAGTGTGTGTCTGTTGCCCATGTAACGAGCCGAGGTGAGAGATTCACTCTCATCCGTTATACTTAAACGTTTTGGTTAATATAATTTACGAGGGTGCAGGATTACTCCCCTTTACCCAAAAAGTTTGAAGGTAAGCTTGTTCAAAAACCTTCCAACTTTTTCAGATATGTATTCGACTTCTTCATTCGTTGGTCTAGTGATCGTTCTTTGTGGTAATTGGAAGTTAAGGTTTGGGAAAACCCTAGTTTTGAGTCTATGGCAGGTTGTGTTCAAATCGAGTTGCATTCTCGATCCTAATTGCCGGTTGGTGCACGTAATCGTGTCATAGTGTAGGTTGGATCGTAGGGGTGTGATTGTATTGGTCGCTTATTGTGGCTGATTGGGAAGTCGTGCTCTTGCTGGGCTTGTATGAACTTCCTCGATCTACTAAGGGACCGAGTTGCACGTTATTTTTACTTTGGTATTAATTGCCCTCAATAGGTTAATAGGGTTGTTCATTGGAAGGGATGTAATCCCTATGTTTTGGTATGACCGTAATCACATATGTGTTCACGTTCTTCGTATTCTTTGCTGATGCTTATTGGGATTTGGTTTTGCATCTAAACATACACCTTTGGAGCGAGTTTGCCCTTGCTGCTCTATCCGTGGTTTTAGAGTCCCTCACCAACCGTTGTGTGTAATTTGTGAACTGATTTCACATTTGACGAGCCATGAATGTGGAAGTTAACAAGATCAAGATGTTGAGAAGTTAGGGGGTTCACCCTATTTGTTACTGATCACCTTTCTTGGACATAATTCTGATCATCAGGTCCTTGAGGGTTGGTTAATTGGAAGTTAGAGCTCTATGACGTCTTTGGAAGAATCAAGTGTTTACTTGAAGCGGTTAACTTGTTATGTTTGATCGTGGGACCTGATTGCTATAAATTCTTCACGTTATTATTCCATGCAATTTGTCCTTTGGTTTATTATCATGTAAACGTTTCATTATGGTGGGAGGATAGGAGTTTGTTCTTTAAACGTTAAAGCCCTAACTTTTTTGTTAGGGTTTTCTTCTTCTTTACTGTTTGCTGCTGTTTAGATAGTCATCTTCTTGCTCGTGGGCTGTTGGTTTTACTTTATTGTTCGAGGGTTAAGAGAGTCTCAGATAGAGATGGAGAAAGGTTTTTTTAACAAGGATTGTTCTTCCAAAAACGCTGCAAAGGCTGCAACCAATTTGGCCGATCAAGTTGGAATGAACATGGAATCGAATCCGTATGCTAGGCCGATATTAATGCGCTGGATGCTAGGTTAAAACGCCTTAAAGGCACATGGAATTGATGTTGATGCTGCCGCCCCGAAGTTACGTAAAGTCGCTAGGGTTGTTCAAACCCTAGCGCATATGATGGGAATCGTTTGGTAACATTGCGCTCAACTGCTTCGAGTAATCGAAAATCGGATAAAACTAGTCGTCTTGACCCATGGATGACCCTTAGTTTCGGACGAGCTAGTGATAACGATGGTACTCATGTGTGTTGGATTCGGGCATTAAAGTGACCCCTAGTAACGCTGCTGATCAGGATCCTTTTTTTACCTCGAATGTGGTATTTCCTAGTCTTGCTTCGAAGGAGGGTAATTTCGTTGCACCTACGAATGTGGTGAATGCGTCTACTTCTGGTCATAACGTGGATGGTAGTGAAAATGTTCCTAATGAAGTAAGATAGTGTAAAAAGTTAAAAAACCCTACGCAGCTTCTCTCCCCCATGGGGGGGGGGGGCGATTTTCTTCATGGTCCCTTCACAATTCGTAAAGGGTTTTAATTCTCATCTCTCATCATGATCAAGATCGCACTAATTGTTGAATCTTGTTAGGTTTTAAATTAGTAGAATTCTGATTCCGTGTCTCTTCTAGTGTGGGGACGATTTTTCTCACTTGTTCCTTCTCTTTGATTAGGGTTTCATTCTGATTTTATAACTTGTGATGATTTTCGTCTTTGATTGTGTTAAAATCGAAAGAGAGTGCAATTGTGTATATTACTCCTACCTTTTATTCAATTGTTTACGGCTAGGGGTTTTTTGGGTTTTGTTGGCTTTCGGTTTGTATTAAAAACCGATGGTTATGATTACATGATTACGTTTGTGCGGGAAAACACTCATTAGGGTTCTTTTTTCAGCTAATCATGGAATCGTGGTGTTATGGGGGTGTGATCGTGTGTGGAATTTTGTTAGGGTTCTGCCTTGATTCCTTATTCTTCACGGATTGCTGGGTTTCGATTCTTGTTAACGCCCGCTTAGGGTTTCGCCGACAAGAATTGTTGGGGTTTGATACAGAGGTACGCATTATCCGGTGTTGTTTTCTCTCAGATTTGATCGCCTTCATAACCGGTTTCTGCCGGTCATGGTGGTCTTTAAGGTGGATCTTGGTCGGGTGAATTAGGGTTCCTTCTATCAAGATTTTGCCGCTAGGGTTTCCTCGCACATGTTTGGTCACGACCGATTTGAATACGGCTAGGGTTTGTTTCTGGTCGTGAATTCCTGCGGGGACATGTTCGTGGGTGGTGATGAGACTTGGTTCAAGTCGTTGGGTGAAGGCTGATGAGTGGTTCCGTCCAGTAGTTTTTTTGGGTAAAGAGGAGTAATCCTGCACCCTGGTAAAATATATTAACCAAAACGTTTAAGTACAATGGATATGGGTGAAGTCCCATATCTCACCGCTACATAGGCACTTACAAACACTAATATAAGAACACGTAACATTCCTATAACTACCAATAACCACCATATAAAAGTGACAAACCACTTTTATAACAAATAATTGGACATAAAGCTATAACGACTAAAAATAACGAATTAAACGCAAGTCATGTAGGTCACTTGATTCTCCAAAAGTCGCCATAGACGCCCATACAACCATTGGTACACAACGTATACCAAACTTCCCATCAACACCAAGAAAACGACCATCAAATCTGAATTCAGCCCAAAGAAAGAGATTGTAGGGAACATGAGA
Source organism: Chrysanthemum makinoi (assembly GCA_910596185.1). NCBI lineage: Eukaryota > Viridiplantae > Streptophyta > Magnoliopsida > Asterales > Asteraceae > Chrysanthemum > Chrysanthemum makinoi. The sequence continues at coordinate 226,688,977 of OU343225.1, read as the reverse complement.
ACACCAACCATCCTAACCAAGCGTTAGGATCTTAATAGCAGTATTATGTCCAAGAACTAGGTTGGTAACAAATAGGGTGAACCCCTAACTTCCGTGAGATAACGAACCGACCATGAGAATGAAGCAAAGATACACCATATAGAGCATCAATACAGCCGCCGTAACAAACCAATTAGCAACTGACCTAGGGTTATCGACAAACCCCAACCACGTAGAAGCATGAATGCATCAATCCCGCTGATCCAGATGGGAAGCAGCACGATGCAACATAAAAATAGGGTGTACTAACCCTAACTTCCATCGCCAACACATAATCGATCCGCAAAACAAGTACAGTAGCAGCAGGATCAAAGAACATCAAGTAATAGGGTATAAAAACCCTAACTTACCACACACACAAGCAGCAATCCAAAAACAGATCGCATAACATGATAAACATGATAAAAAACTCTCAAAAACCCACTTACATAATCTTGAATCAGATGTAGAACTCACGAACCGATATACATATACCAAGAAACAACGAAACCCTAATTAGGGTTCCATACGATTAAACACATCAGCCGCATATATGTACATCACCATCAAGAATCAAAGGATAATAAAGAAACCCTATAAGGGTTTTTACATTCATAGCACATCACCAGCACACATGATAACCACTACGATCAAGGAGAAAAGTAACATCGATTTAGGGTTTTCTTGATCGAACAAAGTGTAACGATTTATATAAAAGAAAATATAATCTCCCGGCCGCCACCATTAATGAAAACACAACCTAAATCGATTGCATACCAGTTAACAAGGATAAGAACTCGTTAATAGATAGAGATACGAGATAGGGTGTGAATTTTGGACGGAAAAAATCATGGTGGTGGCGGCCGGAAATCGCCACACATAGAGAGAGTTTAGTTTAGGGTTTTTATGCAATGGTTCACTTAAATACGGGAAATATAACAAGTGGCAAAAGTCGCATTTTCCGTCCAGTAGTTGCTTGGGTTGGCCTAGGGTTTACTTCTACTCGGATTTGGCCATTTGTTAGCCATTTGCATGCTGCTAGAGTGGTTTTGTTTTTGGTGTGGATAGTTGGTTCATGCATGTAGCCATTTGATGTCGTGGTTGTTTGTCGATTGTCACTTGTTGGGGTGGGTTTGGACCTTTAGCCATCGCTCGAAGTTGGTAGGGCACTCTCATTCCTTGTCGAAGTTGTGTAACGTAAGTCCGGTCCTTTTGCCATCCTTTGAGTTGGTAGGGCAGGTTGAAGATGCGACTTCAGATATGTTTGCCGCATTGTACCGGTAGTTGGTCGAAGCACTCGTGGTCAAGCAATGAAGCATTGAAGATTGAGTCGTTCACCATGGATGTGGTTCATTTGAACCTTGTCTAGGTTACATTTAGACTGTTCATTTTAAATGTAATTTAGTTACTATTCTATTTGTTTAGTAGGATAGTTGGATTTTCTGCGGTTAGCAGTTGTATGTAGCTTTGTTATTTAGGTTGAGTCATATCGCCTATGTAACGGGCAGAGGACATGAGATGTACACTCATGTCAATTGTACTTCATGGATTTTTGGATATATTTACCGGGGTTTTAAGACCCTTTTACCCAAAAAAACCTCGGAACGTGTCACTAAGAAAGTTAACTTTCGACCACTAGTGAATGAGAATCGTATTGGTAATCGTGATACGGTTCTCCCTAGGGCTGCTATGGAGGGTGTGTTTAACCGTTATGATAATACTCTTGCTGGCTTCTTTGTTGGCAAGAATAATGCCTTTCCATTGGTCCAAAACTACGTCACTAACACGTGGGGTAAGTTTGGGTTAAAGAAACTTATGAAGAATGATGATGGTGTTTTCCTCTTTAAGTTTGATTCTAAAGAGGGTGTGGAGAATGTCCTTCAACGGGGCCCTTGGATTATTCGTAATTCGCCTATCATCCTCACTAAATGGACTCCCGACGTGTTATTGGCCAAAAGTGAGGTTACCAAAGTACCCGTGTGGATTAAATTGCATAATGTGCCATTACTTGCATATTCGGAAGACGGTTTGGGCCTAATTGCTACACAGGTGGGTAAGCCGATTATGTTAGATGCTTTTACTAGTTCCATGTGCATTGATTCATGGGGTCGCATTAGTTTTGCACGTGCTCTTGTGGAATTATCTTCAGAATCTGATCTAAAACACGTGGTTACTATGGCGATCCCTAAAAAGGACGATAGTGGTTATACTACTGCAAGCATCAAGGTTGAATATGAATGGAAACCTCCTCATTGTGTAGAGTGTAAAGTTTTTGGGCATGTACATGCCTGTTGTCCAAAGAGTATTAAGGAGCAAAATGATGTAGCTCCCACCTCGTCTTTGGAAGAGCCAGATGAAGGGTTTAAGGTGGTTCAGAATCGGAAAGACAAAACCAAAAGTAGGAAGATGTCTAGTGGTATTAATATGGGTAAGGGGCCTAGATTTGCTCCTAGGAAGGTGTATATGTTGCAAAGACAAAGATCCGTGAAGCTTCTACTTCTAATGTGGTTAATACTAAAGGTACGCCTATCACTACATCTAACTCTTTTGTGAACCTTGATGTGCAAGATATCATGACACCGTATCCCAAGTAATCGGATCGATTCTACTACTGACGAGGCTAAGGTAGAGAACTCTAGTGGTTGTAATAAGGAAGCAGTTAGGGATGGATCTTAGGGTAAGGAATCACAAGTTAATCGTGTGAGTGATTTGTTTAACAATGGTAAACATGAGGCTACTAAGCCTACTGAGACTATGACTTTTTTCTGCTACTAAGGCATGTAATCCGTTTTCTAAAGTTGGGAATGTGGTTTGTTCTAATAGTGATGAGGATGAGGTTATGGAGCCAGATAACCCTATGGCTACATATATGGCTTCTGGGGGAGGTGGTGGGTTTGAGCTAGAAGATTTCATATCTGATGATTATGCTGCTCAAGTCTACAATTTACTGGGACACTTGGAGGATTTTTGCAACATGTATGATATTATTCTCTTAGGTCGTGGTAGGAAGTAATTATGATGTTTGGTAGTCCATAAGATTGGCATGTTTTTCTTATGTAGTATATTTGGATAAAGCACGATAGGTGTGTATCTGTTGCCCATGTAATGGGCCGAGATGAGAGATCCACTCTCATCCGTTGTACTTAAATGTTTTTGGTTAATGTGTTTTACCAGGGTGCAGGATTACTCCCATTTACCAAAAAAAAAAAAAAACTTGTTATGTTTATTAGGCGTCGTAGTTTTATGTTCTATTATTTGTTATAAGTGTGGTTTGTCACTCTTATATAGTGGTTAGTGGTAAGTTATAAGAATGTTTTGTCATTCTTATATGTGTGTCTGTAAGTGTCCTTAAGGGACTGTGGCGTGGGACATCACCCTCGTCCTTTGTACTTTAATGTTTTTTTGGATAATATATTTTACCAGGGTGAATTAACCCTTTACCCCAAAAAAAAAGAAATCACAATATGGCCATACATATGGCAATGGAATATGGACATTTAACCCTTGACGTGAATCTGATTTTTGACCCCATATATATGCAGTATTTACATGGTTTAAAGACGAGCTAAACAAGTCGAAAAATGTACGTATGCGTATCTTGTAAATTAAATCGATAACAAGATGATTTAAGGGTCTCGTTGGTTTGATTTTGGGGCATATGAAACTTATCTTGGGGAAGGATATGTCTCGACTAAAAATGGTAAACACAAGGAAGTCGTATAATCTTGTGAATATTGGACTTGTTGGTTTAAAACGTAAATGATATTCGTAAAATAAAACTAGGGTTTTGTAATTATACGATTTAATAAAGTTAAGGCCTGGTTTTATAATTATTGAAACTTGAAGGTCTATATTGTTAATATGATAACTAAATGTACTAAATGGGTAAAACATGTAAACTTGCTATAATTACACTTTTGACCCTCTACTTTGTAATAATGACACTTTAAGCCCTAAACTTGTAAAACTTGTCATAATTGACCCTCAAACTATGATAATACTTATTTTCATCATTTTAACCTAATTTGACTTTAATTATTTCATTACTGACTAAACCTGCTAAATATGAAAACATGCTATTTTTTAAAAGTTACTAAATATGATAACCTGCTAATTATAGAAACCTGCCTAAAATAGAAAGTTACCTAAAATGGAAAGTTATTTTAAATTGTTAAACCACTTAAAGTGGAAACTTAATAAATAAGGAAAGTTACTATATTTGGAAACTTACTAAAAATGGAAAGACTCTTATAAAACCTAAATGACTTAATCTGGAATAAAACACTTTAACCTCGTCTAATAAATGAATATCCTTTCAAATCGGTAGATCCCTCGAAGAAGGAGTAATCTTCCGTGTTGTGTGTTTCATCTATTTGTGTATGTCTTTGCTATTGAAGCAGGTACAGATATTCTGATCTTGTCTCTTAAGGTTTCTCATGATTCGTACACATCCTTTGATATTAGCTTGACTATTATGCTTTTGGTCTGAGCCTTGTTATTAGGGCTTCCCTATGATCTCGCTATGCACCCTCTTTGATTATGAACTTCTGATTATGAACCTTTGATATGAACCTCTAATTATGAACATGTGCTATGGTCCTTTGATATGAACCTTTGACATTTGAACCTTTGATATGAACCCTTATGTTATGACTATGCTAAACCCTTCAGTTTGATACCTGAGCCAAATATGTTTCCCTAGTCATAGAGGTACCATGACCATGTCATCGATGCACCAATGGCATGACTCTAGCATGGTCGAGTGATGTTCCACACCGTCCCCTTTCTGTTATATGATTATGAGCTCAAGATATATGTTTGGCCACTATGATTCTGCGGGGGCGTATGGATGCATCCTAGATTTGTTCTGTATCTGATATGTTATGCTATGATATGATTTATATGGTGAATGATGTTGTGTGCAATACGCGTCTTCACATTCTGGGAGCTGATCACTCCATTGGTTACTTGAGGTCTCCCCTCCTATTATATATGGTATTCCAAGGTCACCCCTCCGAATACAATGGTTACTATGATATGATACAATGGTTAGTTTGGGACATAAGTAAAACATCAATGACCGCATCATCCCACCCAAGAATAATACGGGAACCTTTATCACACAAACTCCCATTAGACGTCCACTTCCAGCCACGATAAACCTTAGCACACGTTTCATAAACACAAGACACATCTACATGAGATTCCAAGATAGCACATAAACACAAGTTATTCTCATTAACCACCTGACGAACCTCTTTTGTTTAGGGGAACGGTTCAGACCCCTAATATTCCAGGAAGCAACACTAAACATTAAAAACATTTAAAGCAGGAGTGCTTGCCCCTGTAGTACTAGTACCACCCTTCGAAGTAGAAGCCATAAAATCCGACATTTCATCATAAACATGCAGCAAGTCATCATCTACATCAGGCTCATCCTCCTTTCGAGTAATCTTAGGATCAGCTTCCACATCCTCATTAAGAGCTGCAAACGAATTAGAAAGCGTAACACCCGATTCCATTTCCAAATTATGATGTTTGGCACTACTTTTATTCACTTCAGGTCGTGGACCAGAATTGACATTGTTCACACTAGTATTCATAGCAGTGGACGTGCTAGGGGCGGATTTTGTAGTAGTAGCATTTGAAGTATTATACTTATTAGGCACCTGCAAATTACTAGAAGTCGAAGCTACATTTTTGGGATTAATAGTACCTTTAGGTTGATAAACAAATTTCTGACCCACCTTCGTACCAGCTCTTGACACACCACCCTTCCCATTATTACGTTTATTACCAATAGTTTGAAACCCTTCAAAGATCCTTTTCCACGCCGTTAGAAGTAGCAATAACCTTTTTAAGACATTGGTCACAAGTATGGCCAAATATTTTACATGTATCACAACGTACGGCTTCCATTCATATTCCACCCTTATAGTTTCTTTAGTATAGCCCATACCATTCATCAAAGGAACACCAATTACCAAGCTAGTCTTCAAATCGGGCCGTAATTTACCTCAATTAAAGCGCGCACAAAACTACAACGGCCCCACGATTCTAAACACATCGTAGTAGTAAATGAATCAAGCATAATAGGGGTACCTATTTTGGTAGCAATAAGACTAAGACCATCCTCCTCAAAAAACACCATAGGAACATCATGGAGCTTAACCCAAACAGGACCCGAAGTTAAATCTTCTTTCAATAAGTTGGTATTCATAGTCCAAGGTTTCAAAATTATAGGGATATTACGAATCATCCAAGGACCCTCCTCAAGCACATCCTCAAGACCTTTTATTTCAAACACCCTTGGCATTCATCATCACCCTCTTAAGCCCATATTTCGCCCATGCAGCATATACCCACTACAGGAAAGCAATACCTCCTCAAACCGCTACATCCTCAACAACCAAGGATCGATTCTAATGTTCCCGTAATCGAATTGAATTGTTAGAGATGAAGTGCTTTTGTTGCTCCTATTAGAGGTAATCACAACCCAGAATGGGTTGCAATGGGTCATAACAACTTATGGGTTGGATTGGTTACCCCCTCAAAAACCTCCTTCGGCACCCGCTTTTTCATTGGTGCATAATGCTTCGCATTTCCGTCACGGCAAAAAAGTAAAACGTAAAACCCTCATTTACCGATAAAGTAACGAAAACGTAGTGAAAAATTGTCAAACCGGCTACTAATATCCTCAACAACCTTAAAAGGAATAGAAAGCTCAACGTCTTCCATTAAATTATCAGATTCTCTAATGTTCCCGTAATCGAATTGAATGTTTAGAGAAAATAAAAACGCAAACAATGTCTGAAAATGTACTAATAATTTGACCCATGCGTGCTTTTGTTGCTCACTATGAACAGTTTCTTGGTATGGAAGGAAATTGTACTCTTTTTGATGATTATGGTATATTCTCTAATGTTCTTCCTCATCAATTGGTCGGGCTCGATGGTTCGTCATGTTACTGATGCGAGATTAAGGATGCTATATTTTCTATGGGGATGATAAAGCTCCGGTCCCGATGAGTTACACGCTTTTAAGAAAGCATGGGATATTTGGGGTGCCGAGGTAATGACTCCGCTGTTCGTGATTTTTTCATTAATGGTAAGCTTCTCAAGGAGATTAATCATACCATTATATCTTTGATTCCTAAAGTGTCTACCCCATCTAAGATTAATGACTATAGGCCTATTTCTTGCTGTAATGTCTTGTATAAATGCATTAGCAAAATCCTTGCTAATCGTATTAAAGAGGGCCTTGGTCAGTTGGTTAGTATTAATCAATCGCATTTGTTCCCGGTCGTCGATATCTCGATAATATATTACTTACCCAAGAGCTTATGCGAAATTATCATGTAGGGAGAGGTCCTCCTAGATGCTGCTTAAGGTTGATATTCAAGGCATATGATACGGTTGACCGACTTTTCTTAAGGCTATTCTGATTGGTTTTGGCTTTCACTCTAAAATGGTTGACTGGATCATGGTATGTATCTCATCTACGTCTTATTCCATATGTGTTAATGTGGATCTTCATGGCTGGTTTAAAGCTAAGCGGGGGCCTTAGACAAGGTGACCCGTTATCTCCATACTTGTTTACGCTGGTTATGGAAGTGCTAACTCTTATATTGCAGAAAAAGGTTTCGAATGCTGTAGATTTTCTGTTTCATCATTTGGGATTTCATGTCTCTTAGGGTGAATCGTTTGGGTTAGGGATTAAACCGCCTTGTCTTTTGGATCGCACCTATCTATCCATCAATTAAAGTCGGTTATCTGGCTTCATATATTAGGTCGATCTATTGCCTCTTGCTGCACAGTGATCTCCAATTCGTTGGGTTTTGTTTCTGGTAAACGATCCTTGTATTAGGGTTTCGTTTTTTTGAGTGTGCGCATTAGGGATTCTGGTACTTAACGATTTATATTTTCTTATTATTCTGGTGTGGTGTTGATTTTTGACCTTAACGCTATACTAAACTCGCTTAGGGTTTAGATCCATTGCTGATTGCATGTTATTGCATGTAACCCGTTCTTAGGGTTTGTAAGTTATCATACCGTGTTTGGTAGTATTATTGCAAGTCATTACTGTGTTCGTGGGTTTAAGGGAGATGGAATCGGGGTTCTTGAATGGTAAGAAGCCTTCGAAGGCTCCTGGTTTGGCTACTAAGGTCTGTAATATTGATGGCAAGGTAATTGTTAATGATAAGCAGCCATTGAAATCTATATTGAAAGGTGCAGGTTTGGGAGGTAAGCCGGGGAGTTTTGCTCTTCCTAGTGATCATGGGACTTGGTCTTTGAAACCAAGCGTTACTCCTGGAGTTGCGGATCCAAACATTGCTATACGTGGTAGTGTAAGTTCTTCTAGTTGACATTAGGGTGATCATTTGAATATTAATGTTGAACCTAAGTCGTGGGCTGCTATTGGTGGTGCATCTTTGAATTATGGTGATAAACTAGATGATGGGCGTAAGATTGGTGGTGCTAATGTTGTTATTCCCTTAGCCGTTGTTGATGATATGCGCTCTAATTTTGATAATACGATATGCGGCTATTTCCTTGGGCAACGATTAGCTTTTCCTATTGTGGCTAATTATGTTAAGCATGCATGGGGCAAGTTTGGCTTCGAGTGTGTAATGATGCGGAGTGATTTCTTCCTTTTTAAATTTAAGACTCAAGTGGGTATGAATAAGGTGCTTGAGGGTGGTCCTTGGTATATTAAGTCGAATCCCATGTTTTTGAAGACTTGGGTTCCTAATACAAGGTTGGAGAGGGAGAAGATTACAAAGGTACCAGTATGGGTTCTTATTCATAATGTACCTGCAATTGCGTATTCTGAAGCCGGTGTTAGTTTGATTGCACAACAGCTTGGTCGTGTTATAAGAATGGATGAAGGTACTAGTGCTATGTGTCGTAATCCTTGAGGTTGTTATTCTTATGCACGAGTTCTAATTGAGTTATCTGCTGAAAAGGCTGTTTTGGAGTCAATTGATGTTGCTATACCTTTGCCTATGGGTAAGGGTCATTATATGGAAGTTCTTGAAGTCGAATACGAATGGTGGCCATCTCGATGTTCTAAATGTAATGTTTTTAATCATGAGGACGATTCGTGCCCTCTTATAAGAAGACAGGCTACTTGTGGTTCGGGTTCGACTAAACATGATATTGGTACTACTCGGGGAGTTCACTCGGATAAGGTTGGAAATAAGGTACCTAAAGCCAACCAAAGGCCTAGGTCTTTCAAACCAAAGCCTAGTGTTGTGTATAAACCTGTTTCTAAACCTACTAATAAGAAGAATGCCAATGATACTTCTCGTACTTTGGATACTGCTCCTTTGGATCGGCCTTCTAAAGATGACTCGATTGGTAATTCTTCTAGTATGTTTAAGGGTGATGATTGTCCAAGCATGGGGAAGGTACAGGTACCTACTTTGGAGCAGATGTGTGATGTCTCTACTAGTGATATACCTGTGGAAAGTGGCAAGGGTAGCTTGTGGCAAAGAATTTGCTGGTACTCATGGTATTTCTACACATCAAGGGTGTTCATCCTTGGAGGATGATGATGAAGTTTGTATGCCCGAGTATCTACCCGTGCCGGATTTCGGATGTTTTGGAGTCTTATGATGGCTATGAGCACATGCCGTTTGGATATGATGTTCGTCTCAAGGGTCATCATAGGTAGTATGTTTTATTTATGTTAGTTATAAGAATGGCCTGTCATTCTTATATAGTTGTTTGGTTTATTGCTGTTTTAGCATGTAAGTGTCCTTATGGACTGAGATGAGAGACTCACTCTCATCCTTTGTACTTCATTGTTTTTTGGCGTAATAATATTTACCGGGGAAACCCTTTTCCCAAAAAAAAAAAAGAGAATTATTAACCTTTGTTTTGCAAATGACCTCTTCTTGTTCGCTAGAGGCCATCAGGATTCTGTTAATGTCATTATGCAGGCTTTGGAGGATTTCAAGAACTTTTCAGGTCTTGTCCCAAGTATCCCTAAAAGTACAACTTTCTTTTGTAATGTTCCTAATGCTATTAAAACCGCTATTCTCCGCCTATGCCATTTGCAGAGGGTTCTCTCCCCGTCAGTACCTTGGGGTTCCCCTTATATCATCAAGACTTCTTTATAGGGATTGCAAGGTGCTTGTTGAAAAATTGGAAGGTCGTGTGAATGACTGGCGTAATAAGTTCCTATCTCTTGCGGGTAGGCTTCAGTTGGTGAGGTCTGTTTTATCTTCGATGCATTTATATTGGGCTTCGGTCTTTATCCTTCCTACTCATATTATCCATGAGTTAGAGCAGCTTATGAGGGGTTTCCTTTGGTGTCAAGGAGAAATGAAAAGGGGAAAGGCTAAGGTTGCTTGGGAATCTGTTTGTAAGCCAAAGAAAGAAGGTGGTCTTGGTATTCGTCGTTTGGAGGATTTTAACATTGCTCTCATGACTACTCACATTTGGAATATTTTGACACATAAAGAGTCGCTATGGGTGCAATGGATCCATTTGTATAAACTCCGTGGGAGAAGCTTTTGGGATGTCCCTTGTTTGGGGATGTCACCGGGTTGGCGCAAGCTTTGCCATTAGACCCGTGGTTCGCCCCTTTATCCGCATAAGATCAATAATGGGAAGGACACTTCGGTTTGGTTTGATATGTGGTGTCGCTAAGCCCAATTCGTGATTTACTTATCGCTAGAGATATTGCCCGAAGGGGTTTAACTTATCTCGATTCCGTTTATGATCCGACAGAATCGATGTTTGGCGATGGCCGTTGAACTGGTTATCTAGATTTCCATTATTAGTCGCTCTCCCGGCACCTACTCTAAACGACCGAAGATGGATTATTATGGCGCAACCGGATGGGAACTTTAGTTGTTTTTCGCCGGGTGCATGGGAATCACCGCGTCTAAGGGTGATTTGGTTGAATGGTGTAATGTTCCTTGGTTCTCTCATTGTATTCCAAGGCATGCTATACATTTGTGGCTCGCTATTAAGCGTAAGCTAAAGACTCAAGATAGGATGCGACAATGGGATGTTGGTCCCGACGCTGATTTGGACTTGCTTATTCCTCGTATCTAAGGGCGGTAGGTTAGTAGTATCATTTCTCGATTATTTCTTGTCGCTACTACTTACTTCGCTTGGATGGAGCGCAATTCTAGGTCGCTCGCCGCTAAGAAGTCTCATCGTTGTCAAGTGGTTAGCGCCATTGTCTCTACTATTCGGTTGAAGTCGGTTACTTTCAAGTTCAAGCTAACCTCGCGGTCTCGCTTGATTCTGGATAAATGGAAGATTCCAAGTATATGTATTTCACACGAAGGGAGTGCCGGGTATGGGTTGTACTCTTTTTCCCTACTCCATGGTTTTTCCCTTTGGGTTTTTCTTGGAAAGGGTTTTTAAGGAGGCAAACTTCCTGGGTTAACTTGCTCCCTTCGTGGATTGGCTGGATGCGGGATGCTCGCTTGTTACAAGTTTTTTTACTTGTTTATGCCTAGTTTGATGATGTAATTTAGCTAGGTTCTTTGTGTTTATGGCATGTCATAAACACTAGTTTTATCAAGCTCTTCGCTTGAGGTTAATGTGGTACATCAGCCACATTCCATTTGTACTTAACATTATTTTTTGGTTATATATTTACCGGGGTAAACCCCTTTACCCAAAAAAATAAATTATCAAATTCCAAAGGTCTAAAATTCGCCTTACCCTTCTTATTACTAGAACTAGTAGCATTCGCATACGAGGTTGAGGCCACATTACCAGGTTTGCTTACATTTGAATTCGCATTAACATTAGCTACAAAGAACATGAACACTATCAGTAGTAATAGCAATAGGGTAAAACCATAGACTTACCAAGTAGCAAAGAACAGAGTACCATCACCCTTCGGCATGTTAGCATGAGCATGTAGAGATGGATAATCCTTTTCACTAAGGTTACTTAGCGTACCAGTAGGTCCAATATCCCAAAACGAGGCATCATCAACAGTATTAGTAGTAGAATTAACCATATTAGTAGCACTCATACCTTTAACATTAACGGTACTAACGGAACTACGCATCTCCATGGGGAGGCGTACATTAGCAGAATCAACAAAGCTCAATCCATAAGCACCACTAAGATTACGAGCATGCACAAGACCAGACCCATCAGAACTAGCAGCAAGATCCACATGTTGTCAAAGACAAAACTAGGGTTTCGCAAAACCCTAGTGGCCAATTTTGGTTGCGATGTATCCACATTACCAGCTTTCAAGTCCTTGAGTCGCTGCATCCTAGCTTTCAATGCGTCCATATCAACGTTTAAATCACCAAGCTTGTCCATAATATCAAAACAGGAAAGTAGAACAACCCTAAAAAAACGATAACCAGAAAAAAGGAAAACCCAAACCCTAAAAACGAAAAAACCAGGAAACAAGAAGATCCACGTCAATCTTCAATCACGATAGCCTCAGAAGAACTAAGGCATGATTATAAGCACAATTAGACTAACCAAACTCCACCATGATAATCAGGAACGATTAACAAAACAACAACAATATTAACGAAACCCTAAGAATAAAACGACACCAACAAACCTTAAAAACCAAACGATTACAAGAACCTGAAGCAATCAAGCAATAACACAAGTGTATTTGTAGGAAATATATTATTCATCATTGAATTGTTAGCGAGGATTACATCATTTTGAAATGAATACTAAGACAACTACCAATAATGCTTGCTTTCCCATGAGAAGCTTTTAATACAAGAATGAAAAGTAAAAATACTTCTTAAACATAGATCTTTCGGAGGTTCGTACCATTCCATGTCCTGTCGATGGGTTCTCCGAGAAGAGTGGCCAGCTTGTATGCTCTGTCGTGAGGCTTCGCTATGACATAGGGTCCTTCCCAAGTAGGTCCTAGCTTCCCCTGGTATTCTGCTTTGCTTGCGCTGTTGAGGCGTAGAGCATATTCCCCAGGCTTGAAGGTGGAAGCCGTGACTCTTTTGTTGTAGTAGCCTTCGATCTTATGCTTTTGCATGGATTTTCGGATGGAGGCTATTTCTCTCCTTTCTTCTAACAGATCAAGGTTTTCCCTGATCCTTTCATCATTTTGAGAGGCTTCAAATGTGGCAACACGCTCTGTGTGTACACTCAGCTCTGAAGGGATGACCGCTTTTGTTCCGTATGTTAGGCTGAAGGAGGTTTCGCCATTGCTCGACTTGGGTTGGGTCCTATGAGCCCATAACACTTGAGGAAGCTCATCCACCCACCCATGATGGCTTCGTCTCAGCCTTTTCTCAATTTCTTTGATAATGTCTCTGTTAGTAACCTCCACTTGCCCGTTGCCTTGTGGATGGTATATGGAAGTCCAAGACTGCTTTATCATAAGCCCTTTGCAGAAATCATAGAAGACTCCTTCGGCAAATTGCTTTGCCATTATCGGATATGATGATGTGGGGGACTCCGAATCTGCCTATAATGTGCTCCCATACAAATTTCTCGATCTGTTTCCCCGTCATAGAAGCTAAAGGTTTAGCTTCGACCCACTTTTTGAAGTAATCAATTGCCACCAATAAGAATTTGACCCCACCAGAAGCCACATGCATAGGTCCTACGATATCGATTCCCCACTGAGAGAAGGGCAACGCGGATGTAACACTTGTCATGTCTTGCTTCGGGAGCTTGGGAACTTTGGACTGTATCTAACAAGCTTTACACTTTTAAATGATTTCCACAGCATCCCTATGCATCGATGGCCAGTAGTAGCCTAACTTCATTATCTTCTAGACAACTGAACGAGGCCCTGCATGGAGGCCGCAAGATCCTTCGTGGACCTCTCTGATGATGCTCGAAGCCTGCTTAGGTCCAACACATCTGAGCCAAGGTGAGAGGAACGACCTTCTGTATAAGTTTTCTCCTATTAGCCGATATTGTGGAGACTTAACTCGTATCTTCCTCGCTTGCTTTGGCTCTTCAGGGAGAAGACCACTTATCAGGTACTCCATGATAGGAGTCATCCATGTGTCTCCTTCTTCATGAACAACGTCAGTGACTTCCTTTCGAATAATGGACCTTTCGGGCAAAACTTTAACTAGTACTTCTTGTGGAAAACTAGAAGGTGGGGTTGAATAGTTTTACCGATTAAAACTTCGTTTTAAACTATTTAGATTGACTTATGTCAATCTATTTAAACATGTGTGTTGGATGTTGATAGACAATCATATATATATATATGTAATGAAAGAATAAGGAGTAAGAAGCACAAAACCACAATGCGAGTATTTATAGTGGTTCGGCTACAAGGACACCTTCCTTGCCCTACTCCACTCCCCGAGTCATCTACTCGAGAGTTCGTAAACACTACTCTACACCAACTCCTTATGGTGGAGAAGCCTTCACAACGTTGCCTACTCTATGTGGTACAAGGCTAGATACCGGGTTCTTCCACGAGGTAGAACCAAACCTATCACAATGTCGCCTACCCTTTATCCGGCTAGATACCGAGTTCCGTTACAATGGAGGAACTAAACCCAAAGGAGATCCACTCCTTGTAACAATATCATCAAGGATATCAATATCCTTTGACCCAATACTAATATATCTTGTACATAGAACACACCATATCGAATGTACACCTTAGGCACCTTTCACTAATGCCTTTGACTCGATCTCAAGGCACCCTTCACTAATGCCTTGTGACTTGACTTCTAGGCACCCTTCACTAATGCCTTGTGACTTGACTTCTAGGCACCCTTCACTAATGCCTTTAGCCTTGACTTCTAAGCACCCTTCACTAGTGCTTTCAATACGGACGTTCGACACCCTTCACTAATGTCTTCGTCTTGACCCTTTAGACATCTTTCACTTATGTCTTCGAGACTACACTTATGCGAAAGAAGAGAACTATCAACAAGAGAACCTCAGTAGTCTTGATGATAACGAAGCATGGCAACTCATGGACTTGAGCTTGCTCAACTTCAAAAGATGGTGATCTCGCCTTTAAGAGGAACCTAGAGAATCACACAAAAACAAAACTACATACATAGATCACTTGGATCTGAGGTTAGAGAGTTTATGACTCAAAGAGAAAATATATATGAAAGGGGGTGTGGAACAATGAAGAAATGGCTCACTATTTATAGAGGAAAAATAGTTACTGTTCCACGGATCCCTTACTTGAGGGATCCGTCTAGTGTATTACTGGGGATCTGTGGGACGCTCCTCTTTGCCCATGGGTTTTGGGTCATGGGTCATGGGTTATGGATCATGGGTATCCAAGTAGATACAATGTATCTACAAGATGCAATGGATCTAGTCCATGGGTCATGGGTTAAAACCATGGGTCATGGATAATATCCATATATGACTTAAGCATGATGTCATGCAATGGGTTATGGGTCATGCTCCATGGGTATGGGTCATGGACTTTGGGTTATACCCAACTACATTCAATGTATTTGGTCAATGGGTCAAATACTTAAGTTTCTACCCATTATAATATATACTAGTTATGTATATATTTACCCAATATGTAAACACTAGTTGTCGCACATATGTATTACTAACTCATAAAATCACTTATACTTGTTTTAGTGTTTTATGTGAAAACGTAAGTGTGTTAGAAAACTATTGGCTCCAACTAATTACGTATTTTTTTGTTTCGTTAAAATGGTTTTACGTTTGTTATCGACAAAACATTAGAAGATCGTAAAATATAAATAAACGTTTTTACGGCTTATTTGTATTAACAATCTCCCCCTTTTTGTTAATGACAAAACATAAAATTATTTTAAGGAAAAAGTAAAATCCGTAAAAGTTTGAATTGTAGTTTTTACTTTCTTCTCCCCCTTTTTGTCGAAACAAAAAGAGCTTCGAAAAGAAACTAACACATTGTTTTAAGAGAAAAAATGTGAAAGAAAAAGATAATATAAAAAGTAGAGAGCAAGTAACGGGAAGATTTCTCATCTTAACTCCCCCTTGACGAGTCCATTCCTTTGTGAGGACGTCAAGAAAGAAAAATCCTAAGCTAGTTTATTTGCAACTATGTTTGCAAAAGATTTCGTCTATGTGACAAATATGCTCCCCCTTGATGATTGCAACTTTGCAAAGAGACATCATGAAATGTAATCCAAATATTGCAAGTGATTTTGCAATGTATTGCTTTGACACAAAGCTTCCGCTAGCTTAGTGTGTCAAAGTCTTCATGTTTAAATTGAAAATCTACAAAACAAAGGTTAGAAAACAAGTATATGATACATAATTTCCTGCAAGTAAGACTCAAGTTAGTAGAAAACTAGTCTTCTGTTGCACGGATCCGACGGTTTCCTCCTTGGAGGGATCCGTCTAAGCAAAACGTAGGGATCCGTCTGTCTTTAACTAAAATTATATTATCCAAAAACCATTGAAGTACAACGGATGAGAGTGAGTCCCTCATCTCAGTCCCTTAGGACACATACATAACCACTATATAAGAATGACAGGCCATTCTTATAACTTACAAATCCAAATACAACTAACAATGACTAAAAATAAGAATACAATAAATCGTAACTCAAATAAACACTTGAGTCTTTTTAGTCATCATAGCGATCCAGAACTTGCACATGAAGAAACCCATAACCAAGTTTCCCCACCTTCCAAGTAGTACTCCAATCCATGAATAAAGACCATTTCATGCAATACCACACTTACCAATAGATCCAAAACTAACACGAGTGACCAAGTGTAGATCGGACCATAACAACTCCAAAGGTGCTCATTCCAAAACAAACCCATTTGCGACTTCTATTAGTATTACGCATGAAGTAAAATACTAATAACCTAATAAGAGTGTAATCCATAGCAAATAGAATTTGAAACATAAACAGGGTATGAGCGACCCTAACTTCCAACATATTCCCATCGTATTAGAGACAATAATTTCAAATTTGTCAAACACTACAAGTCTAAAAAAATACGATGGGATTAGATAACAAAAATCAGCAACTTACACTCCATGATTACCCTTTCCATTAACAGCCATGATAAATCACTCAAAGACGAAAGTAGGGCCTCATGCAACTTACACGCTATGATAACATCCGAATGGTAGTACAAATCAAAAGATCCAACGCCAAGAATCAAGCATTACAAAACCAACAACCAACAGCAGCAACATGCATAGGACCATTATTGATCAAATCATGGATTAAATAATCCTAACTTGCAGCCATAATAATCAATAAATGATGATCCACCATGCCTAGGATCTTCCAATTACGTGTACCCAGACCAACATGGGACTGACATAGGGTCAAAACCCTAAGTTCCAGCAAAACAAAGCACCATCAATCCAACGCAGAATAAAAACCCAAGTATGTAGATCGATCCACCCATAAATGATCAATAGAAAATTGATGGGACTTACCTATTGATCGTAACTAGGGTTTTTGAATAAGTTACCCTACAAACTTAACTTACAGCTCTCTTAAAACCCATGAATCATAACAGGAACAGATGAATATATCAACAAACCAACCCTAATACGGGTTAACATACATGGTCATAAACTGATCCACGATCACAAGCCATTCAAAAATATAGACGAACCCCTAAATAAGTTAGGGTGTCAATAATCATTAAGGACCATCACAATCATACATGATCAATAATAAACAAAACCCTAAATTAGGGTTTCGTATAGCATTCAAGAACAGCAGATCAACAGCCCAAAACGCCAAAAAAATTATACAATAAGGATCATGAGGAACACCAATCGAACCGGTAATATACCTAAACCCTAAAAGAAGATAACGACAACCCTGAAACTCGTCAAAAACAAATATGTAGGACGATCGCTAGGCAGGAAGGGTTTTTTAGGGTTTCGATAATGAACAATAGGGGCGATCAGAATAAATAAGCAAGAAACCGACTCTCCACCCTAATAAATCAAAACCTAATCGTTAAATCAGTAATCCCAAGCGAGATTAAAGAATTAACAGGATAGATAGGAAGAATTAACGCCGGATTTGTTAGGGCAGAGGTGGCCGGAATTCGCCCCTAGAGAGAGAGCACTTTTAGGGTTTTTTGCGATTTAGAAAATCCATATATGTATTAGAACAATAATCATATACTCAGAACAATATTAGCAAATATCATGTAATTTCATTTAATAAAACTAGAGATATGATATACATGACTCTAAAAACTAAGAAAATGAGCAATAACATGACTTTGAATTACAAGACTATCTAAGTTGCGCTTGATACTAGGACACCACCAGAATCCTCTAGCGCAAGTTTGTTTAGGTTTAATCTCATCGAAACGTTCGAGAAGGTGATAAAACATGAAACGTTGATCTTCACGTACTTCATGTATCAAACTTTCAACATGTAAACATAAGACCACAGATCTACTAAACCCTAAATCGACTTTTGGCTCTGGTGATTTGCGATTCCCTAAACTTCAACAACAAAAAAATCAACAATATCATTGCTCTAATCTCTTCTCTATTGCTCAGATTTGTTTCAATTAAGTATTTACATTCGTGTTTTGCATAATTGGTCCAGATTTGTGTAATCGTTTGGTCTTAGGGTTTTCTTTTGTCGACTCTTTTTATTAGGTTTTCGCAAATTCTGATTTCAATCTTAATATCATCTGTGCTTAACATGGTTGGATTTGGTTAGCTGATTTGTGATTTAACTCATGCCTTAGCTCTACTAATATCATCTGTGCTTAACATCGTTTTTTAGTTTTCTGGTTCTTTGTCCTCCCTGCTGTTTGGTTTCGTGTTATGGCTAAAAGTGGTGATGGTAATGTTGATTTAGAAGCTTTGGATGCTCGTATGCAACGCTTGAAAGGGATTGATTCTGGAATTGAGGATGCGCCTAAGCCAAAATTGGCTATGAGGGTTTTGCGAAACCCTAACATACCCACTGGGAATTCACCTAATGATCATTCTAACTTGGCTTTTAGTGGTACTTTCTCTGCTGATCCTTCCCATGCTAACATCTCTCGTGATTCTGGTCTTCTTGAGGGAAATATGGGGCCGTTTGTTAATCCTAGCGTACAACATGTAGATCATGACCCTTTATTTTGGGGAGCTGATGGTAATGTTACTAATTCGTATCTCAAATATGATTTCCCAACTCTTGAGGAGGTTCGTGGTTCTGCAAATATTGGCACTCAGTTTGGTAATCGTAATATGAATGATAATGTTGTTGTTGGGGCCTCTTTGGATGATAATTTTCCTAAAGGTGATGGAATTAGTGTGGCTAGTCAAGCTGGCAAGTTCAAAGGTATTGTGACGCATGAATCTACTACTAAGGAGATCCCTATTGTTCAATCGTCTGAAATTCAGCAGTCAACGACATACGTGGGAGTTGCTAGTGGCTCACAACGTGTTCCTACTACAGGTAGTCAGTCTATTCCTGCCAAAGGTAAATCTAATTTTCGTGTTATTACAGTTGATAATATTTTTAATGGTGTTGACGTATCCATTCCTCATAAGGTGGTTGAAACAATTAGTACTAAATTTGATAACACCTTGTATGGGTATTTCATTGGTAAGCGTATTGCATTCCTAGTGGTTGAGTATTTTGTCCGTAACAACTGGGCTAGGTATGGTCTAAAACGTATTATGATGAATGCAAAAGGCTTCTTTTTCTTTAAGTTTGACTCTCAGTTGGATTGGAGGCTGTCTTAGAAGGATGATAAAGAACAGCCCTATTATCCTTAAAAAGTGGACCACGAGTACTAGTTTGACGAAAGAGGATTTAACCCATATCCCGGTATGGGTTAAGCTTCATGATGTTCCATTACAGGTATTCTTTGAGGATGGTATTAGTATTATTGCTACACATATTGGTAAGCCTATTATGCTTGATTCCTATACTAGCTCTATGTGTATTGATTCTTGGGGTAGGAGTAGTTTTGCTCGTTGTTTAATTGAAATTGACTCTCATGCTCCACTTAAGGAATCTATTACTGTTGGGGTCCCCTATATGGATAGCCTTGGATTTTCTACTGAAACTATTAGGGTGGAATATGAAGGGAAACCTCCTAGGTGTGGCGTTTGTTTGATATTTGGCCATTCTGTGGATACTTGTCCCAAGAAAGTTGTGACTGCACCGGTTGTGGAGGAAAATACTGATGGATTTCATATGGTTGGGAAAAAGGGTAAACAAAAGAAGAACACTAAGGATAATAAAAGTGGCAATTTATTTAATGGGGTTCCAATTGGTAGGAATATGCAGTATAGGCCCAAAGCTGTCAACACTCCTTCTACTATTAGCAAACCTGCTCAAGGAACTGCTAGTACTAGTGCGGGTCAGCCCCCTAACCCAAATATGACTACATCTAAGCCTGTAGGTCCTTCTACTTCACATAATACTTCTAGACCTACTGTCCTTAATGCTGAGGTGAATAAGGATAGCCAACCTGCTCGTAATGTTACTCATAGTACTAACTATCCTACACCTAAAGTAAGTAACCCAACTTTGGCCGCTAATGTGACTACTTCTAACTCGTTTGGGTCTTTGGCTAATCATGATGATGTTGATGATAATAAAGAATTGGATGAGGATGATGTGGTTGAAAATGTGTTTGATGAATCAGGCAATTTATTTGATAAACCGGGGGCAAGCACTCCTGTTCTGAATGTTCCTGATGTTTAGTATCGCCTCGTAGAATATAAGGGGTTTGAACCATTCCCCTAAACAAAAAGAGGTTAGGCAGGTTGTAAATGAAAATAATCTAAGTGTGTGTACGGTTTTGGAATCTCATGTGGATGCTTCTGTGGTGTATGATACATGTCGTAATGTGTGTCGTCGATGGAAGTGGACGTCAAATGGTAGTTTTTGTGATAAGGGGTCTCAGATATTCTTGGTTGGAATGATGACATTGTTGATGTTATGATTATGTCTCAATCTAACCAAGTTATGCATGTGCAGGTTAATATCCGTGCGGACAACAAAACCCTATTTTGTTCTTTTGTGTATGCAGATAACTATTACATGAATCGCGCGGCACTTTGGAGCAATCTTGTTTGTCATGCCGGTTTTATGCAAGTAGGCCTTGGGTCTTGTTGGGTGACTTTAATGCTGCTCTTAATTTGGAAGATCACTCAAGTGGTGGTTATACTCCTGACATTGCTATGCGTGAATTTAAAGATTGTGTTCCGAGTATGGAGGTTGGATGTTAATAGAACTGGCTTCATTTTACATGGAACCAAAACCGAAAGGCTCTAAGGGAACTCAAGAAAATTGATAGGATTATGGGTAATTTACGCTTTGTGATACTTTCCCGGGTTCTTTTGCTATCTTCCAACCTTATCGTATCTCGGATCATTCTCCTTGTGTGCTTTGTATTCCTCATGTGGCCAAGCTCAAACCCAAACCTTTTAAGTTCTCTAACTTTCTGGTGCATAAAGAGGGCTTTCTTGATACGGTTACTTCGGGGTGGAATATTAATGTCAATGGTTGTGCTATGTATTGTGTTGTTAAACGATTGAAGGGGTTGAAATCCCCTTTTCATAAGATGTTACACAATCAAGGTAATCTTCATGCGCGGGTTGATAATCTTCATAAGGAATTAGATGAGGTCCAAATGGCGATTGATAAGGATCCTTTCAATTCAGCCCTTCGTGATGAGCATGCTCATTACCTTCTTGCCTTTAAGGAGGCTACGCTTGATGAAGAGAGATTTCTTAAGCAAAAATCTAAAGTTCAATGGCTCCATGCAGGTGATTCTAATACGGCTTATTTTCATAATATTGTTAAAAGTAAATGTGCTCGTAATCGAATTGAATTGGTTCGCGATGCGGTTAATGTTTTATATGAAGGTAATGCGGTTGCAGGGGCGTTTGTTTCTCATTATGAGCAGTTTCTTGGTATTGAAGGTGATTGTAGTCCTCTAGAGGATTATGATTTATTCTCTAATGTCCTTGACCAGCATAGGGCTGATTATATGGTTCGTGATGTTATGGATGCTGAAATTAGGGAAGCTTTATTCTCGATGGGGGATGATAAAGCCCCAGGTCCTGATGGCTACACTGCTGCCTTCTTTAAAAAAGCTTGGGATGTTGTGGGTATTGATGTTACGGGTGCTATTCGGGACTTTTTTACTAATGGTAACATTCTGAAGGACTATAGGCCTATTTCGTGTTGCAATGTTCTATATAAATGCATTAGTAAAATTATTGCTAATCGCATTAAAGAGGGTCTTGGTTCTTTGGTTAGTATTAATCAATCAGCGTTTGTTCCTGGGCGGCGTATTTCTGATAATATATTGCTTACCCAAGAGCTTATGTGAAATTATCATAGAGGGAGAGGTTCGCCTAGATGTGCTTTTAAAGTGGATATTCAAAAAGCTTATGATACGGTCAACTGGGCTTTTCTTAAGTCAATTCTGGTCGGTTTTGGTTTCCATCACAAAATGGTCAAATGGATCATGGTTTGTATATCAACTACATCGTATTCTATATGTGTTAATGGTAAGCGTGGTCTTAGACAAGGAGACCCGTTATCTCCCTATTTGTTTACGTTGGTTATGGAGGTTTTAACCCTTATCTTGCAGAAAAAGGTTTCTAATCGGCGGATTTTCAGTTCCATCATTTATGTGAGCAGTAGAGGATTATTAATCTTTGTTTTGCAGATGATCTTTTCTTATTTTCTAGAGGCCATCCAGATTCGGTTAATGTTATTATGCAAGCTCTGAAGGAGTTCAAGAATGTTTCGGGTCTTGTCCCGAGTATCCCTAAAAGTACAGCTTTCTTTTGTAATGTTCCTAATGCTTTGAAAGCTACTATTCTCTAGTCTATGCCGTTTGCAAAAGGTTTTCTTCCTGTTAGGTACCTTGGTGTCCCTCTTATATCGTCCAAACTTCTTTATAGGGATTGTAAGGTTCTTGTGGAAAAGTTGGAAAGTCGTGTGAATGATTGGCGTAATAAATTTCTATCCCTTGCGGGTAGGCTTCAATTGGTCAGATCGGTTTTGTCCTCGATGCATATATATTGGGCTTCGGTCTTTATCCTTCCTACTAACATCATTCATGATTTGGAATAGCTTTTGAGGGGTTTCTTAAGGTGTCAAGGTGAAATGAAAAAGGGTAAGGCTAAAGTTGCTTGGGAATCTGTTTGTAAGCCTCAACAAGAAGGTGGCCTTGGTATTCGTTGATTGGCTGATTTTAATATTGCTCTTATGACAACACACATTTGGAGAATTTTAACCCATATGGAGTCCTTGTGGGTTAAATGGATTCATTCATATAAACTCCGTGGTAGAAGCTTTTGGGATGTTCCTTGCTTGGGTGATTTTAATATTGCTCTTATGATGACACACATTTGGAGTATTTTAACCCATAAGGAGTCCTTATGGGTTAAATGGATTCATTCATATAAACTCCGTGGTAGAAGCTTTTGGGATGTTCCTTGCTTGGGTGATGTTAGTTGGGGTTGGCATAAGCTTCTTGCAATTAGACCCAAGGTACGTCCTTACATATGGCATAAGATCAATAATGGTAAAACCAATTCTGTATTGTTTGTTATGTGGTGTGATTTAAGCCCTATCCGTGATATGCTCACTGCTAGAGACATTGTGCGGGCTGGTTTTAGATTATTGGACTCGGTTTGTGATGTTATTGATAATGGTAATTGGAAGTGGCCTGTGGATTGGTTACCTATATTTCCGAATTTAGTTAGCCTCCCGGTTCCTAATATTCTTGATGATACTGATGATGGGTTAATATGGCGAGATTTGGAGGGCAATTTTAGACATTTTTCAGTTGCTTGTGCTTGGGATTCTCTTCGTACTAGGGCTGATCGGGTTGGGTGGTTTAATATTCCATGGTTTCCTCATTGTATCCCCCCGACATGCTATACATATGTGGCTTGTTATTAAACAGAAGTTGAAGACACAAGATAGGCTACGAGAATCAGATGTTGGTCCTGATGTTGATCTGAATCTTCTTCGATGCCCACTGTGTGATGCGGTTCCGGATTCTCACCCTCACTTGTTTTTTGAATGTCAATTTTCTTTGCGGTTTGGTTACGTGTCCGGATTTTATCCTAAATGGATGGCGCCCCTCCTAGTTTGGATGATGTTCTTACGCTCCTCATTACTATATCTAAGGGTCGCTCAGTTCCTAGCATACTCTCTCGGTTATTACTTGTCGCTACTACTTATTACATATGGATGGAACGCAATTCAAGACTTTTCAAGAGGAAGAAGTCTACCGCTGTGAAGTGGTTCAAGTAATTGTCAATACCATCCGGTTGAAGCTGGTTACCTTCAAATTTAAGAAGATAACCCCTGGTCTCGCTTCTCGTTGGATAAATGGAAGATTCCAAGCTCTTGTCTTATTCACGAGGGGAGTGCCAGGTAAGGGTTGTACTCTTTTTCCCTTATCCAAGGTTTTTCCTAATGGGTTTTTCTTGGAAAGGGTTTTTAAGGAGGCAAACTTCCTAGGTCGCCTTGCTCCCTTCGTGCCTATGGGTGGATGCGGGACGTTCCCTTGATTCAAGATTTTTCTTGTTTTTATACCAAGTTCGGTGATTTGTAATTCAGCTAGGTTTGTTGTGTTTATGGCCTGTCATAAGCACTAGTTTATCAAGATTTTAGCTTGAGGTTAATGTGGTACATCAGTCACATTCCATTTGTACTTAACTTTTTTTGGTTATATATTTACCGGGGTAAACCCCTTTACCCAAAAAAAATTAAAAAAAAAAAAAAAAAAAAACTTTCAACATGTTGACAATGATAACAATCTTTGTCATGGCTCGGTAGTGGTGATGGAAGAAAGGAAATTGCTTGATGTGAAGGATCAAGTGAAGCGGGTTGAGGAGCCTCAAAAGAAGGAGGGATTGGTGGAGGCGCATTTGAGGATGGCTCAGCTAAACATGATGGTGGTGGTAGAGAGGTGTCAAATTCCACGTGGTCGGGTGGTTGACTTTGATGATTTCTCATAATCCAAAAGGGATTATTTGATTGTGACGGAGAAAAAGAAGCCGGAGCTAGTGTTGACTCAACACCTTGATTTTGTTCCACTATTCCTCCTAAAGAGAAGAAAGTTGTTGGTGGTGGAGGATGAGATGGCCTAGGAGGCAAATCCTCTAGATTGTAGAGGTGTGGTGATGAGTGTGGAGTGGTGAATGATAGGGCTCAAGGCACTAATGGTGATGGTTTAGTGGAAATGGGGTTGTTTGGTTTAGGAGGTATGGTGGTGTTTGGCATTGGTAGTTTTGTGGGAACAATTCTTTTTGGGATTGGTTTGATAGGTGGAGGGGAGATCCTACCATTTGTGGATTTAACGAGAGATGATTCGGTTGAGGAAATTTCGTGTACAAAACGAGCAATTTTCTTTGGTGGTCCTTGGGTGGATGAGTTACCACTAGGAGCTTTCCTCATGATGAGATGATTCAAAAAGATTTGTAAAGGTTTCTAATTGCCGAAAATGAGGATGAAGATGATGACTTTAAGAGTCTTTACAATGTGGTTTATAAAGAAAGGGATTTGGCAAGTGCATTCAAGACTTAAGCCACTAAGATCCCTTGGAATGTGATGATTAGCATGAACAAGAGTCAACTTCATAGTTGTACTGATATAGGATCTTAATTAAGATAAGATGGAGTGTTCAAGTTAGCAAGATGAGCTTGAAATGATTGTTTTAGCTAGAGTTGACATGAATCTGACACCCGGATCCCACGGTTCCCTCCAATGAGGGATCCGTCTAGGCTAATCCTAGGGATCCGGCGATTTCTGCCTCCTTAAATTCATTCTCTCTCTCTCTCTCTCTCTCTCTCTCTACTAGGGGCGATTTCTGCCTCCCTAACCCTAACAAATTTCGTCCATCATTCTGATTATCTAATATGTTTTTCTTTAATCCTTCACTGGATTATTTGAATCTACTGCTAGATCTACTGATTTGTTTAGGGTTGGGGAGTCGGTTTCTATTGATTCTTTGCATGAATTGTCCCTTGGATTGCAGCTGCTACCTCATTATTTTCCTGCCTAATTCAATTCTAAAAGTGCCTCTCTGCATTCAAACGATCCCTATTCGTTTCTATGTATGCAATCGCTTTTAGGGTTGTTTTATTTTTAAAAGGTATCGTGTGTTGCTGCTTATTGTGGCTGAAACCCTAAATCGCTTTTTGCGATAACATCTTTTTAGGGTTTTCGATTATGGGTTTTATGGGCAATCAAGATCTCCTTAACCTGCTGTGTTTACATGGGAATTAATTAGGGTTAAGAGATACTCTTTTTATGGTTTCATACGCTTTGATTGGCCATAGATGTTGGGTTATTGCTGCTCGTTCATTGTTATATCTTTGCTGCTGGAAGTGTGATGTTTGTTGGACTGTTTTGTCCATTTGCTATTTGTAAGTCGATCTATTGATCGTTGCTGTATATGTTACGTGGGTTAAAGAGAGAGAGAGAGAGACGTCTGTTATTGATCGATCGGGATGATGGGTTTCAATTACTGCTGCAAGGTTTATGATCATCTCCCGTGATCAATTGGGATGTTTATTATGTAAGTTAGGGTTTCTTAACCCTAGGTTTAGGTTTATTGATGTTGAGCTGTCATTCATACGATGTGGAATTCCTTGATGCCACTGTTTAATGTGGTGATTTCTGTTAGGGTCTTGTTAACCCTATATGTGGTTATGGCATTGGAAGTTTGGATCTGGTTACCCTATTAGCATCCTTTTTTTGGGTAAAGGGGAGTAATCCTGCACCCTGGTAAAATATATTAACCAAAACATTTTAAGTACAACGGATGAGAGTGGATCTCTCATCTCGGCCCGTTACATGGGCAACAGGCACACACTTTAAAGTGCACTTAACCAAACATATAACATAAGAAAGACATGCCAATCTTATGGACTACCAAAAAACCAAACTACTTCCTACCACGACCTAAGAGATTAGCATTATACATGTCACAAAAATCCTCCAAGTATCCTGGTAAATCGTAGACCTGAGCAGCATAATCATCAGATATGAAATCTTCAAGCTCAAATCCCCCACCTCCCCTAGAAGCCATAAATGTCGCCATAGGGTTATCCGGTTCCAAAACCTCATCCTCATCACTATCAGAACAAGTCACATTCCCGACTTTAGAAAACGGATTGCTAGTCTTTGATGCAGAAAAAGTCATAGGCTCAACAGGCTTAACAGCCGCATCTTTACCAACACGAGATTTCTTCCCCTGAGATCCATCCATAGCTGCTTCTTTAGTACAACCACTAGAATTCTCTATCTTCGCCTCGTTTGTAGAATCAATCACAGTACTTGGGATGCCCGTGTCATCATGCACCTCAAGAGTCCCAAAAGAGTTAGACGTAGTAATAGGTGTACCTTTAGCATTAGCAGTAGCAGCTTCCGGTGTCTTCGTCTTAGCAACATATATCTGCTTCCTAGGAGCAAATCTAGGTCCCTTACCCATATTAATACCACTAGACATCTTCGTACCTTTGGGTTTGGCTTTCCGATTCTGCACCACCTTAAAATCATCATTATGCTCTTCCAAAGACGAGTTGGGAGCTACATCATTCTACTCCTTAGTACTCTTAGGACAACAAGCAGTAACATGCCCAAACACTTTACATTTCGCACAATGTGGAGGCTTCCATTCATATTCAACCTTGATACTTGCCGTAGTAAAACCACTATCGTCCTTTTTAGGGATCGCCATAGTCACCAAATGTTTTAGATTATCTACTTGGCCTATACTTGTATGCATACTAATGGTGGTGGGTTCAATATAAGTTAGGGTTTGCTCAAACCCTATTGGTTGTCTATGGTAGGTTCCTTTCGCGTTTCACTCAAATTCACTTTTCTAAGTGTATGTTAAAGATGTAAAGATCAGTACCATAGCATGGGGGTTCGCTGTAGCCATTTGGTGATGATGGTGCTTCGTGTTGTTATTCTTGCCATTGTATAGGCTGCCTCGTTGTAAGTTTTGGACTTCTATGACGACGTTTGAAGAATCAAGTATTTTTACTTGATTAGCATTTTATTTCTTATATTTCTATAGTCGTTGTAGTTTTTGTTCAAATTATTAGTTATAAGAGTGGTCTGTCACTCTTATAGTGTGGTTATTGGTAGATATAGTTAGGTAAGTTATAAGAATGACCCGTCATTCTTATATGAGAGAGTCTGTAAGTGTCCTAAGGAACTAAGATGAGGGAATCACCCTCATCCTTTGTACTTCAATGTTTTTTGGTGTAATGCATTTTACCGTGGTGAAAAATCTCTTTTTCCCAAAAAACAAAATCCTATGGATCCGGCTCTCAGCAGCTAGGAAAGGGTAAAAATGATGTTTTTAAGGTCTAATGCTTATACCTTTTTGAGTGTTTCAGTCCTCCTAAGTATCTTAAATGAAAGCGTACTTGAATGTTTAAGGGTAATGAGTGATGTGGCTAATGATTGCCTTTTATGGAAGAAAATGGAACTTTTTTGAGTACCAATGAATGACCAAAGATGACACTAAAAATTTGAGAGTGTCAAATGGAGCTAAATGATCCTAGAGACCAGATAGTAACTTAAGATAATATTTTGGAAGATATCTTAAAGATTTATTGAAACTTGAAAAACTAAAATTTGACCATCAGTATTTTGCTTATCATCAGTATTGCTCTAATCTCAATCTGGTCAATTTATGCTTCGCTGATGACTTATTTCTCTTTGCCCATGGTGATGTTGGATCTGCTCGTGTTATTATGGAGGCGTTGGATGAGTTTACTCATGCATCGGGCTTGGTTCCTAGTCTCCTTAAAAGCACGGCTTATTTTTGTAACGTGTTGAATTATGTGAAGCTTGATATTCTTAATGTTCTCCCATTTGAAGAAGGTACGCTTCCTGTTAAATATCTGGGTGTGCCGTTAATTGCATCTAGACTTATCTATCGGGATTGCAAGGAGCTTGTTGAGAAGGTTGAGAATAAAATTTGTGATTGGAAGAATAAATTCCTCTCTTTTGCTGGTAGAATTCAGTTAATTCAATCTGTTCTGGCTTCTATGCATGTGTATTGGGCGTCTGTGTTTATTCTTCCATCTCGTATTCTGTTAGATTTGGAACAATTAATGCGGGGGTTTTTATGGTGTCAAGGGGAGATGCGTAGAGGAAAGTCCAAAGTGGCTTGGGAGGTGGTTTGTCTTCCTAAGGTTGAGGGTGGTCTTGGCATTAGAAGGTTAGAGTGGTTCAATAAAGCGTTGATCACTTCTCATATTTGGAGGCTTTTTAGACATAGGGAGTCTCTTTGGGTTCAATGGATTCACTCTTATAAATTAAGAGATCGTAGTTTTTGGGATATTCCTTTGCGTGGAAACATGTCTTGGAATTGGCGGAAAATCCTTCAGCTAAGACCGATTATTCGTCAGTTTTTTTGGTATAAAGTGGGAGCGGGTAATTCCATTTCTGCTTGGTTTGATAATTGGTGTGATGCGAGTCCTCTTGGTTCTATGATCTCGTCTCGGGATATTTATCGGGCGGGCCTCACTATGTCATCTTCGGTCTTGGATTGTATTGCTAATAATAACTGGATATGGCCAATTGATTGGTATTCTAAATATCCGTTGCTTGGTTCGATTTCTGTTCCGATCATTAACCCAGATACTTTGGATAGGCTTGTTTGGAAATCTCGTGATGATGGTTTTCGGGATTTTTCTGTGGGTTCGGTTTGGGAGTGCATTAGACCGAGAGGGGATGTCGTCTTATGGTATGATTTGGTTTGGTTTTCTCATCGCATCCCTCGGCATGTTTGTTACTCTTTGGTGATCATCAAGAGGAAGTTAAAGACTCAAGATAACCGAGACAATGGGATGTCAGAGTGATCTTGACTTAAACCTGTTTCAGTGCCCATTTTGCAAGTCTCAACCGGATTCTCATGATCACCTTTTTTTCCAGTGTGTTTTTTCTATGCAGGTTTGGACTCAAGTTAAGCGATTTACAGGTGTCTCTTCAATTCCAACTACTTTGGGTCCTATTGTGGAGTTTCTTGTTCCTTTGGCGCGCAAGAGATCTATTAGATGTGTTATCTCGAAGTTGGTCTTTGCTGCTTCATGTTACTTCATCTGGCAAGAGCGTAACAACCGTCTTTTCAAGAATAAGAAGAGGTCGGAAGCTCAAGTTATTGATGTGATCATGTCGACTGTTCGTCTTAAGCTTCTCTCTTGTTCCTTTAAGAAGACAGCTAACGTAGAAGTGCTTCTTGATTTATGGAAGCTTCCTCGGGCTCTCATTCGTGTTACTCGATGATGGTTTCTTTTCCTATTTTGGTGGATGTTTGGCGCTTGCATTATCCAGATTGGGATCTTCACAGTCAGTTTGGTTATCTGGATCTTGTAGAGTGTCCTTGGAGTTATGACCTGCTGGGTGTTGTTGGTTGTCTTGTGGGTTCGTTGGAGATCCGGGTGAGAGCTGTACTCTTTTTCCCTACTCCAAGGTTTTCCCACAGGGTTTTTACTTGGAAAGGGTTTTTTGAGGCAGTCTCATTTGGTTCATCAATCTCCTACGAACAGGTGGGCAGATTATTATGGTGATTCCTGTGTAGCTAAATGGTTTTTTCCTGTTGGTGTTTTAGTTTTAGTACTGTCTAGGTATTGTAACGCTTAGTGGCCTGTCACTAGCGGTTTAGTTGGTTGTTCAAGCTTTTGCTTGAGGTTAATGTGGCACTTCAGCCACATTCCAGTGTACTTATTTGGTTGATTTTTTAATATATTTTACCGGGGTGAAGCCCTTTTACCCAAAAGTTTGACCAATTTTGAGGTAAGGATGACTAAAATCAATTTACTAAAATTGAAAGATTTCTAGAGCTAGATGTATTAACATCTGAGGGATGATGTGTGAGCATAAGAGCGAAAGAGTAATGAGTTTTGGTGAAACGATAGATCTACAAGCGCCTTGAGAGTAATCTAAGTGAGTTATGAGTGAGTATGAACCTTTTACTCAGCTTGATAAAGACTTAATTGGTACTAAGACACTATGTTTAGCTAGTGTGAAGTGATCTAAAGGTAGGGTTTGAAGTATAAAGATTGCAACTGCATTTCTGTTTGACCGGATCCTACGGTTCCCTAATAGGAGGGATCCGTCTAGCACAAACCTAGGGATCCGTCTTCCTACTAAACAACACCTTTACAAAAGGTATGCAAGGGTTGCACAAAGCATCATATTTCCAAGCTAAATAGTAGAGATATCAAATGTTAGACATTTTATTTCATGAAAGAAAATGCATTGCATTGATAGAGCATGAATACTAAGGATTAACCTTATTTTGAAAGGAAACTAAGTTTCTTGAGCGTTTTCGCTAGATGGATCATCAAATGGTTGATGAGTATTCGCTGATTCAGGAATAAAGAAGGTCTTCATGAGAGATGCGTTTAGAGGTTCCATCATCTTGTTCACACGTATGTACAACGGACTTTGAAATTGAGGGTGGAAGTACATGATGTGATGATAAAGGTGTGTCAAGAACATTCCATAAGGGATTAGTTTGTTCTTGGAGCTTTGAAGATTTACAATTCGCCATGCGAAGAAATAGGCGAGATTGTATGGTTGTTGTGTTAGCAAACAATACATTATGTGAGCACAACAAGCTGGAAGGATTTCTTGATTTCCCCTAAGACTCCAAACATTTTCACGTAGGATGAATGCGAGAGGCTTGTACTCTTCTCGAATATCCCGTGTATAGATAATGTTTGGATCAGAGTAATAGGGTCGAGGTTTGCATAACATGCGAGTTAGGTCTTGAGGGGAAGGTATGTGTGAACAATATGGGCTATTTTCTTCATGATGGTTGAAGAGAGAATCAATAGACCAATCTTCAGTGAAGACACATTGTCAATGATTTGGAATTCGGAGGATGTGAGCAAATGTTTTTTGTAAAGGGATTACCCCGGTAAAATATATTAACCAAAAAAACCAATAAGTACACTGGAATGTGACTGACGTGTCACATTAACCACAAACAAACGCTTGAACAACCAATTAAATAGCTAGTGACAGGCCACTAAGAGTTACAACACTTAAACATACAGAAACTAAAACTCCAACAGGGAAAAACCATCTAATAAAACAAGAAGCTCCAAAACAATCCGCCCACCTGTTCGAAGGAGATTGATGAACCAAATGAGACTGCCTCCTTAAAAACCCTTTCCAAGAAAAAACCCAGTGGGAAAACCTTGGAGGAGGGAAAAAGAGTACAGCTCTCACCCGGATCTCCAACGAACCCACACGCCAACCAAGAAGACCATCCAGCTCCACATAATTCCATGAACAACCTTCACGAACCAAATAATCAAACTGCATGTTGGAATTCGAATCCAACCAATTCAAACACGAACCATCCATCATCATAGAAGAAGAAACCATCAATGAGTAGATCGAATGAGAGACTTCGGGAGCTTCCATAAATCCAGAAGCACTTCCACATTAGCCTTCTTCTTAAAAGAACAAGAGAGAAGCTTAAAGTGAACAGTCGTCATGATCACATCAATAACTTGAGCTTCCGATCGCTTTTGATTTTTGAATAGCCTGTTGTTACGTTCTTGCCAAATAAAGTAGCAAGCAGCCGCAAAAACCAATTTTGAAATAACACAGCGAATGGACCTCCTATGCGCCTTAGGAACCAAATACTGCATAATAGAATCTAGCGAACAAGGAATAGCAGAATCACCAGTGAACCTCTTGAGATGAATCCAAACCTGCATCGAAAAAGTACACTGAAAGAAAAGATGGTCATGAGAATCCGGTTGCGTCTTGCAGAACGGACACTGAAGCAGGTTTAAGTCAGTATCACTACTAACATCCCATTGCCTCAGGTTGTCTTGAGTCTTAAGCCTTCTTTTAATAATCAACCAAAGAGTGATAGCATGCCTAGGGATACGATGCGAAAACCAAAGCAGATTGTACCATAAAACAACATTGCCCCGCGGTCTCATAGACTCCCAAGCCGTGCCCACCGAAAAATCCCGAAACACATCATCTTGCACTTTCCAAACTAACCGATCCAAAGAATCCGAGTTAAGGGATGGAATAGGAATAGAACCCAGGAACGGGTATTTAGAGTACCACTCAATCGGCCAAATCCAATTACCATTTAAGATGGAATCTGCAATCGAAAATGAAAGAGTAAAACCAGCCCGATATATGTCCCGAGAAGAAATCGTAGCAGCAAGCGGGCTCAAACTACACCAATTATCAAACCAAACAGACACATTAGTACCCGCTCCCATTTTATACCAAAAAAATTGACGAATAATGACATGTTCCCACGCAGCGGAACATCCCAAAAACTTCGATCCCGTAATTTATAAGAATGAATCCATCGAACCCAAAGAGACTCCGCATGATTAAAAAGCCGCCAAATCTGAGAAGTGATTAAAGCTTTATTAAACCATTCCAGTCTCCTAATGCCAAACGCACCCTCAACCTTAGGGAGACACACAACTTCCCATGCCACTTTGGACTTCCCACGCCTCAAGTTCCCTTGACACCAAAGAAAACCCCTCATTAACTGTTCCAAATCCTGCATAATACGAGAAGGAAGAATAAACACCGAAGCCCAATAGATATGCATGGATGCCAAAACAGAAGTAATCAACTGAGCCCTACCCGCAAATGAAAGAAACTTATTCTTCCAATCACAGATTCTATTCTTAACCTTCTCAACCAGCTCCCTACAATCACGATAAAGAAGCCTAGAAGCAATCAAAGGAACACCCAAATATTTAACCGGAATCCTACTTTCTTTAAACGGAAGGATATTGAGAATAGCAAGTTTCACATAATTCAAAACGTTGCAGAAGTAAGCCGTGCTTTTAGGGAGACTAGGAACCAACCCTGAAACATTAGTAAACTCATCGAAAGCCTCCATAATAACACGAGCAGAACTAACATTTCCATAGGCAAAAAGAAACAAATCATCAGCAAAACATAAATTAATAATATTTAGATTAGAGCAATACTGATGATAGGAAAACTCCTTCGAGACACGAGCTTTCCTCTGAAGCGGCAATGTGAGAATCTCCAACACAAGAGTAAACAAATAAGGAGATAATGGACCCCCTTGCCGCAAGCCTCTTTTACCCTTAAAATACCCATGAAGAACACCATTAACGCTCAACGAAAATGAAACAGATGTCGTACACTCCATAATCCATCCAATCATCCGAGGATGAAAACCAAACCCAGCTAGAATCTCCTTGAGGAAATCCCAATCAACCGTATCATAAGCCTTCTGAATGTCCACTTTAAAAGCACATCTAGGAGGCCTACGGTCCAAATGATAATTATGCATTATTTCTTGAGTCAAGAGAATGTTATCAGCAATACGCCTTCCTGGAACAAAAGCCGACTGGTTAGGACTAACCAAAGTAGATAAGCAACCTTTCATCCGATTAGCAAGAATCTTGCTAATACATTTAAAAAGTACATTGCAACACGAAATATGCCGATAGTCAGTAATCCTGAGAGGAGAAGCGACCTTAGGGATCAAAGCAATAATGGTATGGTTCAGCTCCTTAAGAAGCGTCCAATTAATGAAAAATTCATGCACCGCTTTGATCACATCATGAGACACAATATCCCAAGCTTCCTTAAAGAAAGCGCGAAAAGCCATCCGGCCGGAGATTTATCATCACCCATAGAAAAAATAGCATCACGAACTTCCTGCGCGATCCACAGTACGGACCATATAATTAGCAGTATCCGCAGAGAGCTTATTATCAAAAATATTAGATAAATTAAAAGGATGAGTGACTCCCTGTTGGCCTAAAAAAGACATGTAGTGATCAACAAACGCCATAGGAACATGTTCTCCATCCTTCCGAGTGCCATGCATATCAGTAACACTATCAATACGGTTCCGAGAAGCACGACTCTTAACAACCTTATGAAAGTAGGTTGTATTCGAATCACCCAACTTAAGCCAATCTATCTTAGATTTTTGCTTAAGAAACCTTTCTTCCACCAAACAAGCATCATTATAAGCCCGCAAATAAGCAGCTTGCTCCTCACGAATATCAACATTAAACGGATCCCTATCTAAAGCCATTTGAACCTCATCCAACTCCTTAGGCAAAGAAACCACATTAGCATGAATATTACCTTGGTCGTATAACAATTTGCGAAGAGGCTTCTTGAGAGACTTAAGCTTAGAAACAACCCGATACATCCAAAACCCACTCACATTGGCAGACCAGCCTTCCGACACAACATCCTTAAATCTAGCGTGATGAATCAAAATATTGGAGAACTTAAAAGGACGAGGCACCTGTTTGATACTTCGAGGAATACGGAGAACCGCTGGAGAGTGATCCGAGATACGATAGGGTTGAAATAAAGCACTCGCCCCAACAAAATAATCACTAAACTTCAAATTAGCCATAATACGATCAATCTTCTTCAAAATACCATCATCTCCTCTCGGCTTTTGATTCCACGTAAATCGAAGACCCGAGCTATTAATGTCCGAAACACCAATATCATTCACACAATCCTGAAATTCCCTCATAGCAATATCAATGTGAGAAGAACCAACCGACTTATCATTAAGTCACAAAGAAGCATTGAAATCACCAAGTAAACACCAAGGACGACCACGAACATAACGGTGGTGAACACACAAATTACGCCATAGATCACGGCGGTTAATATATTGGTTATGAGCATAGATAAACGAACAAAAAAACTCCTTTTTATCAGCCCTCATACGGATACATGTGTGCATAACTTGGGCTTCTTGAGAAATAACAATAAGATCAACATCATCCATGTTCCATCCCAAAATAATCCTAGAACCCTTCGAACAAAGAGCTCCATTCGACGTCCAATTCCAATGACGAAACACCTTACTACATAACTGCTCAAGACTAGAGCTAGAAACATGTGACTCTAAGATAGCACAAACCGAAAGATTGTTATCAAACATAACCTGGCGAACCTCCTTTTGTTTTGGGTTTGGTTCAAACCCCGTATGTTCCATGAAGCGACACTAAACATGATCACTAGTGATATAGGAAGTGCTTGCCTCCTTTAGAACAACATTATCACGATTGGTAGCAACCGATTCGCCATAATCATCTACCACTTCATCACTATCACTATCATGTAAATTCTTATTTCCCGGATCAGCATGCTTAAAAGTAACCTCTTGGATAGAGTTCTCCTCATTAAGAAGGGCAGAAAATGAATTCATAACCGGAACATTAGTAGTAGGAAAAACATACGACATATCGGGGACAAAATTGGGCTGCACCTGCTCATTTGAGATCTGATTATTCGGTCCATTAACATCAAATACATCCAAATTACCACCCTCGGTCTCAACATCAACAAGAATAATACCGGGTTGTTCCCCCCCTTTTGCCAATGCATCATCAACCGTTTTAGAGGTCGAGGCTTCCATATTACCAACTGACGGTTTAGGAACCGGTCTATAAAAATAATTTGGAATTGGCTTGGTTAAACGAACCCCTTGAATAGGACGGGATGGGTTCTTTCCCTTACCATTTTTCCTTTTTACTTTGACAAAACCATCATCATTATTATTATTTGGAACAACAACCTCAGCCCTCGGCTTCTTAGGACATTGCTCATCCGTATGACCAAAAACCTTACACGTTTCACACCTCAGAGGGTACCATTCGTACTCAATAGAAATTGTTTCTATAGAATGACCTGATCCATCAAGAAATGGAATAGCCACCTCCAAAGAATCTTTCAACACCTCATCCGAAGAGACCTCAATAAGAGTCCTAGCATAGTCGGCTTGTCCCCAGGATTTAAGGCACATAGTACTCGTATATGAATCGAACATAATTGGACGACCAATCTTAGTAGCAATTAAACTTAAACCCACATCCGTGTAAGCAACCACGGGGATATTATGAATCTTTACCCAAACAGGGGCACGCGTAATCTCGTCCTTTTTTAATTTAGTATTAGGAGTCCAAGTACTTAGAATGATCGGGACGTTCCTAATTATCCAAGGACCATTTTCAAGAACCTTATTCATACCAATCTTAGAAGCGAATTGAAAGAAAAAGAAGGCATTCTTAAGCATAATACGCTCTAAACCATATTTCGCCCAAGTATTTGTGACATAGTTTTCAACCAACGGAAACGCAATACGTTTGCCAATAAAGTAACCAAATAATGTATTATCAAAACGTCCAGTAACATCCTTAACCGTTTCGATGGGGATAACAAGATCAAAGACGAGGAACCACTTCGGAATTAGTTAACTTAGAAAAATTTACCTTCTTAGGGCTCGCCTCCTTATTGAGCATTGAAGCATACGAGTTGCTGCCAAAGATGAAACTTGGTTTTCAAATGATCACTTCCAGAATTAGTATCCCTACTATCATCATTAGAAGCATGACTCGCAGCAGTAGCATGTTTAGTATTATGCATAACCTGGTCAGCCACTAATTTAGAAGCGTTTCCATCATGCACATCCTGCACGGCCTGGTTCACATCAATGACATCCTTGTCACATGAAATACCTCCTGTTCCAGCAACATTACCATCATTACCTCTGGTTCCAGCAGTGTTACCACCAACAGAAGTGGCATTAGGAGCAAAATTAACCCTTCGATATGGTTTCAATGGCTTCCCATCCTTTCCCAACATCTTTCCATCGACATTTTTGATTTTCCTAGCAAGATTAGTAAGCAACGAGCCCTCCTCAACTCCCTCAAGACCCATAATTAACAGAATACAATCGAATGAAACCAGCAGCTAGAAACCTTGAACGAAAATAAACCCTAAAAAGTTAGGGTTTCAAAACGAAGCCACCACACGCCCTAGCCAACCTCCATAATAACGTACAATGATTATGATAAGATAATGCAATGAAGAACAATAGATATCAGATCTAACAAACCCTAGAAAAGGAAAAAAATGACAGCAAATAAAAATGATCAATCACCCAATCTAACGTGAACGACAGCCTAATAAAACGCAATTAGCACAATATAACAACGTTAATCAGTACTAATCAAATGTTATTTGGCCTAGTGATCAGTTATAGGATGAATTAATCAAGAAATTATTAGGAAAAGGGCTGCCATTTTCACCTAGATGTGAGCAAATTGCCCAAGGGTTAGAACAAACTTTTGGTTTTGATCCAAAACCAAAGAGATAGAGAGCGATTCTCGTTACGAACGAGTTCAACTTGACGGAAGAATTCCAATACAAACCTCGGACATGTTTTCTCGTTAATTTCGAGAAGACATTCTAGTACTATGGTTCGGAAGGAGGTATTGATACCTTCTTCGTATTGTAGAGGAGTGTCGACAATACGTCCTTCATGGAAGTGACGGGTTTCCAGATTATTGAACCCACGGACATGATTGCCAGGTGTGTTGGGCTCAAGAGAGATGTTAGGGGTGTAGACGCAAGTGAATGAAAAGTCGAACTCGTACTCATGCGACATAACGTGACCTATAGAAGTGAAGAGTTAATAAGATGAAACGTATTTAGGGCAAAACAATGATTTACCTAACGTTTTTTACTAGATATTTATTAACAATGATAATTAACTCACCTAATGTTTGACATTCTAGTGGAATATTTCTTTTAAGAAGAAAACGATTTTTATTTTGCATGAAAAAACTG
The DNA here is from genome assembly GCA_910596185.1 of Chrysanthemum makinoi. Lineage (NCBI taxonomy): Eukaryota > Viridiplantae > Streptophyta > Magnoliopsida > Asterales > Asteraceae > Chrysanthemum > Chrysanthemum makinoi. The sequence continues at coordinate 226,650,402 of OU343225.1, read as the reverse complement.
TTTTCCAGAAGGACGGTTCTCACGGTTCCCTTCCATGAGGGATCCGGCTAGTAGAACTACAGGGATCCGTGGATCTGTAGTGACAAATACAAGATTTTGACGAAAAGAGATTTTTGCATCTTATATGTTTATTATACAAAGATATGTATTTTAGCTAATGTTTACTTTAGCATGCATTGTCGGTTTCTAATGTATTTCAAGACCAAAAAATACGAAAGATAAAAAGTAAACGAAATGACAAACATATTATGAGAAATAAACTAGATAAACTAGAACAATAGTAATATTTCATTTCAATGCTAAGAACGATACAAAGGATTGGGTATATAACACCAATGTAGATTAACAACACAAAGTATATGTCTCCATAAGAAAACTTAATCACGGTGAACACGAGAGCGATGAGTGTTAAGGCGATGAGTATGAGGGCGATGTACACCATGTTGATGAAGATCCTTCTTGGTTTTGGTTTGAGATGAGATGAGATGAGAAGGAAGATGAAGTTTGAATGAGAGATAATTTTTGAATGTGGAAGATTTGAAAAATGAGGAATTGGTGGAGGAAACGATCGGAAGAGATATTTATGGGGAAGGTGGAATTTTTGAGATTTGTGTTTTGTTTTATTATTAGAAAGATATGATTTTTGGATTAAGTGAAATAAAACACAAATTTTATAAATCTAGACATTAGACGAAATAGCAACATGTATGTAAGAAAAGTTGCCTAACGAAGCTACGTGTAATATATGAATATGCGCAAAAGATAATCATATAAATTCCTATGTAAGCATACTTATTAATTATGCTAATTTTATTTAGAGATAAGTGAGAAATCATACCTCTAATGCATTTAGGAATGTCTTTACAATTGACACAATAAATGTCAGTAGACAATTCATGTTTAAGATACCTTCTTAGCGAAGGTATTCTTGTTACCAAGCAATTCGTATGGCTTGATAGGTATGAGCTTTAACTAAGCAACATGACAAGGAAGGTTAGTGCAATTAAGTAAGAAAAAAAATAAGAGAAATGTTGTCATCTAATCAACATCCAGACAAGGTATTTTAAAAACATGGTGTTTATTTTTGTGAAAGACCTTCTTTGTAGTTTTCAATTAAACACGAATCGTATCAATTTTTTAAAGTACAATATACTCTAAGAAACTTGGTAACGAAGCTCTGATGCCAATTGTGGAAAACTAGAAGGGGGGGGGGGTTGAATAGTTTTACCGATTAAAACTTCGTTTTAAACTATTTAGATCGACTTATGTCAATCTATTTAAACATGTGTGTTGGATGTTGATAGACAATCATATATAAATATGTAATGAAAGAATAAGGAGTAAGGAGCACAAAAGCACAACGCGAGTATTTATAGTGGTTCGGCTACAAGGACAGCTTCTTTGCCCTACTCCACTCCCCGAGTCACCTACTCAAGAGTTCGTAAACTCTACACGACACCAACTCCTTATGGCGGAGAAGCCTTCATAACATTGCCTACTCTTTATCCGGTACAAGGCTAGATACCGGGTTCTTCCACGAGGTAGAACCAAACCTATCACAACGTCGCCTACCCTTTATCCGGTATTAGGCTAGATACCGAGTTCCATTACAATGGAGGAACTACTTCCCAACACTACAACAACAACTAACCCCAAAGGAGATCCACTCCTTATAACAATATCATCAAGGATATCAATATCCTTTGACCCAATACTAATCTATCTTGTATATCGAACACACCATATCAAATGTACACCTTAGGCACCTTTCACTAATGCCTTTGACTCGATCTCAAGGCACCCTTCACTAATGCCTTGTGACTTGACTTCTAGGCACCCTTCACTAATGCCTTGTGTCTTGACTTCTAGGCACCTTTCACTAATGTATTTAGCCTTGACTTCTAAGCACCCTTCACTAGTGCTTTCAATACGGACGTTCGACACCCTTCACTAATGTCTTCGTCTTGACCCTTCAGACATCTTTCACTTATGTCTTCGACACTACACTTCTTATGAGAAAGAAGAGAACTATCAACAAGAGAACCTTAGTAGTCTTGATGATAAAGAGGCATGGCAACTCATGGACTTGAGCTTGCTCGACTTCAAAAGATGGTGATATCGCCTTTAAGAGGAACCTAGAGAATCACAGAAAAACAAAACTACATACATAGATCACTTGGATCTGAGGTTAGAGAGTTTATGACTCAAAGAGAAAATATATATGAAAGGGGGTGAGGAACAATGAAGAAATGGCTCACTATTTACAGAGGAAAACTAGTTACTGTTCCACGGATCCCACGGATCCCTTACTTGAGGGATCCGTCCAGTGTATTACTAGGGATCCGTGGGACGCTCCTCTTTGCCCATGGGTTTTGGGTCATGGTTCATGGGTTATGGATCATGGGTATCCAAGTAGATACAATGTATCTACAAGATGCAATGCATCTAGATGGGTCATGGGTTAAAACCATGGGTCATGGATAATATCCATATATGACTTAAGCATGATGTCATGCAATTGGTTATGGGTCATGCTCCATGGGTATGGGTCATGGACTTTGGGTTATACCCAACTACATTCAATGTATTTGGTCAATGGGTCAAATACTTAAGTTTCTACCCATTTATATTACCCATTATAATATATACTAGTTTTGTATATATTTAACCAATATGTAAACACTAGTTGTTGTACATATGTATTACTAACTCATAAAATCACTTATACTTGTTTTAGTGTTTTATGTAAAAACGTAAGTGTGTTAGTAAACTATTGGCTCAAACTAATTACGTATTTTATTTGTTTCGTTAAAATGATTTTACGTTTGTTATCGACAAAACATTAGAAGTTCGGGAAGAATAGCAATTTTTTAAAAAAAACCCTAGCTCGTTTTTCTCTCTCTCTAGGCGTCTTCCAGCCCCCACAATCCAATTCAAATCTGGTTTATAATTCTTTCAATCCCAATTCGTTTTTTCTTTAATCTTTCATTGGATTACTGAATTAACGGGTCAGATTCAGGTTTGATTGGATTGTGGGGTCGGTTTTACCTTCCTAACATTCAAGAATCGCTACTGTTTTCGGTCCACTCTTCGAACCCCTAACATTCAAGATTGTGGCTGTTGATCGGTTTTTATTTAGGGTTCGTTATATTGGTTTTGTTTTTTATAGAATACCGATTCTAGAGATCCACTCTTATCGATTTGTATTTAGCGTGCTTACAGCCATATTTTCTTTAATCAGTTGTTGATTGATCCTCTTCACACCATCGTTGTAACAAACCTGTTTAGGGTTTCACTCTACAAGGGTCGATTTGTGGGTTTACTACATGGTGCTTTGACGATACCCTTCTTGGGTTTATTTTTCAGTCGTTTGGAGGTAATTCTTATTTAGGGTTTTAGTTTTTCTGCAAGTTGATTATTGAGGTCAGATTCGTGCTTGGTTACTTCGTATTGCATTGTTGTTTGTGGGTTATGTGAGAGAAAATTGTTAGCTTGATATTTAGATGTCGCGACTGTGGTCAGATTTGAATCATTGTTGCGTTCGAATTGCTTGGCCAACTTCATGGTGTCATTTACATTGGTTAAAATTGCTGTCCATGTTTGGGTGGTACTAGGTTTTGTTTTTGGAGTTGATTAGCTTGATCGTGGTGCTATTCGTTGGCTACCATGTTTCGTTTGATTGTTTAATTGGAAGTTATGTTTTGTGGTTTTCCTATAACTACAAACACATTACATATTTGAAGATGCTCTTTTTCACCTAGTTCTCTTAATCATTTATTTAGGCATTTTTGCGGGGATTTGGTGTTTGGATGCATTTGTTCAAGTCGGGGTATGTCGGCATTTAATCAGATTTTGAGTTTGTTTCAGATGTTTGCTGGTACCCAATGGAGGTTTTATGTGCTATTAGACCTGGTTTTCTGATTTACACCATTTGTACGTGGTCTTTGTGTTATGTTGCTGGAAGTTGGGGCTGCTCGTACACCCTATTATCTTCTGATTCTGATCTCATTCATTTTTTTTTGGGTAAAGGGTTTTACCCCGGTAAATATATATAACCAAAAAATGTTAAGTACAAATGGAATGTGGCAGAAGCACCACATAAACCTCAAGCTAAAGCTTGATAACTAGTGTTTATGACATGCCATAAACACAAAGAACCTAGCTATACATTAATCATCTAACCAGGCATAAAACAAGAAAAACTTGTAACAAGCGAGCATCCCGCAATCACCACACAATCAAAAGGAGCAAGACGACCCAGGAAGTTTGCCTCCTTAAAAACCCTTTCCAAGAAAAACCCCGAAAGGAAAAACCTTGGAGTAGGGAAAAAGAGTACAACCCATTCCTGGAACTCCCTTTGCGAACTATATAAACATTGTAGAACTTCCATAAAGACGTTGAACAATCCGCAATGATCACCGATCCAGGTAACTTCCATGTATCCATAATCCTTCGAATCCGCATAGAGTTCTTCGTGAATCGAAACGAAAGGATCTTCAAACGAACAATAGACACAATATCATCAAACACCTGAGTATATGACTTCATTCCCTTCTTAAACAGCCTTGAATTCCGTTCACGCCAAATAGAGTAGCATGAGGCAGCAAGGATCAGACGGGATATAACACCAGAGGCAGATCGTCCCTCAGACAATGGTATAAGGTACGAGACAATATCATCCAGTCTAGGAGGGATATTATCCATACCACAAAGAGAACAAACTCTCGTCCACACCTGTAAAGAAAAAGGGCACTCAAAGAAAAGGTGAGCATGAGAATCAGGTTGGTTATCACATAATAGACAACGAAGCAGGTTTAAGTCAGTGTCAGGACCGACATCCCATTGCCTCAATCTATCTTGTGTTTTAAGCTTGCAATTAACGACCAACCAAAGATTAAACGCATGTTTAGGGATACACTGAGGGAACCACACAACATGAAACCAAGGAACCAGGTTAGCACTACCACGGATAGAGTCCCAAACATGAGAAATTGTAAACGGCTTAAGTTCACCATTAGGCACTCTCCAAACCAGCTCGTCCGGAATACCATCAGTAAGGATTGGAGGAGGAATCAGCAATAAGTCCGGAATCCTATTAATCCACTCACTAGGCCACCTCCAATCACCATCAGCAAGCAAATCACCAACAGAGTTGTTCAACGAAAATCCAGACCTAGAGATATCTCTAGTAGTAATCAAGCTCCTAAGGGGGCTCAAAGAACTCCAATTATCAAACCAAATAAAAGCCCTCTTGCCATCACGGATATGGAACTAGAAAAAAGGCCTAATAGTGGGGCGAATAAGAAGAAGTTTTCTCCAGCCCCAACTCATATCACCCGTACATGGAACATCCCAAAAACTCTTGCCTCGTAGCTTATAAGCATGAATCCATTTAACCCATAACGATTCCTTATGAGTCAAAATACTATAAACATGTTTTGCCATAAGTGCCACGAATGCCCAAACCACCCTCCTCTTTAGGCTTACAAATATCCTCCCAAGCTACCTTAGCCTTACCCTTTTTCATATCACCCTGACACCAAAAGAAACCACGCATGAGCTGTTCGATATCATGTATAACACGTGCAGGAAGAATAAATACAGAGGCCCAGTATATATGCATGGAAGATAACACGATATAATGAGTCTGTAAACGACCGCCATAGATAAAAATTTGTTCTTCCAATCGATATTCTAGATGAACCCTTTCAACAAGCACTTTGCAATCCCGATAAAGCAGCCGTGACGAGATAAGGGGAACACCCAAGTACTTAACAGGGAGCGTACCTTCCTTAAACGACAAAGAGTTCAAAATGGACAACTTAACCTGGTTAGGCACGTGACAGAAGAACGCCGTGCTCTTCGGAGTACTAGGAACAAGGCCCGATAAATTCTTGAACTCATCTAAAGCATCCATAACCACACTTGCTGAGACCACATCACCATGCGTAAAAATAAATAGATCATCTGCAAAACAAAGATTAAGTAACTTCCGTCTTTCACAAAGATGGTGATATTGGAATTCATCCCGCTGCTCAACCCTACGCTGCAATAATAGAGTAAGTACTTCCATAACAAGAGTAAAAAGATACGGTGACATAGGATCACCTTGGCGAAGCCCCCTTTTACCCCTGAACCACCCATAGATATCACCATTAATACAGATGGAGTACGACACACTAGTAACACAAGCCATGATCCAAGAAACCATCCTATTGTGAAACCCATAACCAATTAGAATAGTCTCAAGAAAACGCCAATCAACAGTATCATACGCCTTTTGGATATCAATCTTAAATGCACACCTCGGCGGTCCTCGAGGACGATGGTAATTACGCATTAATTCTTGGGTAAGAAGAATATTAAGAGATATTAGCCCCGGAACAAAAGCCGATTGATTAATACTAACAACATCACCAAGCCCCTCTTTAATCCGATTAGATATAATTTTACTAATGCATTTATAAAGCACATTGCAGCAAGAAATAGGTCTATAGTCATTAACCTTGGCCGGTGTGGAAACTTTAGGAATAAGAGCAATAATAGTGTGATTGAGTTCCTTGAGCAGCTTACCATTAGAAAAGAAATCCCGAATAGCCAAAGAAACATCATTACCCACAATATCCCAAGCCTTTTTGAAAAATGCAGCCGTGAAACCATCCGGGCCCGGGGCCTTATTGTCACCAATTGAGAACATAGCTTCCTTAATCTCCAAATTAGTCACCTCCCTTACCATCCAGGCAGCCCTATCCGAGTCAATAGAAGAAGAGAATAAACCTGGATCTACAAACGGATTGGTAGTCCCTTCCACTCCAAGAAAATTCTCATAGTGTTGAACAAAAATATTAGGCACTTCGTTGCCTTGGTGCATGACATTATTAGCATCAAGTAACCAACTCAATACGACTCCTATGGCTTATACTCTTAACAATATTGTGAAAGTAAGCAGAATTAGAGTCACCTTCACGAAGCCAATCCACCTTAGCCTTTTGCTTCAAAAATCGTTCCTCATCCAGTAACGGCATTACTTAAAAGCTCGAAGAAATATACCCTCCTCTTCCCGAAGAACAGAATTAGAAGGGTCCTTATCAAGGGACTTTTGGACCTCATCAAGTTCCACACGAAGATTGTTAACACGGGTATGAAGATTACCATGATCTTTAAGCAGCTTGCGAATGGGTTTTTTCAAACCCTTCATGCGTTTCACCACCTTGAACATATTATGCCCCTGAATGTCATTTTTCCACCCTTCACGCACAACATCCAAAAAACCAGCTTTATATGTTAGGAAATTAAAAAATTTAAACGGCTTAGGTTTCTTCTTAGATAATGTGGGAATTCTAAGAACACAAGGAGAATGGTCAGAAATACGGTAAGGCTGAAATATAGCAAATGAACCAGGAAAGTCATCACTAAATTTAACGTTACCCATAACACGATCAATCTTCTTCAAAACACCATTGCTACCTTTAGGTTTCTGATTCCAAGTAAAGTGAAGACCCGAAGAGTTAATATCGGAGACTTCAATAGTATTAACACAGTCTTTGAACTCATTCATAGTAATATTAGGCTCGTATCCCCCACCCGATTTATCTTCCAGAAACAAAGATGCATTGAAATCACCAAGAAGGACCCAAGGCTTATCTCGCATAAGACTTCCATGAACCTCAAGTTCATGCCATAAAGCACGCCGATCAATATAATAATTATGAGCATAAACAAACGAGACAAAGAAAGCTTTGTTATCAGCTTTAACATTAACCTGCACATGCATAACCTGGTTAGTTTGGGACATAAGTAAAACATCAATAACCGCATCATCCCATCCAAGAATAATACGGGAACCTTTATCACATAAACTCCCATTAGACGTCCACTTCCAACCACGATAAACCTTAGCTCACGTATCGTACACACAAGACACATCAACATGAGACTCCAGAATAGCACATAAACACAAATTATTCTCATTAACCACCTGCCGCACCTCTTTTTGTTTAGGGGAACGGTTCAAACCCCTAATATTCCAGGAAGCAACACTAAACATTAAGAATGTTAGATGCAGGAGTGCTTGCCCCTGTGGTATAGGTAACACCTGTCAACGTAGACGCTATAAAACCAGATGTTTCATCATAGACATTCAGCAAATCGTCTTCCCCATCAGGCTCATTTTCCATCCCCTCACCAAGAGCCCCAAACGAGTTATTAAGCTTAATACTAGAATCCTTAGCCTTTAGATTACTACTGTTACTAGCTTCAGGTTTTGTACCAGATTTAGCATTACTTACACTAGCATTAGGGGGAGGTTTAGAGGTAGTTGCATTCGAATTAGAAGACTTATTAGGTACCTGCGATTTAGACACATTACTAGTAGCTGGAGCTACATTTTTAGAGTTAGTAGTACCTTTTGGTTGATACATAAATTTCTGACCCACCTTGGTACCACCACGAGGGGCACCACCCTTCCCAACATTCCGTTTATTACCAACGGTTTGAAATCCATCCGCATCCTTTTCCACCACATTAGCAGCAGGGGTAGTCTTCTTAGGACATTGGTCACAAGTATGGCCAAAGATTTTGCATGTATCGCACCTTGGTGGCTTCCACTCATACTCCACCCGGATAGTTTCTTTAGTATAACCCATGCCATTCATCAAAGGAACACCAATGACCAAACTAGATTTCAATTCTGATTCAGAATTCACCTCAATCAAAGCACGTGCAAAGCTACAACGGCCCCACGATTCTAAGCACATCGTAGTAGTAAATGAGTCAAGCATAATAGGAGTACCAATCTTTGTAGCAATGAGACTAAGACCATCCTCAGAAAAAACTGCCATGGGAACATCATGTAGCTTAACCCAAACCGGGACACGAGTTAAATCCTCTTTCAATAAGTTAGTATTCATAGTCCAAGGTTTCAATATAATGGGTATATTACGAATCAACCAAGGTCCCTCCTCAAGTACATCCTCTAAACCTTTTTGCGTATCAAATTTGAAAAATAAAAAACCCTTGGCATTCATCATCACCCTCTTTAACCCATATTTCTCCCAGGTGGTACGTGCATAGTACTCCACAACAGGGAAAGCAACCCTTTTACCAATAAAATAACCGTATAGCGTGTTATCAAAACGGCAACTAATATCCTCAACAACCTTAAACGGAATAGAAAGTTCAACATCCTCCATTAAATTATCAGATTCCAAAGGTCGAAAATTCGCCTTACCCTTTTTACTAGCAACAGTAGCATGCACATACGATGTTGTCTTAGAGGTATTACCAGATGTACTTGCATTTTTAATCGAATTAACAATAGTAGATGTAGTTTGATTAGCCATAGATGTACCAGTTGCATGAACATCTACCGGTGGATTAGCATGAGTAGGTAATGATGGGTACTCCTTTTCACTAAAACTAGATAGAAAACCAGAAGATCCAACATCCCAAAACGAAGCATCATCAACAGTCTTAAGAGACGTAGCCAAATTAGTAGAAAACTTACCAACATTCTCCATAGAAGCTGGAAAAGACGTCTCCAAAGGTGGTAGCCGTGTTTCATCTGTACCAATCACATTCTGACCACCAACATCACCTAGGACAACCCCTTGAATCGAACTAGCATCCAATGAACCAAAGACTAGCATCCATAACAGCAGTAGTCACGTGTTCTTGCACTGAGGAGAAACTAGGGTTTCGCAAAACCCTAGTGGCCATCTTAGGCTGAGTATCAACGTTAGCAGCTTCCAAGTCTTTGAAACGCTGCATCCTAGCTTTCAATGCATCAACATCAATTTCAGAATCGCCAACCTTGTCCATGAGATCAAACCAGGAAGTAATAAAACCCTAAAAAACGAATTACACAGGTTACTATTGTATGATTCATGCAATAATAATGGACTTGCGGTGGATCTGAATTTTTATTGTAAGTTGCGGTTGTAAACTGCATTGGACTTGGGCAGATTCATGTCGTTCATTGTGGTTGTCTTTTTTTTGGGTAAAAGGGTTAATTCACCCTGGTAAAATATATTATCCAAAAAACATTGAAGTACAAAGGAAGAGGGTGATGTCCCTCGCCACAGTCCCTTAGGACACTTACAGACCTATTTGGACATAATCTGACCTCATGGTGCTCGTGGGTTTATTTGTCTATGGGAAGTTAGGGTTGCATATCACCCTATTATTAGCTTTGATCTATATTGCATCGTGTTTTTTGGATATTTGGGCAATAACTTTTTTATTGCATCGGCAATGGATCGAGCTCTTGTTGGGGCTGGTTAGGGTCATTTCGGATCATTTCGGATCTTTGCTCAACATGGTTGTTCTTTTTGCATGTTTGGTATACGTTTCATGTGTACCAAGTATGGTTTTTTGTGGTAAGTTGCTGGAGCTTGTACGGGTTGGAAGCTATTCAGTTTCACTATTGATTGGATTATATTGATTATATGGCGCTTTCCTTACCTTTTATGTGAGGCTTCTTCGTGTATGTTTATTCATCCTCGTCACTGTTGCCGTGTTTATATCATAGCATATGGAGATGGCTTGGAGGATAATATGGTTTGCTATTATGACTATAGAAGGCTCAGGTTTTATTCCTGAGTAGGACATTCATGTTTTTGTTTTCCTTATATAGTCACATGTAGCTTGTTGGTTTATTTGTAAGTTATAAGAATGGTTGTCATTCTTATATAGTTGTTTCATGTAAGTTGCACATGTTGTGCATTTCTGTCGTCCTGATCAGCCTTGAGATGGGGGATTCACCCCTATCCTATGTACTTCAACGTTTTTTGGAGTAATATATTTTACCAGGGTGAAAAATCCCTTTTACCCAAATTTTTTTTCTTCATAAATGATTTATTGGTTGTGTCAAGCGCTTGCTTGCGGTTAATGTGGTACTTCAGCCACATTCCATTGTACTTAAATGTTTTTTGGAGTAATATATTTTACCGGGTGGAATGCCCTTTACCCAAAAAAAACATTAGAAGATCGTAAAATATAAATAAACGTTTTTACGGCTTATTTGTAGTAACACTTCTTTTGTGAGATGGGGCGAAGGCCATAGAGGCTAGCTTGCTCAGGGCATCTGCCTTTTTGTTCTGATTTCTGCGAACGTACGGAATGGTGTAGGAATGAAAACCATCCAGCATTTCCCTTATTTTGTCCAAGTTTTGCTTGATAACGGGCTGCCTTGCTTCATAGGAGCCTGTCACTTGGTTTGCCACCAACTGAGAATCTACGAAGATGGCGAGAGCCTTGACCTCCATATCTTTGGCTAACCGAAGGTCTGCTAGTAGGGCTTTATATTCTGCTTCATTATTGTTAGCTTCGAATTCAAACCGAAGGGCATATGTATGCTCCTTCCCTTCAGGACTGACCAGCATTAGACATGCTTCGGAACCGTCAGAGCTTGATGCTCCGTCTGTGTAAAGCTTCCAATCATCATGTACTTCGATGAGCTTAGCCTTAGGTTCTTCCTTTTCTTTGCTCGGTTCGGAAGGTGTTTCTGCCAAGAAGTCTGCAAGAATATGCCCTTTGACAGAGTTTCGACCTTTGAACTCTATCTCATGCTCTTCAAGCTCAATGGCCTATTTTTCCACCTTTCCAGACTTTTCAGGCTTCGACAAGATTTGCTTGAGTGGATTTTCGGTTAAGACTGTTATCGGGTGGGCCTGAAAATATCGTCGGAGCCTTCTTGCTGCGTAGATTAGAGCTAATATGAGCTTCTCCAACGTGGGGTAGTTAACCCTTGCAAGACCCTGCTAACAAAGTAAATGGGGATTTGCCTTTTGTCCCTTTCTGCCATTAAGACAACGCTAATGCTCTCCATTGAGGATGCTAGATACATGAATAACACTTCGCCTTTGATTGGGGCTGTAAGTGTTGGAAGTATCTCTATGAACTCCTTCATCTTTTGGAAGGCAGCTTCCGCATCTTGGCTCCACTGGAAGGTTTTCTTGTCAACGCAGCCTTTAAGCGTCTTAAAGAATGGTAGGGACCTGTCAGCCCCCTTCGACAAAAATTGCCTTAGCGCAGCCAACTTTCCGTTCAAGCTTTGTACGTCCTTTAAACATTTCGGAGCCTGAAGATCCGTGATTGCCTTGACCTTTTAAGGTTTAGCTTTGATCCCTTGCTTTGTAATCAAATGCCCCAAGAATTGCCCTTCTTCGACACCAAAAGAGCATTTCTTTGGGTTTAGCTTCATGTTGATTGCCCGAAGTTGGTCGAAGGTCTCTTTGATGTCAAGGAGCAGGTCCTCCTCCATTTTGCTCTTGATAACCATGTCATCAACATAAGCCTCGCGATTTCTGCCTATCTGCTTGTTGAAGGCTTTATCTATGAGTCTTTGGTATGTTTCCCCTGCGTTCTTCAATTCGAAGGGCATTTTTCTGTAATAGTAGACACCTTTGCTTGTGTAGAAGGCTGTCTTTTCCTCGTCCTCCTTTGCCATCTGGATTTGATGATACCCTTTGTAGGCATCTAGGAAACACTTCAGTCGGAAGCCTGCTAAGGACTCTACCTTCCAATCAATTTTTGGCAAGGGGTAGCAGTCCTTCGGGCATGCCTTGTTGATGTCAGTAAAGTCAACACACATGCGCCACCCTCTGTCACTTTTCTTTACCATCACTGGGTTGGCCACCCAAGTTTGGTATTTGACTTCCCTTAGGATACCTGCTTGTGTCAGCTTATCTACTTCCTTGCAGGCAGCAGTATTCCTTTCGGGTGCTAGGCTTGTCCTTTTTTGTTTGATAGGCTCAATGTGTTTGTATTCGTTGAGCCTGTATTCCGTGCTGAAGGTTTTTCCATCAATTACTAGCGTTCTTGGAACTCTGTCATGTCAGAATTTTTCCATGCAAAAATATCAAGGTTAGTTTGCAACAGCTCCGTGAGCCTCGGCTTGAAATTCGCCGAGAGCTGCTTTCCTATTACAACCGTTTGCTCGGGGTAGCTAGGGTTTACTACCACCCGCTCTTCTGCATCTGCACAGCTTAGATTGGCCATCGGAGGCTCCTCCGGCCCTTCTTTGACCTTCTTGACATCATATACCCCCTTGTCTGCTCCATAATTAGAATGAACAGTTCCTACTCCGAAGGGAGTTTGGAACTTGATGGCAGCGTGTATGGTGGAGACTACAATGCCCATTTTTTGCATAGTGGTTCTTCCTATTAGCAAGTTGTAAGGAGAATCTGACCTGACTATGATGAAGGTGAGGGTTTCTGTTCGGGACAAGGGTCCTTCTCCGATAGTGATTTCCAAAGGTACCTCTCCGAGGGGCCAAGAGTGTTCGCCGGAGAACTAGCCAAGGGTACTTTTGAGTCTACCCTCTGCGAGCGTATCGATTGTTTGAGCTTTAGGAAGCAGTGCTCATAGATGATTTCGCAAGAGCTTCCACAATCCATGTATGCTCGGTTCACCTCCCTGTTGGCGACCCATACCTTGATGACTACGGGATCAGTTGAAAGTGTCCACCCTAGAATGGACGGGAACGTTATCTCCCCCACACTTCCCAGCTCTCCATCTACTTCTTTCCGGTTTAAAGTTGGATTGCGTCTGTTCACCATCAGTATTGGAGCTTCTGCAGGGGTAGCTTCCTTCTTTTTCCCCTTCCACTCACCTAACTGAGTGTCGGAGAACTTGTCCTTCCCTTTCTTGATGCCTTTAACTAGATGTGCCAATTGCCCGGAGCGTACTGCCTCTTCAATTTGCTTCTTCAGCTCTCTGCAGCTGTTAGCCCATGGTCTTCGTGAAAGTGGCGATTCGACATGTCCCTCGCTTTGTTTCGTGCTGACATGCGAGGTGGTGGGTCGAAGGACTTGGCAGCTTTCTCGGTAGCGAGGATTTCCCTAGGAGATTTGACCAGGTTCGCCAAGAGTCCATGATTCGAGCCTTTGTTATAGGGAGTGAAGCGGTCTCTGTTCTTTTTCCTGTTCTTGGATCCTTCCTAGGAGGACCCTCTGGAGAATTTGTCGGAGGTCTCTATTTGCTCGATCGGAGCTCCATTGGATGTTACTTCCTTGGACTCGATCCAAGTGTAAGTCATTTCCATGAGTGCCTTGTAAGTGGTAGGGAGGTCGGTGGACAAAAATTCCACCAGGCTCCGAGTTCGTAAGCCTTGTACGAAGCCAGAAATCCTTTGCTCTTCGTGTAACCCTAGAATTTGCAAGGTTTCATCGGTGTACCGCGTGACGAAAGCCCTTGTGCTTTCAATTTCCCTTTGCTTGATGGTATGCACAACTAGGTGAGTCTTGGTGTACTTCTTCTGTTGGCTGAAGTGTGATCGGACTTTGGCCTTGAGATCATCCAGACTTACAATGCTTGTTTTCCCATTCCACCATATTCATGCAGAGTCTCGGAGAGTGTATGTGAACATGTGGCACGCCACAAGCATAACCCACTTCTGCATCTTGATAGCGCCTTCGAACAAGTGTAAGAAGTTGTCCTGGATCGCCTTGCCCATCGTAGGTGCCAATGTGAGTAGGCATCTTCAAACCATCAGGTAGAGGGTAGTATTCGATCCACTTCACGAAAGGTGTGCAAGATCCAGAAGCTTCCGCATAGAAAGGGTTGTATGGATGTGCATAAACAGGTGTAGGGTTGTACGGGTTATGAGGTGGTTGTGAGAACGTAGCATAGGCTGCAGGAGGTTGGTACGGAGGGTTTCCCCCCATCGGTTGTGTAGGGTGTACAAGAATGTGCCCGTAAGGCACTTGCTGGTAACTCTGGTTGTGGAGAGACCCATTCGGAGGATAGGTATTATAGGACTGAGCAGGTAGGTAGGGGTTCATGCCTTGAGGTGGTAGTTGGTTCATCCCAGAGTTTGGAGGAGGCCCTCCGACACTCGAGATGTATGATGGAGGAATCGGAGCCCTCATCCCTTCTCTTCCCAAGTGGGCTGCCAAGAGAGGTGGTAGGTTTACCCCTTCGTTTCCTACCGGGTTGCTTCCTCCGTTGGAGTTCTCACTCCTTTTTTCTCCCTGCATTCTTTCCCTTCTTACCGGATCTCCTCCGGGACCTTCTTCGAAACCTACAGTTCTTCCATTGGGTCTCCTCACGGAAAGAGAACCATTTCGTAGGGCCGAACGCCCCCTAATAGTTGGTCGAGGCCTTTCATCTACCTCGATCTCCTCATCATATTCCTCGCTGGAATATTCCAATTCCCTTCGCATCTCAATGTTGCGAACTTGCCTCTTGTGAGCCCTTAGCAAAGACTATAATGCTTCGAAGTTTGCCTCAATGAAGGCAGGGCTGATTTCTGGAAAAGGGTTAGCGGAAGTTGAGGCGTGATGTATGGGAGTGGTTTCTAGGCGAGATCGTGTAGTGAAGGTGGAGGGCAGTTATGGGGCGCGATTATCGGTGTTAGTTATGGTGAGGGGTACCAGGGTAGAAAAACCTGGTGGAGGTGTATCTTCTCGTCCTGGTTCCATGCCGGAAAAGTAGCGTAATCAGTTAGGGTGTTAAGACTTGGTGATTACGGGACTAATAGTAGCGGGTCCCACGGATGGCGCCACTGATTGTACAATAAATTACACTACCAGGCTTCAATGGTGATCGAAGGTAAGAGGGGTGTGTGTTCCAGCCAAGATTGTCTTTCACTTGAGGATAAGAAACACGAAGAGACTACGTTAAGTGATTACGCAGGGGTTGGACCCTGCGAACCACCTCTGGCATGATAGTAAGTATGAGTTATGGTGATATAAATGAGTGTGAGTAAAGAATAGAGTGTTAAGTGAGCTTACCATAATCCTCTGCCCGTCCTACCTATTTATAGTTGAATAAATAGGCTTGAGGGCACCTCTGCGCAAATGTCAGAGAACATGGGGGCGTCCCATGTTTATGAGTAACCGCTAGGGCTTAGTGACCCACGTTCTCAAACTTGGCGGGAAAGCCAGGAAAGAGAGGGAGATCGTGGGTTTGACCAAGTCAGGAAGATCCTCTATCCGTTGTTCCTTCGTCAACCGTACCCCGAAGGGCTTAAGGCTTCAAATGACGAATTCCCGGTAGGTAACCTTCGTGTGTATGAATGGTTTGATGCCAACGAACATTCAAGAGACCTAACTTGGGCCTTCGTATAGAAGGGCTTCGACACATCTCGAAGGGGTGTCCGTCGAGCTGTTCGGAGGGTACATCATCAGTATCCTAAAGAGTCATCCTTTGACCTGGAAGCTTATTCAGATAGTGACTATGCTTGGGCAAGTCTGGACAAGAAATCCACAACTGGTGGATGTCAGTTCCATGGCAGGAGACTCATTTCATGGCAATGCAAGAAGCAGACTATAATGGCTATATCAACAACTGAAGCTGAGTATGTGGCTACTGTAAATTGCTGTGGACAAGTCTTATGGATTCAGAATCAAATGTTGGATTCTGGTATTAATTTCATGAACACAGTAATCCATATTGATAGTGAAAGTACTATCTGTACTGTAAAGAACCCAATTTACCACTCTAAGACTAAACATATTGACATCAGCATCACTTTATAAGGGATTGCTTTGATAAGGAATTGATTAGAGTGGAAAAGATTCACATTGATAACAATGTAGCAGATTTATTGACTAAGCTTTTGATGGACCAAGATTCAATTTTCTGGTGGTTAATATTGGGATGGTGAACCCATAGCTACATTTAAAGAGAGGATAAAAATTTATAGTTTGTATTAGGAGACTTAATAGTAGTTAAATCTGTTAGGTATATTAGTTAGTACGGGTAGTTAATTCTAGCAGTTAAAACTGGTAGTTAATTCTGATAGGTTTAGAGTTAAATCTGCTAGTTAAACCTGGTAGTTCTAGAATTAATTATGGTAGTAGTCTGTTATTGATTCTGGTTTCCATAGATATATGTATGTTTTTCTTTGTTTTAGATTAATTTTTTCAGGAAAAGCAAGGATTCTTAAGGATTGGAGATGTATGGAAGCTGTGTTGGGTGATGTGCTAATGTACTAAGGTAATACTGGTGATGTTACTTTTAAGTCTGTTTGACTATTTTAAGTCTAGTAGTGTAGAAAATGTTACCGTTAGTGTTGGTCGAGGGAAAATTAGTTTTTACTGTTCTAATAGTATCGTTACCTAATTTTAGGCGGCCAAAAGTATATAAATGGATAAAATTTATTTTTCAAATTCATATTTATCCTTTATTTACTTTATCCTAATCTTTAAAAGTTTAATTCTTTTCCTTCGATTAAGTCTTCTTACCAGCACTAAACCCTAACCTCGCCGCACTACCAAAACTTCAAATTCACTTACAAAATAGCTCAATTAAAGTTCGTAGACAAGCACAATCAAGTGGGTTTTCTTAAGAAGCCTGCTGAAAGCACATGCTTCGAACAGATAGTGGATTTTCTAAAGGCTACTCACATCAGGTATGCCCTTATAATCCACCTATATGATTCCCCAGTCAAACAGTTCAGGCATACTGCTACTGCTACTGCCAGAACTCTTGCTGATGAGAAACTAGAGTTAAATGTAACAATTGATACCCTAGAGTATTCAATCACTGAGGAATCAGTCAGAAGCAAGCTTCAATTTGCGGATGCCTCAGGGATTTCAATGTTGCCGAATAATGAACTTTTTTAGGGACTGGGAAATATATATATATATTTTTTTTTTGGGTAAAGGTGTTTACCCCGGTAAATATATAACCAAAAAATAATGTTAAGTACAAATGGAATGTGGCTGAATTACCACATTAACCTCAAGCGAAGAGCTTGATAAAACTAGTGTTTATGACATGCCATAAACACAAAGAACCTAGCTATATTACATCATCAAACTAGGCATAAACAAGTAAAAAAACTTGTAACAAGCGAGCATCCCGCATCCAGCCAATCCACGAAGGGAGCAAGTTAACCCAGGAAGTTTTCCTCCTTAAAAACCCTTTCCAAGAAAAACCCAAAGGGAAAAACCTTGGAGTAGGGAAAAAGAGTACAACCCTTACCCGGCACTCCCTTCGTGTAAAATACATATATTTGGAATCTTCCATTTATCCAGAATCAACTGAGACCGCGAGGTTAGCTTCTTGAACCTGAAAGTAACCAGCTTCAACCGAATAGTGGAGACAATGGAGCTAACCACTTCAAAGTAGACTTCTTACGCTTGAACACCTAGAATTGCGCTCCATCCATAAGTAAGTAGTAGCAACAAGCAATAATCGAGAAATGATACTACTAACCGACCGCCCCTTAGATAAAGGAATAAGAACTATAACAACACTCTCCAACGAAGGTGGGACCGCATCCATACCAGATAAAACCCGAACCGAAACCAAACTGCATAGAAAATTGGCTCAAAAATAAATGAGAATGAGAATCCGGAACCAATTCACAGAGCGGGCATCTAAGCAAGTCCAAATCAACGTCAGGACTAACATCCCATTGTCGCATCCTATCCTGAGTCTTTAGCTTCTGTTTAATAGCGAGCCACATATGTATAGCATGCATTGGAATACAATGAGAGAACCAAGGAACATTACACCATTCAACCAAATCAGCCCTTAGCCGCAGTGATTCCCATGCACCCGAAACTGAAAAACAACTAAAGTTACCATCCAAGTTGCGCCATAATAATCCATCGTCAAGATCGTTTAGAGTAGGAACCGGGAGAGCAGCTAACAATGGAAATCTAGATACCCAGTCCAACGGCCATCTCCAAACATCAGTTGCAATCAGATCATAAACTGAGTCAGATAAATTAAACCCCGCTCGAGCAATATCTCTAGCAGTAATTAAATCACGAATCGGGCTTAACTGACACCACATATCAAACCAAACCGAAGTGTCCTTTCCATTATTGATCTTATGCCAGATAAAGGGACGAACCTTGGGTCTAATGGCAAGAAGCTTGCGCCAGCCCCAGCTAACATCCCCCAAACAAGGGACATCCCAAAAGCTTCTCCCACGGAGTTTATACGAATGGATCCATTGCACCCATAGCGACTCTTTATGTGTCAAAATATTCCAAATGTGAGTAGTCATAAGAGCAATGTTAAAATCCTCCAAACGACGAATACCAAGACCACCTTCTTTCTTTGGCTTACAAACAGATTCCCAAGCAACCTTAGCCTTTCCCCTTTTCATTTCTCCTTGACACCAAAGGAAACTCCTCATAAGCTACTCTAACTCATGGATAATACGAGTAGGAAGGATAAAGAACGATGCCCAATATAAATGCATCGAAGATAAAACAGACCTCACCAACTGAAGCCTACCCGCAAGAGATAAGAATTTGTTACGCCAATCATTCACACGACCTTCCAATTTTTCAACAAGCACCTTGCAATCCCTATAAAGAAGTCTTGATGATATAAGGGGGACCCCAAGGTACCTGACAGGGAGAGAACCCTCTGCAAACGGCATAGGACGGAGAATAGCAGCTTTAATAGCATTAGGAACATTACAAAGAAAGTCAGTACTTTTAGGGATACTTGGGACAAGACCGAAAAGTGCTTGAAATCGCCCAAAGCCGCATAATGACATTAATGTAATCCTCGATGGCCTCTAGCGAACAAGAAGAGGTCATCTGCAAAACAAAGGTTAATAATTCTCTGTTGTTCACACAAATGATGAAACCGAAAATGAAGCGCATTCAAACCTTTTTCGTAATATAAGAGTTAGCACTTCCATAACCATCGTAAACAAGTATGGAGATAACGGGTCACCTTGTCTAAGGCCCCGCTTACCTTTAAACCAGCCATGAAGATCCCCATTAACACATATGGAATAAGACGTAGATGAGATACATACCATGATCCAGTCAACCATTTTGGAATGAAAACCAAAATCAATCAGAATAGCCTTAAGAAAAGTCCAATCAACCGTATCATATGCCTTCTGAATATCAACCTTAAACGCACATCTAGGAGGACCTCTTCCTCTATGATAATTCCGCATAAGCTCTTGGGTAAGTAATATATTATCAGATATACGACGACCAGGAACAAATGCAGATTGATTAATACTAACCAACTGACCAAGGCCCTCTTTAATACGATTAGCAAGAATTTTGCTAATGCATTTATACATGACATTACAAAGAAGAAATAGGTCTATAGTCATTAATCTTAGATGGGGTAGACACTTTAGGAATCAAAGATATAATGGTATGATTAATCTCCTTGAGAAGCTTACCATTAATGAAAAAATCACGAACAGCAGTCATTACCTCGGCACCATTAATATCCCATGCTTTCTTAAAGAAAGCAGCCGTGTAACCATCGGGACCAGGAGCTTTATCATCCCCCATAGAAAATATAGCATCCTTAATCTCCACATCCGTAACATGTCGAACCATCGAGCCTGCCAATTGATGAGGAAGAACATTAGAGAATATACCATAATCATCAAATAGAGTACAATTACCTTCCATACCAAGAAACTGTTCATAGTGAGCAACAAAAGCACCAGCAACCTGATTACCCTCATACAAGACATTGTTTGCATCTCTAACCAATTCAATTCGATTACGGGCACATTTGCTTTTAACAATATTGTGAAAATAGGCCGTATTAGAATCACCTGCATGAAGCAATTGAACTTTAGATTTCTGCTTTAAAAACCGTTCTTCATCTAACGTAGCCTCCTTATAAGCAAGAAGATAGTGAGGATGATCATCCCGTAAATCTGAATTAGACGGATCTGTATCAATTGCCTTTTGGACCTCATCTAACTCCTTCCGAATACTAGCTCATGCAGATTACCTTGGCTGTGCAAAAGCTTACGAAAAGGAGATTTCAGCCCCTTTAAGCGTTGAACCACACGATACATAGCACAACCATGAACATTAAGATTCCATCCCGCATTAACCGTATCACTAAACCCATCTTTATGAACCAAGAAGTTAGAGAATTTGAACGGTTTAGGCTTAGGCTTAGTTACCTAGGGAATACGCAGAACACACGGAGAATGATCTGAAATACGATAAGGTTGAAATATAGCAAACGAACCTGGAAACGAATCAGAAAATTTCAGATAGCCCATCACCCTATCAATTTTCTTCAATGTAACAAAAGAGCCTCTTGGTTTCTGATTCCAAGTAAAGTGAAGACCAGTACAATTAATATCCTCAACCTCCATTCTCTGAACACAATCTTTGAATTCACGCATAGCAATGTCAGGAGCATAACTACCACATGAATGATCCTCCAATTTGAGAGCCGCATTAAAATCACCCAACAAAACCCAAGGCCTACTACGCGTAAATCCAAAGATGGCAAACAAGGTTGGACCAAAGGGCACGCCGATGAACATAATAATTATCTGCATACACAAAAGAACAAAAAAATGTTTTGTTGTCCACCGTGTATTAACCTGAACATGCATAACCTGATTAGTTTGAGACATAATCATAACATCAACAATATCATCATTCCAACCAAGAATAATACGGGACCCCTTATCATAAAGACTACCATTTGACGTCCACTACCACCGA
This sequence comes from Chrysanthemum makinoi, assembly GCA_910596185.1. NCBI lineage: Eukaryota > Viridiplantae > Streptophyta > Magnoliopsida > Asterales > Asteraceae > Chrysanthemum > Chrysanthemum makinoi. The sequence goes on along the minus strand of OU343225.1, from coordinate 226,628,980 downwards.
CGACAAACATTACGACATGTATCATACACCACCGATGCATCAACATGAGATTCCAAGATGGCACATACACTAAGATTATTATCATTAACCACCTGTTTAACCTCTTTTTGCTACTGCATTGATCTGTCTCTCCACTTGCAGACTCTTCAACTTTTCTAAAATGATTTTTTATGCTAATAATAAGAAATTTTTTTTGATGTACCCACGTTTTCTTCAAATGATTTTGGATGTTCAATCTGAAAGCAAACATCCTTACATTGCTGTCTTACTAAAACGATTTTTGGTAATATGAAAAGGGGTTTGAAGGGGTACACAGGCCACTTTTACCTCCTATGTTGCTTGTTGTTGCTACTGACCCTGCAGGTACATCTACATCAGTTCCAGTTCAAGCTACATCTGCTACATCTGCAGCTCAGGATCAACCAATATCGAAACCAGGTGAACCAGAGTTCGAACAGAGAATACCAACACCCCCACCACCTTTACCTCATGTTCATGAGGAAGAACCACCAGTGATTCCTCAAACCAGGCCTCCAATACCATCTCCTGCACCAGAACCCAGTTCAATGAATGTTGATGATCTTCTCAGACTGGTGCCTCAGCTACTACACAGGATAAAGGGGTTGGAAAAGAATTTGAAGAAGACTAAGGAAACAATAGGTGAAGTTATTGTTAAATTGGCCAAAAAGGTTAAAAGGCTGGAAGTTATAGTCAGACAAAAAGGAATTGAACTTACTAACTCAGAAGGTGAGGATGCTAAAAATTCTTCCAAACAGGGAGGAATTTGTAGAAGGGTGAATCAGACTTTAGGACACCAAATAAGGAGAAATCCTCTGAGGAGCCACACATTAGTCCTCAAGGATTGGAAGCAGCAAAAACTTTGGTAAAAGATCTCAGTCAGAAGAAATCCTTCAAGAAGAGACTGGATAAAGATGCTGCAAGTTCTGGTAGAGTGGATAAGTCTGGTGGTGCTGAAGTTAAGTGTGCTTTTGATGAAGATATTAATACTGGCTTTTATGCAGAAGTTAATACTGATACTGAAGAGGTTAAGTCTGGTACAGAATTTAATCCTGGTAGTGTTAAGCTAGAGTATGCTAGTGTTCCAGTTAGTACTGGTGAGTATTTTGTGCAGAGGAAAGGCAAAGGGATAGTAATGAGTTGATTGCCAAAAACCTGCAAGAGCAAACAGAACAAACTGAAGAGCAAAAGAAAAGAAGAACTGAAGTTCTTAAAGCTGCTAAATTCTACACTGATGAAGACTGGGATACTATAAGGGCCAGATTAGAAGTCAATAGGGATATCCTACCTGACATTGGTGTAGAAGACTATGCAAGGAAGATGGTGGAAATGATAAATGAGAAGAAGAGGCTTCTTATAGAGCAAAGACATAGGGATAGAATGAATAGACCCTTGACCAAAGGTGAGCAAAGGGAGTACATGATAAACTATATAAAGAGGCAAGGCCATCCTAGTTGGAAGTTGAATCGGTTGAAGAAGTTAAAGGCTGATGAATTAAAAGAAGAATTTGAAAAGGTGGTCAAACAAATCCAAAGCTTTACTCCCGTGGATTCTGAATTAGAAGCTGCAAAGCTCAAAAGGCAAGGTATTACACTTCAACCACAGGAAGCCAAAAGGCAAAAAGTTGCAGAGGTTGAAAAGGCTGCAGATACTGAAAAGGTAAAAAAGTAAGAAGAGCCTAAAAAACTAGTGGTTAAGTGGAAAAGGAAGAAGTCTCAAGGCAAAGAAGAGTACGAAGAAGGATAAGACTGAGACTAAGGAGGAAGTGGAAGCCTACATGAAAGATAAGGTTGATGAAACTTCATCAGAAGAATTTACCATGGGTTCCATTCCTGAAGGTTCAAAGACCTACAATAAGATAGCCAAGATTTAGGTCATCAAAACTGGGAACAAGGGATTCTACCAGATAGTAACACCCCAACCCGACAAGGGTAGAAGTATCACACTTATGGTGTCAAATCAGAACAATGCATATAAACAACGCAAGTGGAAGTCTTATAATAAATACCAAAAGATAACAAGTCAACACTACTTGAACAATACAAGAGTTCCAAAAGATGTCCAAATGAAGTGAAATATAACAATGTCTAAGTCGCCAAAATAAATAGCAATGGTATCCAAAAGTCTATGATGTCTAGGGTCAATCCACTCTCAGCATCTTACTCTTAATCCCAAGACAGCCCCCAGTTCCTAGCTTAATAACCTGTCGCAGGAAAAGAAACGCGGCCAAGCTTAAAAAGCCCAGTGAACAGATATAACAATACAATAGCAATGAAATGAACTGAAGTCAAGATAAGAAACAATAGGCAATATATGAAGCATAAAAAAATATAGAGTAGGGTAAAGGAAAGAGGAAAGGGTCAGTAATCCACCACGAGCCAACAATACAGTAATATCAATAGTAGCAATAGCAGTTAAGTATCCAATAGTAACCATTGTATTCGGAGGGGTGACCTCGGAATACCAAACCAATAGGAGGGGAGACCTCAAGTAGCCAGCGGAGTGATCAGCTCCCAGTATGCGAGGGGGTGTATTGCATACATGCACCACATCACCAGTACAATATATATATCAATAACAGTACATTAAAAATCTAGGATGCATCCATACTCCCCTGCAGAATCAATAGTGGCCAAACAATATATATCCAAAGCGCGCATAATCAATACATAATAGGGACGGTGTGGGGCATCACTCAACCTCACTAGATTCATGCCATTGGTGCATCAATGACACGGACATGGAACCCTCATACCTAGTTAATGGCTCGGGTATCAAATTGACAGGTCAAAGCAATAGGTCCAAAGTGTAGGACACTTACATAACTACGATATAAGAATGACAGGCCATTCTTATAACTTACATATTAAACATACATCCTACTATGGCTGGTGTTTTTATGGGGTGAGGTGTGCGTTATATATCTCTTATTTTTTTGATGGAAATCACCTATATTATCTTGAAACCCTAAATGATTCTATGCATTGTATGCGATTTATTAAATCGTGTTTTCACTAGGGTTTTTTATTGGTTTTGGGCTGTTCGTATGGTTTAACATCAGATCTCATGGATCTGATTATCTTTTCACGATCTGCTTGTGTTTTGGTGGCAACATGGAATAACGATCCCCTATTCTCAGGGTTCGTTCCTTATTATTTGGTTCGTGATGTTGGATCTATACGTAATATGCTTGTTAACCCGACTAGGGTTAGTTTTGTTGCGGTTTCTTGATCATTGGACGTGGGTTGGAGAGTGTAAGTTAAGTTTTTAGGATTCTTATTCAAAAACCCTAAATCAGTTGTTCCTAGATCCGTGCTTCTATCCTTCATTCCGATTTGGTGGATCGTGTGAACTGTTTGTTGGTAAGTTAAGGTTGGTTTATAAACCCTATTGTTCGGTTACTATGATCAGATCTTTTTGTCTTAATAGCAGATTGGATCGTGGTGTTGAATCACTGGGCGGTTCTTGGTCATTGGTAGTCGGCTAGCCCTAGATGATGAATGTGTATTTTAAGATTTTCTAATTTGATCTTGGGATTATAGTCGTGTTTTTACGTGCGTGGTTTTCTTCAGCTTACATGTTACTATGTACCTGGTTTGATCAGCACTTCTTATACATGTACGTGAGTTATGTTTATGATTTGTGGGTTGAAGAGATGTAAGTCGGTATTCCATCGGGTTAGTCATGCGATTTTATGCCTTGTTCCTGCTCTATCTTGGTTGATTGGGTCGACTGGACGATACCTTTGTTTCTAGGGTTCGATATTGTATTTACTTCAATTCGTAGCAGGGGGATGATTGTTTTGCATGTGTTAGTGGTTTACGGAGACCTGTGCTAAAAGCTCGATATATGGTCTCATGTTCGATATTATTGGTAGTTAGGGTTGTTCACCCTATAGTGTTACCAAGCTGCCGTTTGGACTTAATTATGATCGCGGTCCTTGCGGGTTGGTTTTCATGGAAGTTAGAGTTTACTTAAACTCTATTTCTTGTTGTGCGATCTAATTGGCTTGGTCATTTAGCACATGTTTGGTTCATGTATTTTGGTTCGCCTTGTGTTGGCACAAGTCTTTGTATATACAAGCTTGTTAGCTGGTACTTGGACTTGTGGTAAGTTGGAGGATTCCTATGATATAGGTTTGTGGACTTTGGCTGTTCATTCATGACATATTATACGGGGATTCTTTATGGAAGTTAATGTGGACCGCCATAATGATTTAGAAGGCTCGAGTGCATTTACTTGAGTAGTATTGTAATGTATTATGTTCTTTTGTCATTATTGGTAGCTTCATTTTGTTAAGTTATAGGAATGGTGTGTCATTCTTATATTTGATTATATAAGTTGCACATGTTGTTCATTTTTCGTTGCCCTGATCGGGCTGAGGGCATGGGATTCACCCATGTCATTTGTACTTCAATGTTTTTTGGTGTAATAGAATTTTACCGGGGTGAATTAACACTTTTACCCAAAAAAAAAGTAAAAACTTGATTCTTCATAGTCATCATAGCCATACGACTTACACACAAAGAAACCTCCTAAACCAGGCTTCCCACGACTTCCAAGTAGTACTCCAAGCCATGAAAACAAATGCATAAGAAAATGCCAGCTCATAGGAATACCACACGTACAAAGTAACAAGCAAACTACCATAGGTGATAACCAACAGTCAAAACCAAGAGTAATTCGCAAAGATGTACTCCAAAGGTGATCATTCAAGCTTAATCTTGATTATAAACTGAAACAAAAAGCCTTGTTCACACCACATTAGCTTGTTTGTACATGAATCACCACGCCAAATGAACACCCAATGACCAGCGATACCATGCCCATACCAAAAAGGAATGAAAGAAAGTAACGCCATCACACGGATATCAACCAAACACTCCAGACCAAAATAAGGAACTTCCAATGCCGATCAACATGTCATAAACCATAAGAACAGCCATACAATCACTATGAACAGATTTAATGCGTCATAAGCACCCTTAAGTAGAAGAGAATTGTCTTGAAACCCAACGCAGATAAGAACTGCCATAGACGATCAATAGGGTATTCAACACCCTAATTTCCAAATATACCTGGAAAACAGGTACAACATCCAATGTAATGGTGGTCAACAAGTTACCACCAATCAGATCTAAACGAAACATGACATATGTTTGTAGTAATAATGAACCACCACAAAACACAACATCCAAACCTCCATCATATTATAGCCCATAATCATCAAACCAGCCAATCATCATCAAATCAGAACCATAATACGAATGGAACATATCAACAAATAGGGTTTACAAACCCTAACTACAATAGTACACCCCAATCACAATCTAGTAGCAATGAGAACCTGTAAGGGGACGATAATAGGGTTAAAAACCCTAACTTCAAGCAAGATCTCTCTCTTAACCCACATACAAACACTAACATCTGAGGTAGAACAAGTGATCCATGAACAAAACCTTAAAAGGGTTAACCTGCAGAATAATAGATCAATGAAAACCCTAATGAGGGTTTACTTGCACAATCAAAATATAAACCCTATAAAGGGTTACGTTAAGCACCATATCAAACCAATCTAGAAATCATACCTTGTTCATAACAAAATCAGTGAATTGAAGGAACATGCAATGATCACCACGAGTAATAAAGATATAACAATAGAAGCACAAGAGCACCCAGATCGTACCTAGAGATGAAAACTGATCTAATGATCACAAGGATAATTAAATCAATTGGAGTGCAGGAACAAGGTGAACGATCTGCAACAAGGACGATTAGAAACCTTAAAAATAATGAGTGATCCACAAAACAGATCACACCGATTGAAAGCGTTTAGGGTTTCGGCCACAATAAATACAAGGAGAAATCTCATCAGATGTGTATAGAAAAAACATTGCCAACCACCCTCATAAGAATATCTAAGCCCAAACCGTATTGCTTACCCTTCTAAGAATGATAGAGAGGACGGATTGGGTATAAGATAAAAAAAGGATGGTGGCGGCTGGCGGCCGGATTTCTCCTCAAGTGAGAGAGAATTTTAGGGTTTTTAGTTAAACATATTCTTGTTTTAGTAATAAACCGAATTAGATATTTTAGGGTTAAACCAATTTAGACACAAGGAATAAAACCATCAATCTCTATTTCGAACACCCACTAAAACACTCATATGAAGCACACACAGACGCACTTTCACGCCAATAACAACGAAACCCATAAGAGTAATGAAACACGCCATCCTTTAACGTCCACACAAATTTACACAAGGCACATCAATTTACATATGAGATCATGCATGGAAGAATATACTAAATGAAACTCTTACATAATTACTATGTTTAGAAAAAATGATCATGCTCTAATATCACATGACCCATAATACAAATTCTTAGTTGACCCACACACACCTTTAAAGACACTTATATGACACCTTTAAAGACATTTAAAGATACACTAGTTCACATGTCAATGACTCTATTCAATTCAAAGATTAGTAAAGCATGCAATTACATATAATGACTATATTTAGCACCTGGTCATGGAATTTCATTCATCAAATGCAACTAGATTTATAACCCATTAAAAAACACTTATATGACAAAACACATCTAACATGCAAACGTGATACATAAACGATTAACATGCAAACTAATTAATAACACGATTTGATGACTTCTTAATTCAGATTATAACTTGCATTCAAAAGACCTTATAAGACTTACTACTGATCACCCACACAAGCACACCTAAACAACCATAAACTCTTCCAAACAAACCCATCCAACCACAAATTAAAGGACACAACAGCAGGTTGTGAACATGTTTTATGATTTCCTTTGACCACTCAATATCACCTACATAAACGCATAATTTGACCATAAAAATAACAAGGCAACAGCAGATTTTGTGAGACCAAACAAGCACCTATGTCTTACCCATTTTTAGATACGATCAACACGCCCGTTTCATAGGTTGATTAGTCCAAGACATCCTTGTCTACATTCAAGCACACGACACCATAATCACACCAATTATATAATAACGACCCAAGTAATCACATAAGCTTTATAAAACCGATTCAAGCACACGTTTTAAAGGCAGGTTTTAGACCAATTTTATACTTTCAACCATGAACATGCATGCATACTACTATAACTTGTTTCCCAACCATACGAATATAAATAAAATCAGTTTTTATACGACTCACGACTCGCATAAAAGACCCATGTTTATTATTCATGTGTGCTAACAGACGAAAAACATACCCATTTACAGATTTCAAGACCTTTACAATACTTAAGTAAAACACCAAAACATTAGCCATGTCCTTCGCTAGACACAACAGTTTTTGATCCGCCTTTTTTTTTTTTTTTGGGTAAAGGGTTTCCCCGGTAAATATTATTACGCCAAAAAACATTGAAGTACAAAGGATGAGAGTGAGTCTCTCATCTCAGTCCATAAGGACACTTACATGCTAAGACAACAATAAACCAAACAACTATATAAGAATGACAGGCCATTCTTATAACTAACATAATGAAAACATACTACCTATGACGACCCTTGAGACGAACATCATACCCAAACGGCATATGCTCATAGCCATCATAAGACTCCAAGTCATCCAGAAATCCAAAGACCAGGTAGATACTCGGGCATGCAAACTTCATCATCATCCTCAAAGGATGAACTCCCCTGATGTGTAGAAATACCATGAGTACTAGCATATTGCTTCTACAAGCTACCCTTGCCACTTTCCACAGGTACATCTCTAGAAGAGACATCACACGTCCGCTCCATAATAGGTACCTGTACCTTCCCCATGCTTGGACAGTCATCACCCTTTAACATACTAGAAGAAGTACCATTCGATTCATCTTTAGAAGGCTGATCTAACGGAGCAGTATCCAAAGTACAAGGAGTATCAATGGCATTCTTTTTTTTGGGTAAAGGGTTTCCCCGGTAAATATTATTACACCAAAAAACAATGAAGTACAAAGGATGAGAGTGAGTCTCTCATCTCAGTCCATAAGGACACTTACATGCTAAAACAGCAATAAACCAAACAACTATATAAGAATGACAGGCCATTCTTATAACTAACATAAATAAAACATACTACCTATGATGACCCTTGAGACGAACATCATATCCAAACGGCATGTGCTCATAGCCATCATAAGACTCCAAAACATCCAGAAATCCAGCACCAGGTAGATACTCGGGCATGCAAACTTCATCATCATCCTCCAAGGATGAACACCCTTGATGTGTAGAAATACAATGAGTACCAGCAAATTGCTGCCACAAGCTACCCTTGCCACTTTCCACAGGTATATCACTAGTAGAGACATCACACATCTGCTCCAAAGTAGGTACCTGTACCTTCCCCATGCTTGGACAATCATTACCCTTAAACATACTAGAAGAATTACCAATCGAGTCATCTTTAGAAGGCCGATCCAAAGGAGCAGTATCCAAAGTACGAGAAGTATCATTGGCATTCTTCTTATTAGTAGGTTTAGAAACAGGTTTATACACAACACTAGGCTTTGGTTTGACAGACCTATGCCTTTGGTTGGCTTTAGCTTCCTTATTTCCAACCTTATCCGAGTGAACTCCCCGAGTAGTACCAATATCCTGTTTAGTCGAACCCTAACCACAAGTAGCATGTCTTCTCCTAAGAGGGCAAGAATCGTCCTCATGATTAAAAACATTACATTTAGAACATCGAGATGGCCACCATTCGTATTCGACTTCAAGAACTTCCATATAATGACCCTTACCCACAGGCAAAACAGCCTTATCAGAAGATAATTCAAGTAGAACCCGTGCATAAGAGTATCAACCCCAAGGAATACGATACATAGCACTAGTACCTTCATCCATTCGTATCATACGAACCAGCTGTTGTGCAATCAAACCAATACCGACTTCAGAATACGCAATTGCAGGTACATTATGAATAAGAACCCATACCGGTACCTTAGTAACCTTCTCCCTCTCCAACCTTGTATTAGGAACCCAACTCTTCAAGAAAATAGGATTCGATTTGATAAACCAAGGACCACTTTCAAGCACCCTATTCATACCCTCTTGAGTCTTGAACTTGAAAAGGAAGAAATCACTACGCATCATTACACACTCGAAGCCAAACTTACCCCACGCATGCTTAACATAGTCAGCAACAATAGGAAAAGCTACCCGTTGCCCAAGGAAATAACCGCATAACGTATTATCAAATTTAGAACGCATATCGTCAACAACGGCTAAGTGTATAACAACGTTAGCACCAACAATCTTACGTCCATCAGCTAGCCTATCACCTTTATCCTTTGACGTACCAATACTTGTATCCCCAGATTCGACACCATTAGTAAACATAGGAAAATCAGATTTAGGACTAGCGACACTTACACCTTCATGTATAGCAATGTTTGAATTAGAATCAACAGGAGCAACACTTGGTCTCGAATAACAAGAACCATGATCACTAGGAAGAGCAAAACTCCCCGTTTTTCCACCCAAACCTGCACCTTTCAATATTGATTTCAATGGCTTACCCTCGTTAACAATTACCTTGCCATCGATATTGTTAATCCTTGCAGTCAACCCACTAACCTTAGTAGACTTCTTAAGAAACCCCGATTCCATCTCTCTAAACCCACTTACTCCGTACTCGACTAACAGCAATAAGCCAATCGCACACTAATTCAGAAAAACCTAGAACATGTTACTTGCAAAGAGGAGTTACCAAACTCTAAACGAGTTTAGATATTCGTTAAGAACCAGAAAAAAGAATGATAAGGACGTGCGTAATAAAATAATCACAATCGAGAAACGATCATGAATAATTAACAATCACCGACCCACAGTCCCCAATTAGATTCGTTGCATGGTATGTATAAAAATAAAAGAAGGAAACCCATGATTATTATTAATAGGTAGACAAGGTCGGTGCACATGCAATCAAAGAACCAATCAATTACACTATTTAGTAGGCCCCTAGGATTGGATATAATATGATCACAATTGTAATAGACCAATCAAGGAACCACCGTCCCACGTAAACAAGAAACCAATTAAATTAAAAGGTTCCGATCGAATAATTAGGGAATAATGTGAATCGATGTTTCGCCAGAGAGAGATACTTTTTAGGGTTTGCTTATACTATAATGCTTTTTTTTTTTTTTTTTTTTTTTTGGGTAAAGGGGCGTAATCCTGCACCCTGGCAAAATACTATTAACCAAAAATTTAAAGGACTATGGAATGTGGCTGAAATACCACATTAACCTCAAGCAACCGCTTGAACTACCACAAAATCATTTATGACAGGCCATAATGAAACTTAGATGTTTTAGTTTAGTTTTACTCATTGGATTCATACGTATATATGTGTTTATATGTCGAGAAGAACACAAGAAAAAGGTGAAGGTTACCCTAGTAGCGAGGATGAATGGAGAACCAAGATCAAGAATACCACAAGCATACGACCAGCCACCTAAGACCCACGAGCAAGCCTCTTGTTGGCTTTGAAACCCCACGACAGCACAAAAAGCAAGACCCACGACAAGTCTCCTTGAACCAACCTTTACCACAGCAGCTTCACGACCACCTACGAATCTTCTTGAGCCTCCTTGTTGTCGACAGCAAATGGGAAGAAGATGGTGGTTGCCGTCACTTTTTTTATTTAGGTTTTTAGGTGTATTTACTTTGAATGGGATATGAGATATATATATATGGGATAATATTGAGATAATTAGGGAAAATATCTTGGGAAGTAAATGGGCAATTAATTTAGGCGTGTAAAAGGGGGATTAGGCATTTAATGTTGGCTGCTTTAGGGGGAAGGAATAATTGATTTGTCCAAAGTTTATTTACTTACCTTAGTTACCACATTCTAGCTTTTATTTAGTTTAATCATATAGTAACTTGTACATATATTATGAAGTCCATGTAGTTTACATGATGTTTTATATTAATATTTGAAAATAAATTTTATTATCTTGTGTCATTTGATAATTACACTTATATAAGTTAAATGTAATACGTATTTAACGAGCCGGACGTGTTTACGAGTTTTCATAATTATTAAGCTTGAGGGTAAAATGTTCTTTTAACACGTTTACGATTTTTAGGGTTTTACAACTCTTCCCCTCTAAAAGAAAATTTTTCGTCCTCGAAAATTGAAGTGAACGCAATTGAAAACAAGCAAAGACATACCAGATTACAAACGAAATGAGGGTAACAAGGATCAAACTGTAGAAACTTTATACTGAACGAAAAATCATTCAAAGAGAACATAATTTATTCAAGGGATTTAAAACACAACGTGAGGTCGTAGTAACATCTTTTTTTTGGGTAAAGGGGAGTAATCCTGCACCATGGTAAAATATATTAACCAAAACGTTTAAGTACAATGGATGAGAGTGAATCTCTCACCTCGGCCCGTTATATGGGCAACAGACACACACTTAAAGTGCACTTAACCAAACATACTACATAAGAAAGACATACCAATCTTATGGACTACAAAACATCTAAATTACTTCCTACCACGACCTAAGAGATTACTATCATACATGTCGCAAATATCCTCCAAGTGTCCCGGTAAATTGTAGACTTGAGCAACATAATCATCAGATATGAAGTCTTCTAACTCAAATCCCCCACCACCGCCAGAAGCCATAAATGAATCCATAGGGTTATCCGGCTCCAAAACCTCATCCTCATCACTATCAGAACAAATCACATTCCCGACTTTAGAAAACGGATTACTTGCCTTAGTAGCAGAAAAAGTCATAGTCTCAGTAGGCTTAACAGCCGCATCTGTACCAACTCGAGATTCCTTTCCTTGAGATTCATCCATAACTACTTCCTTAGTACAACCACTAGAATTCTCAATCTTCGCCTCGTCAGTAGTAGAATCAATAACAGTACTTGGGATGCCCGTGTTATCTTGCACCTCAAGAGTCCCAAAAGAGTTAGACGTAGTAATAGGCGTACCTTTAGTATTAACATTGGATGTAGTAGCTTCTGGTGCCTTCGTCTTTGCAACATGCACCTGCTTCCTAGGAGAAATCTGGGTCCCTTACCCATATTAATACCAATAGACATCTTCGTACCTTTGGGTTTGGCTTTCCGACTCTGCACCACCTTAAACCCATCATCAGGCTCTTCCAGAGGCGAGGTGGGAGCAGCATCATTTTGCACCTTAGTACTCTTAGGACAACAAGCATTAACATGCCCAAACACTCTACAATCCGCATAATGTGGAGGTTGCCATTCATATTCAAGCTTGATACTTGCCGTAATAAAACCACTATCTTCCTTTTTAGGGATCGCCATAGTCACCACATGTTTTAGATCAGATTTTGAGGATAATTCCACAAGAGCAGGTGCAAAACTAATGCGACCCTTTGAATCAATACACATGGAGCTAGTAAAACCATCTAACATAATCGGCTTACCCACCTGAGTAGCAATTAGGCTCAACCCGTCTTCCGAATATGCAAGTAATGGCACATTATGCAATTTAATCCACACGGGAACTTTAGTAACCTCACTTTTAGACAATAACACATCAGGAGTCCACATAGTGAGGATAAGCGGAGAATTACGAATAATCCAAGGGCCCCGTTGAAGGACGTTATCAGAATCAAACTTAAAGAGGAACACACCATCGTCATTCTTCATAAGTTTCTTTAACCCAAACTCACTCCACGTGTTAGTGACATAATTTTGGACCAAAGGAAAGGCAATATTCTTGCCAACAAAGAAGCCAACAAGAGTATTATCATATCGGTTAAACACTCCCTCCATAGCAGCCTTTGAAAGAACCGTGTCATGATTATCAATACGATTCTCATTCACCAATAGTCGAAAGTTAACTTTCCTAGTGACTTGTTCCGGTTTTAACACATTAGCAAACGACCTTGCTTCTTTAGGCACATTTTCACTACCATTTACTTCATGACCAGAAGTGTTCACCACATTCGAAGCAACACTAGGAAAGATCAAATTCGAAGTCACACGAGTATCCTGAACATCAGCATTAATAGGAGTCGATTTAGTGCTCGAATCCAACCCACCCATAGAGGTACCAGCCTTATCACTATCAAGCCCCAACCTAAAGTCCACCCATGGGTTAGGACGACATGTTTGTTCTAGGTTAGACGTACTCCAAGCAGATTCAAACGTAGTGTCTCCAAACATATTACCACCGTGAGTGCTAGGGTTTCGGACAACCCTAGCAGCTTTACGTACCTCAGGAACATTAGTACCACCATCAATTGCGTGCTCACCTTTAAGATGTTTTAATCTAGCATCCAACGCATTAATATCCAGCGTAGCATATGGATTAGATTCCTTATTCAAGCCAACTTGATCGGCCAAGTTGGTGGCTGCTTTTGCAGCTTTCAACGAAGAACTATCCTTGTTAAAAAAATCCTTTCTCCATCTCTCTAAACCCCACAAATAATCCAAAAAATCAACACACACAAGCAGAACTAGAACAGCAGATTCGTACAAGTAAACCAAAACCCTAACTGAAAAGTTAGGGTTTTAAACACAACGATCCAGTAACTAACCTGCTCCCATGATCCAATCGAATAAAACGATTAAAACAAGAGCAGCAAGGAGTAATAAACCAAACTTAGCTGAATCAGATCAATAACGGAAGCCAAACCAGGTATTAACCTAAAAATGGTTTTTTGAAACCCTAATAAAACGATTCGTCAAAACTGGAACAAAACAGGAGAAACGCAGCACGAATCCAACCAAGAATCAATTAACAATGAAGTTAATCAGTAGCAATGGCAGATCGATGCAAAGAATCCCTAGATTGAGGCAGATTTGAAAACAAAACGACAAGGAGGTTTAGGGTTTGAAAAAATCGCCTAAAGAGAAACGGTTAGGGGTTTTTTCAGGTCGTAGTAACATCGAAGAATCAAGCCATAGGACTCCATCATCCAAACGCGCCCAATCATATGAAACAGATGAATCTCCTCAGCATCTCAAAGGTTGGACTGTTGACCACAATATGCCCGAATCTTGGTAGTAGTTTCACCGCATGACTAAAGTACGCCGATCAAACTTCTTCTGCTCATACGTCTTCCAATTGTTCAACAGTTGAATCTCGTCTCCTTCTTTGCGCCTCTGGTTGATTCGTCCGGCTCCCTCCAAAGAACATCTTGATGTCTCCAGCAGCATTGCAGTCGGGTGCGGCTTATGCTTCACGAACCTCTCCAGTTAAGGAAACGGTTGCGGGAACACAGGGTCGGTACCATCATCTCCATCTAAATGATCGATAAATGAATGCGCGAAGATAGAATAACAAAATCAAATGCGAAAAGAAGAAGGTTGAATCAGCTAAGATAAAAGAACATCGAACTCAAACCTGGACAAAAATCAAAAGAATCGGAAAAGATCGTAACAGACGAAAGCCTAATGTCTACCCAAGTCCTCACAGGTAAAAGCCTAAGCTCTAAGGGTCAATCCTAAGGCTCATATGTTCACATGTCCTGACTACAAGTCATAAACCTGGGCTCTGCTACCATAATTGTAACACCCCAACCCGACAAGGGTAGAAGTATCACACTTATGGTGTCAAATCAGAACAATACATATAAACAACGCAAGCGGAAGTCTTATAATAAATACCAAAAGATAACAAGTCAACACGACTTGAACAATACAAGAGTTCCAAAAGATGTCCAAATGAAATGAAATATAACAATGTCTAAGTCTCCAAAATAAATAGCAATGGTATCCAAAAGTCTATGATGTCTAGGGTCAATCCACTCTCAGCATCCTACTCTCAATCCCAAGATAGCCCCCAGCACCTAGCTTAATAACCTGCCGCAGGAAAAGAAACGCGGCTGAGCTTAAAAAGCCCAGTGAACAGATATAACAATACAATAGCAATGAAATGAACTGAAGTCAAGATAGGAAACAATAGGCAACGTATGAAGCGTAACAAAATATAGAGTAGGGTAAAGGAAAGAGGAAAGGAGCAATAGCAGTTAAGTATCCAATAGTAACCATTGTATTCGGAGGGGTGACCTCGGAATACCAAACCAATAGGAGGGGAGGCCTCAAGTAGCCAGTGGAGTGATCAGCTCCCAGTATGTGAGGGGGTGTAGTGCATACACGCACCACATCACCAGTACAATATATATATCAATAACAGTACAATACAAATATAGGATGCATCCATACGCCCTTGCAGAATCAATAGTGGCCAAACAATATATATCCAATGCGCGCATAATCAATACAGAATAAGGACGGTGTGGAGCATCACTCAACCACACTAGAGTCATGCCATTGGTGTATCAATGACACGGATATGGAACCCCCATGCCTAGTTAATGGCTCGGGGTATCAAACTGACATGTCAAAGCAAAAGGTCCAAAGTTTAGCAATATATAAGTCAACATAATCAAAGGTTCAATATCAATGGTTCACAATTCAGTGGTTCATAGCAATGGTTCAATATCAAAGGTTCATAGCATAAGTTCATAATCATAAGGTCCATATCAAAGGTTCAATATCAGAGGGTCAATAGCAAAGGTTCAATATCAAAGGGTCAATAGCAATGGTTCAATATCAGAGGGTCAATAGCAAAGGAATCATAGCAATGGAATATCATAAGTGAAACAAAGTCGAAGAATCAGAAAGTCATGAGAAACCCCTACTGAAATGGGATAGAATATCTTTACCTTAGCAATTGAAAGCAAATGAAAATGTGAGCACGAAGAAATAACGTCACATCTTCTTCAACGAATCTACATGGATTACGGTTCGTATAATACTTATTAGCTCATTTAAGTCATAACGGATTTATTACTTATATGAATCGTATTAATTTTTTTTAGGGTTTATCTAGTTAAACATATTCTTGTTTTAGTAATAAACCGAATTAGATATTTTAGGGTTAAACCAATTTAGACACAAGGAATAAAACCATCAATCTCTATTTCGAACACCTATTCAAACAATCATATGAAGCACACACAGACGCACTTTCACGCCAATAATAACGAAACCCATAAGAGTAATGAAACACGCCATCCTTTAACATCCACACAAATTTACACAAGGCACACCAATTTACATATGAGATCATGCATGGAAGAATATACAAAATGAAACTCTTACATGATTACTTTTTTTTTGGGTAAAGGGGAGTAATCTTGCATCCTGGTAAAATATATTATCCAAAAAACATTAAAGTACAACGGATGAGAGTAAGTCCCTCATCTCAGTCCCTTAGGATACTGACATAACCACTATATAAGAACGAGAGGCCATCCTTATAACTTACATATCCAAATACATCTAACAATGACTAAAAATAAAAATACAATAAATCGTAACTCAAATAAATACTTGAGTCTTCTTAGCCATCATAGCGATCCAGAACTTGCACATGAAGAAACCCATACCAAGTTTCCCTGCCTTCCAAGTAGTACTCCAATCCATGAATAAGAACCATTTCATGCAATACCACACTTAACAATAGATCCACAAACTAACACGAGTGAAGCCAAGTGGAGTGCGGACCATAACAACTCTACCATCAATACTAGCGAAGTGAATGATCAAGAAGCCAAAACATAAGCGAATAACAATAGCTTCATGACCAAACTAGTAACATCCAAACAGAACCAACACATGCCATACAAAAAAACAACCTGCCTTGGCTTTGAAAATCAGGACACCCAACATCCAGTCATCACAATCACGCATAAGAGATCAGAACAGCCACAACCTCTCATGTTAACCCACCAAGATAGAAAATCAGCATGACTGATCCATAAAACCTCCATAATATCCAAACAAACATCAAAACGCAGCCACAAGAGGAATAGCATAGTAGTAGAATCAGTATTACCAATAATCCCCCAAGATTGCTTACCAACAAATACTACTCCATTCATAGTTTGCAGCAGCAAACCATAACAGTAGTAAACATCCCAGAAACAACAATCAATAGGGTTTCGACCCTAAATTCCATTAACAAACATCCCAAGTCAGCAAGTATGTGAAACGATCAAATTGCTAGGGTTTAAGACAACCCTAGCTTAATAGTACATCAATCAGCAGCAGCACCAGAACAAAAACCCACCAATCGAACCAATAATAAGGTCAAACCCTAACATGGCCATAAACGATCCGCAACATGATAATCAATAGCAGCAGGATCAATGAAGAATGATTGTACAATAATTCGTACGACCAGGCCTTCGATGGTGATCGAAGGGTATGAGGGGTGATTTGCTTGCGCCAAACTTGTAGCCAATCTGCAATAAGAAATAGTAGACACTTCGTTAAGTGATTGCGCAGGGGTTGGGCCCTGCGAACCACCTCCGACGTGAGAGTAAGTATGTGATATGTGTTGTAAATAATATAGAGTATGTGAAATACTGTGTTGAGTGAACATACCATTGAAATGACTCGTCCAACCTATTTATAGGTGATGAAAATAGCTTGGAGAGTATTAGCACACGTTTAGGAGATCATGGGGGGCGTCCCCTGATTTGTGGTAACCGCTAGGGCTTCATCCCCACTATCTCGGACTTGGCGGGGAAGCTAAGGACATAGTGGGAACGTGGGGAAAGACCAAATCAAGGTTCTTATTTGTCTTGGCATCTTCAAGGGAAGACACCGAAGGGCATAGGCCTTGGTGACGATTCCCAACCGGTAACCATGTCAATGATGAATGGTTTTACGCCATCAATAACTTATGAAGAAAGACTTGGGTCTTCGTAATGCAATTTTGATGAGACCAGAAGGGGTGTCCTTCGACATGATCGGAGGGTACGTCATCAAGCCCCGGTCGAAAGTGATATGTACGAACAATAAATATTGCTACGACTTCGGAAATAAAACGAAACCTCCTCTTCGTCACAAAAACGAACGAAGATGAAAAGTCTTGTAATTATTGACCGTATTTAATGCAAGACTAATCCTAACTACTCCCCATTCCTCGGTAAAAGTAAACATCATTTCAAATTTTACAAATGGTTTGAAGTCCGGTAGGAAAGGGATAAGTCCGGACACATGTAGGGCTGAGATTCAACGTTTGTAGGGTATATAAAATTTAAAAAACAGTAAAACCCTAACAAAGTTTATCTCTCGCCCAAGCTTTTCACCTACTAAAACCTCTTCCGATCAAGCCTTCGATCAAACAAGGTAAAGCACTCATTCTTCTCTGTATTTCAAATACATTGTTGTGTTCTTTAGAATGTTTCATGTCTACCAATAAAAAATTTGTGATAAAACAACAAGGTTGTACACTAACCAGGGAGGAGCTTAAAGCATTCCTCACTGATTATCCTATTCCAAAGGAACATAAAATCATGCTACCGAGTAAAAATCAAGGGATATTTGATGCCCCTGAAAATTATGTAGGCCTGTATACCCATGCTTTCACCACTTCCAATCTTAGGATACCTTTGCCTCCTTTGATCTTAGAATTCCTCCGGTATTATGAGGTACACATTTCTAGGTTCAACCCTTTTGGCCTAGCCAAGCTTACGACATACATTGTTATGTGCAAAGCTTATAGGTTTGAACCATCCTTGACTGTGCTTAGGGGTTTTCTGAATCTATACCCCGGAGGAGATTGGTTGACCTTAGCCAAAAGAGGTGAAAGGGATGTGCCTATTCGATAGATAGGCCTTTTACGAACATAAGGAACTGGAAAGGCAAATTCTTTTACATTCAAAACACCATTATCCCTCCGGCATACTCTGCATTGTTAAACCCAGACTTTCAATATGATGAGAAAAGGTTCAATGATCCCTTGCCATATCTTTGTGAGAATGAATCCTTTCTATCAGTTTGGCTCGTCATCCGTGATTGCCAAACCTTTCACGAGCCAATCTGTTCATGGTGGCATTGCTTGAAAGATGGGAAGGGTCTCCTTTGGTACCTGAGATAATTTGTGATGGAGAAAGTATGTATTTTTATGATTAACATAAGAAATTAAAACTTATCTCTCTGATATTTATCTTATTTGCTTGTTTGTGTAGAGATGTCGTTCAGGGAACTTTGTCGTAGGCCGGTGGTGCAAAGGAGGTAAGCTTCCTTCCCAAGAATCCTCAAGAGACAAGCTATGGCGTGGGCTCTCCATCAGTGTCGATAAACAATAATTATGTGGACGCCGACCCATCGAGCTGTATCATCTGCTTCTCCGTCAAAGGAACTCATAGATGTAGAAGATCAACGGTGGAGAACGTTCGACTCGATGAACCAGTCTCTGAAGGACGGTGGCCATTGTAGGACCCTCCGGCATAGGTGAGAGGGTCCGGGCGAAAGGTGGCGGTGCTAAAAGCGTGAAGTCCGCCGAAAGGAAGCTCATCCTACCTACTCCTCCTCTCCGAACTACGGCAAAATAGTGCCCGTGGTAAAGGCGTGGAATTTCCAGCTATCGAAGGGCCATGGCGATGATATCCATGGTAATTTTCTTTTCTGCTGAAACAAAATTAGGTACCAATAATAATATATTAACGAATGTACATATGTTGCGGGACTTCACGATACTGAAACAACTTCCTTCTCCCCTAGCTTGTCACCAACTTGTTAGCCATGTAATCCCACCCAAGTGGAAGGGGTGATGGATAACATGTCTATAGAAAGGCTCTGCGACCTACATGATAAAAGCTATGTTCGCCAGTGCATGCTTGACAACCAACTCAATGCTAGGACAAGGGAATTGCTCCGTGCTGTCACCAAAGCTCGAGAAGAAATGGATGTTATCTTTGAGAAGGGAGAAGGCTAGGGATCAAGTATGTAGACACGGAAGAAGTGTGAGGATGCTTTGGAGGATTTTGACAAGAATCCCTTAGTGCAAGATCTTAGAGCTGAGAATGAAAAGCTCAAAGGTCGGTGGCAACAAATGAAGGTGAGTCAGGCAAGGTTAACGCCGAAGGCTCAATGGTCGTGGCTATAAAGAGCGATATCTGTTCTTTCATCCAAGTGTGGAGGCCTCGAACAAGAGAGGGCAAAGCTGCTGGACCAAGAGATCAAGCTCCAAGAAAAGGTGGATGGGTTAAACCTTCGTCGAAGATCTTGAAAAGGACAGAGTGGATCTGATAACCAAAGTGATCCCTTATGTTGCTATGGAACTTTACCATAGTGATGATGTGGGGATTGCCATTGGGAATGTGGTGAATCTTGCCATTTTCCATGGCAAGTGTACCACTTTGGAGGAGGTAGCCAAGGCGGGAACCGTGGTGCTGGAGAAAATTCCTTACTACAGGCTACTCATGAAAAAGAGTATGATGATGCGGTAATCACTTAAGCGCCTTAGAGTTCCCTTTCCTTGCAGATGTGACGAAGGACCCACGGCCTCAATTGAGGACTTCTGGCCGAAGCCAAGGATAGTCCGACCTCCATCTTCCTCCAAGAGGACTCCGTCACCCAAGGTTCCCTCTCCAGGTTTAGCTGATCCTACTCACTCCAAGGTTTGATGAAGGCAACCATGTGGTTGTAATTTGATCCCCAAGGTGGTGTGTACCCTGTTTAAAACAATTGTCTGTGTTCCTTTCCAGGCTTCATGCCTGATGAAACAATTAACTTTTGGTATGTGTGATGTAGGCTACGGCCTAAGACAATATTTTATTTTGTTGGATCGTTAAGGCTATGGCCAGTTTTAGACTAGTTAAACTAGTCACTATTCTACATTGAAGCCACTAGGGCTCGAATTTTGCCATGTGTGATTCTTCTCTTGTTATTTTTACTTGTGTAAAAATATATTTTACAACCTAAGGCGTATGGTCATAGCCTCATTGTGTGTAGTTACTTCACCAAGAATATTAGCAATCGTATAATTTAACTGCTGACAGAGGGTCGCGACCCACTCCGTCTTGATCCTTTGGGCAGCGAAAGGCTTGAAATGCCTTAAGGCCATATAGGAAAGTTAATGTGAAGTTGAGATGGATGTTATGCATATGAGCAAGACATGTTGTTTAGTCTTTGTACATCCCTTCGACATTCAAACTTATAAAGCGACTTGGTGGGCAAATCTTTGTTGTATTGAACGAAACAAGAGATTTGAGGGAAATGTGTTATTATCATTAAGTGGGTAGGGAGGATTACATCATTTTAAGAAATGAATACTAGACGCCTACCATTAATGCTTCTTTCCCCAAGTGAGAAGAATGCAAATACATTGATTGAAAGCAAATAAAATGTGTCCTTAGACATTGTAAGTTTCATACATAGAACTTACGAAGAGTAGTGCCATTCCAGGTTCTATCAATAGCGTCTCCTTCCAAGGTTTCCAGCTTGTAGGCTCCGTTGCCATATGCTTCCTTAATAACGTAGGGTCCTTCCCATATAGGTCCTAGTTTACCACGGTACTCGCCTTTACTTAGCATTTGTTGAGTCGGAGGACATATTCCCCTGGTTTGAAAGTCGAAGGCCGGACCCGCTTGTTATAGTACCTTTCAACCTTTTGCTTGTGGATGGCCTCTCTAATTGAGGCTATTTCCCTTCGTTCTTCAAGTAGGTCCAGTTTACTACGGAGTCTTTCTTAGTTATCTTGCCAATTTCATGACCCTTTCGTTTCGACACTTACTTAGAAGGGATGACCTTCCGTGCCATATGTCAAGTTTGAAGGTGTTACTCCATGACTTGACTTCGTATGCGTTCTATGTGCCCAAAGTACCTGTGGTAGTTCATCTACCCAACCATGATGACTGTATCCCAGCCTTCGTTCTATTCCTTTTATGATGTCTCTGTTGGTAACTTCTACTTGACCGTTACCTTGAGGATGGTAAACGGAAGTGAAAGATTGCTTGATATTTAGACCTCTGCAAAACACTGGGAATACCCCTTCGGCGAACTGCTTCCCATTATCTGAAATGATGATGTGAGGTAGTCCGAACCGACAGATAATATGTTCCCATACGAATTTTTCCATGTGTCTTCCAGTGATGGATGCCAAAGGCTTTGCTTCCACCCATTTAGTGAAGTAATCAATGGCTACGACCAAGAACTTTACTCCTCCTGGAGCAACTGGCAGAGGGCCTACAATATATATCCCCCATTGGCTGAAGGGCCATGCGGACGTTACGGAAATCATATCTTGCTTTGGTAGCCTTGGGACTCTTGAGTGGACTTGACAGGCTTCACACTTTTTAATGATGTCGACAGCGTCTCTGTGCATCGAAAGCCAGTAATATCCGACCCTCATGACTTTGGAGACAACAGAGCGGGGTCCTGTGTGAAGTCCGCAGGATCCTTCATGCACTTCTTGAATGATGTTGGCAGCTTGCCTTGGTCCTACACAACAGAGCCAAGGGGGAGAAAAGACCTTACGTATAAGTAATTTCCCATGATTACATCGTGTGGTGCTTTGATGCGCACCTTCGAGCCAACTTCGATCCTCCGACGATATACCACTTATTAGATATTCTCTAATTGGAGTCATCCAATTCGAGTCTTCCTCGTGTATTACGTCAGACACCACCTTTCGGACGATGGACCTATCTGCCAATACTTCAACCAAAACTTCCTTTGTTAAATGAGGAAATGCCATTGATGCCAGTTTGCTAAGTGCATCCGCCTTCTTGTTTTGGTTTATCCGAACATGCTCTATGTTGTAGGATGCAAACCCTTCGAGCATTTCTTTGGCCTTATCCAGGTATTGCTTGATTACAGGTTGTCTTGCCTTGTAGGAGCCTTTTATCTGGTTGGCCACTAGTTGTGAGTCAATAAAAATAGCCAAGTCTTCTACTTCCATATCTTTGGCCAATCGGAGACCTGCTAACAAGGCTTCAGTACTCCGCTTCATTGTTCGTAGCATCGAATTGAAGCGAGTGCATAAGTGTACTCCTTCCCTTTGGGATCAACGAGCATGAGACCTACGCCAGAACCATCGGACCTGGAGGCTCCGTCAGTATAAAGTTTCCACCCTTCGATTGCCTTATGAGGCTTCTTTTCAACAACTTTGTGTCATGTTTCGGTTCGGAGGGTGTTTTACGCTAAAAAGTCGCCAATATTTGCCCTTTGACCGAGTTTACGCCCTTGTATTCAATATCATGTTCTCCTAGCTCGATAGCCCATTTAGCTATCCTTCCGATTTCTCCGGCCGAAAGTATCGCTTAATTCGCTTGTCGGTAAGTAATGCGGTTATGGGGTGAGCTTGGAAGTACCTTCGAAGGCGTCTCGCAGCATGGATCAAGGCCAAAATAAGCTTCTCCAATGCTGGATAATTTAGCTCGACTCCTGTAGAACCCTCGCTAACTAAGTAGATAGGGATTTGCTTCTTCTCCCTTTACGCCAATAACAGTGATGCTTTCGAAGGAGGCTGCAATATACATGAACAACACTTCGCCTTTGATTGGGGATGTAAGTGTAGGTAGAATAGCCATGAACTCTTTGAGCTTTTGGAAAGTTGTTTCAAAGCATCTATGCTCCATGGAAGCGTCTTTTTGTCCGTGCATCCTTTGAGTGTTTTAAAGAACGGCAAAGATGCATGCGCACCCTTCGATAAGAACCTGCTGAGGGCTGCTAGCTTTCCATTAAGACTTTGCACTTCCTTTAGGGACTTAGGAGGCTGCAAATCCGTGATGGCTTTGACATTCGAAGGGTTGGCCTTAATACCACGCTTGGTGATCGGATGCCCCAAAATTGTCCTTCTTCCACACCGAAGGAACACTTCTTGGGATTTAGTTTCATATTGATGGCGCGAAGCTGGTCGAAGGTTTCCTTAATGTCGGAGAGCATATCCTCCTCCGATCTACTCTTGATGACCATATCATCTACGTATGCCTCTAGATTCCTACATATCTGCTTGTGGAAGGCTTTGTCCACTAATCGTTGGTAGGTGACACCTGCATTTTTCAAACCAAAAGGCATCTTTTTATAACAATAAACGCCCTTTCCTGTAAAAAGGTCTTCTCTTCGCCCCTCTTCCGCCATTTGTATTTGATGGTAACTTTTATAAGCGTCTAGGAAACACTTTAGTGAAACCCGACAAGGATTCCACCTTCCAATCAATCTCTGGCGAGAGGGTAGCTTGATCCTTGGGCGGGCTTTGTTAATATCTGTGAAGTCTACACACATTCTCCATCCTCCGTCATGCTTCTTGACCATCACCGGATTGGCCACCCAAGTTTGATACTTTACCTCTCTGAGTATGCCTGCTGCTACGAACTCATCCACTTCTTTGCATGCAGCGGCATTTCTTTCAAGAGCCGGGCCGGCGCTTTTGTTTGATGGGTTCAATATGTTTGAACTCATTGAGTTTGTGTTCAGTGCCGAAGGGCTTTCCGTCTATGGTGAGAGTTCTGGGGACCCCCGTCATGTCATAATAGGTCCATGCGAAGACATCTGCGTTTGCACGAAGTACCTTTTCCAATTCGGCTTTAAAGGAGGTTGGGAGCTGCTTTCCGATTACCACTGTCTGATCGGGGTAGACATCATTTACCACAATGCGTTCTTGTCAGTACAAGATAACCGAGAACATCCTTGAAGACTCCTCCGAAACCTGTTTGATCCTTTTGCCTACTGCCGTAGGCTCCTTTACCTTATAGCTGGAGAAAACCGTTCCAATGCCGAAAGGTGTTTGGAATTTGATCGCGACATGTATGGTTGAGACAACGATGCCCATCTTACGCATTGTTCTCCTATCAATAGGTTGTAGGGAGATTCCGACCTTACGATCGTGAAAACCAGAGTTTCTGTTCTTTTTAGCCTTCCTTCTCCGATTGTGACCTCTAGAGGGACTTCTCCCAAGGGCCATGAGTGTTCCCCTGAGAACCCCACTAAGGGTACCTTCGAATCTACTCTTTTCGACCTTATTGAAGGTTTGAGCTTTAGAAAACATTGTTCGTAGATAACTTCGCAGGAGCTACCGCAGTCAAGGTAGGCTCTGTTTACTTCTCTGTTGGAGATCAAGACTTTGATGACCACGGGGTCATTTGAAAGAACTTTCCCAGTGATCGAAGGAAAAGTTACATCTCCTACTCCGCACAAAACTTCCTCCATTTCTTTTCTTTTCGAACCAGAGTCATCCTTGTATACCATGAGGATGGGTGTTTCCACAGGTGTGGTATCCTTCCCCAACTGTGTTTCGGAGACCTTGTCTTTACCTTTCTTTATACCCTTTACCAAGTGTCCCAGTTGGCCAGACTTTACGGCTTCTTCTATCTGCTTCTTGAGTTCTCTGCAGTTGTTGGTGTCATGTCCGTAATCGTCATGGAAGTAGCAAAATTTGGAAGTATCTTTGGGCCTTCCTTTGTTTGCCAAGCGAGGAGGAGGATCAAAGGCCTTCGCAGCCTTTTCCGTAGCAAGTATCTCTCTCGGATATTTGGACAGGTTAGCCAAGAGCCCATGGTTAATGTTTTTGTGGTATGGTGTAAACTGTCTCTGTTTTGTGTTTGTTTTTCGACCCATCCCTACGAAGGATGCTTCGTGGCTTTTTGTGACTTTCTTTATTTTCAACCGGAGCTCTATTGGTAGACACTTCTTTTGCTTCGATCCAGGTGTAAGCCTTTTCCACCAAACTCTTATAGGTTGCAGGGAGATAAGTGGAAAGGAATTCAACCAAACTTCATTTCGTAGGCCATGCACGAAACACGAGATGCGATGGTCCTCATGCAAGCCCATTATCTGTAGCGTGTCATCGGTATATCCGGTGATGAAAGCTCGGTGCTCTCATTTTCCCTCTGCTTGATGTTGTGCCTTTGTTAGGTGCGTTCTTGTAAACTTTTTCGTTGGTGAAATGTGATCTCGAACTTGGCCTTGAGATCATCCAAATTCACAATGCTACCGGTTTTGCCCGTTCCACCATATGCGGCGAGTCTCGTAGGGTGTATGAAAACATGTGACAAGCAACAGGCATAACCCACTTCTGCATTCTAATAGCTCCTTCAAACAAGTGTAAAAAGTTATCCGGATCCCCTTTCCCATCGTAGGTCAATATGCGCGGGCATTTTCAACCCATCAGGCAAAGGGTAGTCTTCTATCCACCTTACGAAGGGTGTTGTGGAGCCCATAGGTTCCGAATAAAGGCAGTTGTAAGGTGGCATATAGTTAGGGGCAGTTATACGGGTTATGGTTTGGAGGATTTCCAATAGGGTTTTGGTTTGGAGGATTTCCAATAGGGTTTTGGTTAACATACTGAGGGTAAGCAGTAGGTATATAAGGTGGGTGACTTCTGACAGGGTACGAAGGATATACCATAGGTTGCCCGTAGGGCATACTTCCGTATGGTTGAGTAAAAATGGGGTTACTAGCCTGCCCATTAGGTGGGGATAAACCCCTTGAGGGTAAGATTGAGCTTGAAAAGGAGGGTACATACCATGAGGAGGAAGATTTCCTCCCCATTCATTTGAGATGGATTGCCTTCTACGCCAGATCGTGAGAAGAACCCTGCCTCATTTCTTCTCAGATAGGCTGCCAAAAGTGGTGGTAAATTAACCTCCGTAGCATCCCTTCGATGACTCCTTCCATTGGAGCCTTCTACCGTACCTTCTCGTCTAGTCGGAGCCCTCTCCGGAACGTCTTCAAAACCAACCGACCTTCCACTAGGTCTTCGACTTCTCGGAGACCCTATCCTTAGCACTGGCGTGTAGCCCAGAAGCCAGGGCCTAGTCTCCATTTCCAATTCTTTGTCATACTCGTCGCTGGTATTCTAACTCCTGCGCATCTCCACATTCCGAGCTTGCCTTCTTGAGCCCTCATAAAGACTCTAAGGCTTCGATGTTAGCTTCGACAAACGCGGGCTAATTAGGTTCGGGGTTGGCGAGGTTGAAGCGTGGTTGTTAGGAGTTATTTCAGGGTGAGATCGTGTGGTAAAAGTGGATGCAGTTATATTGGGAAGGTTGTTAGGATCATTGACTGGGATTGGTGTTAAGGTCGAGAAACCCGGAGGGGGTGTATCTTCTCTCCCTTGATTCATGCCGTAAAACTAGTGAGAGTGATTGGCTGGGTGTAAGTTTGGAATAACGAGACCAATAGTAGCGGGTCACACGGATGGCCAGCTGATTGTACAATAATTGATACGACCGGGCCTTCGATGGTGATCGAAGGGTATGATGGGTGATTTGCTTGCGCCAAACTTGTAGCCAATCTGCAATAAGAAATAGTAGACAATTCGTTAAGTGATTGCTTGAGGGGTTGGGCCTGCGAATCACCTCCGGCGTGAGTAAGTATGTGATATGTGTTGTAAATAATATGGAGTATGTGAAATACCGTGTTGAGTGAACATACCATTGAAATGACTCGTCCAACCTATTTATAGGTGATGAAAATAGCTTGGAGAGTATTAGCACACGTTTAGGAGATCATGCGGGGCGTCCCTTGATTTGTGGTAAGCGCTAGGGCTTCATCCCCATTATCTCGGACTTGGCGGGGAAGCTAAGGACATAGTGGGAACGTGGGGGGAAGACCAAGTCAAGGTTCTTATTTGTATTGGCATCTTCAAGGGAAGACACCGAAGGGCATAGGCCTTCGGCTGGCAAATTCCCAACTGAATGATGAATGGTTTTACGCCACCAATGACTTATGAAGAAAGAATTGGGTCTTCGTAATGCAATTTCGACTGAGACCGAAGGGGTGTCCTTCGACATGATCGGAGGGTACGTCATCAAAGAACAAGTAGGGTTTTTGAATAGGGTCCCTAAAACTTAACATCCATCTCTCTAAAACCCACTTTCATATCACAAACATCTTGATTAGAACATACAAATAACAAACAACCCCTTGCAAAGGTTGATGTTCCAGCAAATCCATAAGATACGATCCCTAAAAGTTAGGGTTTCGTAAAACAATAAGCACAACAAGTCTCAACCAGATTGCACCATGTATTCAGTGCAAACCAATCCCCAAATCGCCCCCTTATATGTGTATCAGTTATAAACCGACATAAGATAACAGAATAGGAGAGATGATTTAAAAAATGAAACCCTAAAAAGAACAGATCCCATAAAGAATCTATTGGTTAGGGTTACGGCTTCATCGAACAGAAAACCCTAATAGGGATCAAAGACGAAACCATAATAAGATCGACAATGAATAACATGTAATCTAACCACCAATCAAAAGACCAAAGAGTTAAATTATACCTTCGATGTAGAAAATAAAAAAGGACGATATCCTTAAGAACCCTAGCAATAAGGTTGGAAAAGTGAAGAAAAACAGCACGCCACCACCAACTAAACACCAAATCTTCAAACCGATTGCATACCAAGAGGTAGAGAGGCGGTTGAGAAGAGATGGATTGGCCGGAATATGATAGGGCAGTGGCGGCCGGATATCTCCTTGAGAGAGAATTTTTTCCCTCTTACATGATTACTATGTTTAGAAAAAATGATCATGCTCTAATATCACATGACCCACAATACAAATTCTTAGTCGACCCACACACACCTTTAAAGACACTTATATGAAACCTTTAAAGACATTTAAAGATACACTCGTTCACATGCCAATGACTCCATTCAATTCACAGATTAGTAAAGCATGCAATTACATATAATGACTATATTTAGCACATGGTCATGCAATTTCATTCATCACATGCAACTAGATTTATAACCCATTAAAAAACACTTATATGGCAAAACACATCTAACATGCAAACGTGATACATAAACGATTAACATGCAAACTAATTAATAACACGATTTGATGACTTCGTAATTCAGATTTTAACTTGCATTCAAAAGACCTTATAAGACTTACTACTGATCACCCACGCAAGCACACCTAAACGACCATAAACTCTTCCAAACAAACCCATCCGACCAGAAAACAAAGGACGCAACAGCAGGTTGTGAACATGTTTTATGATTTCCTTTGACCACTCAATATCACCTACATAAATGCATAATTTGACCATAAAAATAACAAGGCAACAGCAGGTTTTGTGATACCAAACAAGCACCTATGTCTTACCCATTTTTAGATACGATCAACACGCCAGTTTCATAGGTTTATTAGTCCAAGACATCCTTGTCTACATTCAAGCACACGACCCCATAATCACACCAATTATATAATAACGACCCAAGTAATCACGTAAGCTTTATAAAGCCAATTCAAGCACACGTTTTAAAGGCAGGTTTTAGACCCATTTTATACTTTCAACCATGAACATGCATGCATACTACTATAACTTGTTTCCCAACCATACGAATATAAATAAAATCAGTTTTTATACGAATCACGACTCGCATCAAAGACCCATGTTTATTATTCATGTGTGCTAACAGACAAAAAACATACCCATTTACAGATTTCAAGACCTTTACAATATTTAAGTAAAACACAAAAACATTAGCCATGTCCTTCGCTAGACACAACAGTTTTTTATCCGCCTTAATCCATATTAAAACATGTTTTAACACAACACCCTACTTAATGAAACTTAGATGTTTTAGGTTAGTTTTACTCATTGGATTCATACGTATATATGTGTTTATATGTCGAGAAGAACACAAGAAAAAAGTGAAGATTACTTTAGTAGCGAGGATGAATGGAGAACCAAGATCAAGAATACCACAAGCACACGACCAGCCACCCAAGACCCACGAGCAAGCCTCTTGTTGGCTTTGAAACCCCATGACAGCAAACAAAGCAAGACCCACGACAAGTCTCCTTGAACCAACCTTTACCACAGCAGCTTCACGACCACCTACGAATCTTCTTGAGCCTCCTTGTTGTCGACAGCAAATGGGAAGAAGATGGTGGTTGCCGTCACTTTTTTTTATTTAGGGTTTTAGGTGTATTTACTTTGAATGGGATATGAGATATATATGGGATAATATTGAGATAATTAGGGAAAATATGTTGGGAAGTAAATGGGCAATTAATTTAGGCGTGTAAAAGGGGGATTAGTCGTTTAATGTTGGCTGATTTAGGGGGAAGGAATAATTGATTTGTCCAAAGTTTATTTACTTACCTTAGTTACCACATTCTAGCTTTTATTTAGTTTAATCATTTAGTAACTTGTACATATATTATGTAGTCCGTGTAGTTTACATGATGTTTTATATTCATATTTGAAAATAAATTTTATTATCTTGTGTCATTTGATAATTACACTTATATAAGTTAAATGTAATACGTAATTAACTTGGCCGGACGTGTTTACGAGTTTTCATAATTATTAAGCTTGAGGGTAAAATGGTCTTATAAAACGTTTACGATTTTTAGGGTTTTACACAGATTGTAAGGGAGGATTACACTGATACTATATATGTAAATTTTCCTGCTTTATTGAGTGATCTTTCCAGGGATGATTTGAGGACCATGTACCAGCTAATGATGGAGAAGCATGGTGATAAAAGGCCTGAAGAGGATTATGAAAGAGTCCTCTGGGGTGAGTTGAAGATCATGTTTGAGACACTAGATGCTAATGAGGAAATCTGGAAGCTGGCCTGTCAAGAACAAGTGATTAGATGGAGATATTTCCACACTTGTCAGGTGCATTGTTTGGTACTAGAAACTGCAAGTGTTTATATGCTAACAGAAGTGGAGTATCCACTTCCAAATAGGGTTTGCAGGGCTATGCTTGAGAAGAAGCTGCATGGTATCAGCTTTTGATGTTTTTTATGGGTAAAGGGGAGTAATCCTGCACCCTGCTAAAATATATTAACCAACCAAATATTGAAGTACAACGGATGAGAGTGAGTCCCTCACCTCAGTCCCTTAGGACACTTACAGAATCGAATATAGGAATGACATACCATTCCTATAACTTACAATAAAGTGAACCTACCAATAATGACACAAGTACATAAAAATTTACAATACTACTCAAGAAACCACTTGAGCCTTTTTTATCACTATGGCGGTCCACCTTAACTTCCATGAAGAATCCATGTAGAAAAATCCAAGCGATCTTCAACATAAAACAAATCCAATTGCGTCTTCTATTAGTGTTATGCAAAATGCATAATCTACCTAATAAGAGTGACTTTCGTAGCAAATTGAATTTGAAGCATAAACATAGTTAAGTCTGCCAGTACTAATTTTAAATACCCAATACATATACAAAATACATTTACAAAATTTTTACAAATACATACACCTAGTGCTCCCTACAACTTATTTTAATCTTAATTCCATGCTTAATAATAAGACCTTTTTACTTGGACTTAATTAGACACAAAATAAGGAGTTAAACCTTAGGACAATAAGCTCAAGCATCCAACACCGTCAACCCCCCCTCCCCCTTTTCGACCGAGCAAGCACAAAAAATACCCCTTTTCATTTTTTTAAACCCTAGCTTATTGTGCAGCTTATTAAATAATCAAAAGGCCATGCTTGATGTTGCAATAAAAGGGACTTGTTAGTTCATTCAGACAAGAAAAATATATACACACTCACTCTACATATTACCTAATGGTAAGCTTCTGAAAGAGGTAAACCATACTATTATTGCCCTCCTGCCTAAAGTTAATTCTCCTACTCGGATTAATGATTTTAGGCCTATATCTTGTTGCAATGTGTTGTTTAAGTGCATTAGTAAGATTATTGCCAACCGTATCAAGGATAGTCTTACTACTTTGGTTGGGTCGAACCAATCTGCTTTTGTTTAGTAGGCGGTTTCGGATAATATTTTGCTTACTCGGGAGCTCATGCATAATTATCATCTTGATCGTGGTCTGCTAGGTGTGCCTTCAAAGTGGACATTGAGAAAGCCTATGATCTTGTTGATTGGCAGTTTTTGCGTAATATTCTGATTAGTTTTGGGTTTCACTCGCGTATGGTGCATTGGATTATGGAATGTGTGTCTACCACCTCTTTTTCGATTAGTGTGAATGGTATTCTTCATGGCTATTTTAAGGGTAAGCGGGGCTGAGGCAAGGGGATCCGTTATCTCCTTATTTGTTTACGCTGGTTATGGAGGTGTTATAAACATGCTCAAGCGGAGGGTTAGAGATTCCGGTTTATTTACTTATCATCACAAATGCTCTCAATTAGGTATTATTAATCTTTGTTTTGCAGAATATTTGTTTTTATTCGCTCATGGTGATGCGAATTCGGCCGAGGTTATTATGGAGGCTTTGGATGAATTTAAGCATACTTCTGGTCTTACTCCTAGTTTACCCAAAAGCACGGAATATTTCTGTAATGTGCTTAATCATGATAAAATTGCTATTCTTCAGATTCTTCCTTTCGCTGAAGGGGTTTTTCCTGTTAAGTACTTGGGGGTTCCTTTGAATACTACGCGGTTGATTTTTAGGGATTGCAAAGATTTAGTGGAGAGGTTATCAAATCGTATCAAGGATTGGCGTAACAAATCGTTGTCTTTCGGATTTGGTCGTTCTGACTTATTGGTCGGTTTTGTCGTCTATGCATATTTATTGGGCGTCTATATTCATCCTCCCATCTAGTATTGTTCATGACCTTGAGCAGCTTGTGAGAGGGTTTTTATGGTGTTCTGGTGATGGATCGAGAGGTATGTCAAAGGTTGCGTGGGATGTTGTTTGTTAACCCAAGCAGGAGGGCGGTCTTGGTATTCGGAGGATTGTTTCATTTAATAATGCCCTCATTGCTTCTCATATTTGGCGTTTGTTTACTTGCAAGGATTCCCTATGTGTTAAATGGATTCATATGTATAGGTTGAGGGGGCGTAACTTTTGGGATACTCCTTGCCGGGGTAATATGACTTGGAGTTGGCAGAAGATCCTTCAGCTTAGACCGCTTGTTCGTAGTTTCTTTTGGTATAAGCTTGGTAATGGAAGGTTGGCTTCTGCTTGGTTTGATCATTGGTGCCCTGAAGGTCCTTTGTCGCTAGTTGTCTCTTCTAGGGATATACATCGTGCTGGCTTCTCTCCTAGTTCTCTTGTTGCGTGATGTGATTACGGATGCGTGGTCTTGGCCTAGAAATTGGGGGAATCGGTATCCGGGTATTATGTCTATTACGGTTCCTATTCTGATAGATCATATGGAGGATAAGCTATGCTGGCGTTATGATGATTCCGTGAAGCCCTTTTCAGTTTCTCTTGCGTAGGATTCTATTCGTCCTAGGGGTCTTGATGTGAATTGGTATCATCTTGTTTGGTTTTCTCACCGTATTTCGAGGCATGCGTTCCATCTTTGGCTTGTTATGAAAAGACGGCTTCGGACTCAAGATATGTTGAGATATCATGATGGCCATCATGATCCAAATAATGACGTGTTGGTGTGCCCTCTATGGAGGACTCAACCTGATTCTCATGATCATTTATTCTTTGATTGTGTGTTCTCGTTTCAGGTTTGGCTTTCTTTTTGCAAGTTTTCAGGATATTCCGGACTCGTTGGAGGATGTGACCCGTTTTCTTATTCCTATTTCGAAGTCTCTGTCGGTTAAAAGTGTTGTTTCCAAGCTTCTTTTTGCTGCTACTTCCTATTACATTTGGCAAGAAAGAAACAACAGGATTTTCAAGCAGCAAAGAAGATCGGAAGTTCAAGTTATTGATATTATCAAGTCTACGGTTCGGCTCAAGCTTCTTACATGCAGATTCAAGAGGACGTCGAATATGAGAGACTGTTCTTTGGTTTGGCGGTACCTCTTTCTCTTTTACATTCGATGATGGGCTTGATTGATTCTTGGCTCGGGAAGTTGGTTGATAGGGTTTTAGTTTGGAGTATGCTATGGGTGGTCAAGGTTTTAGTTGGAGATCTAGGTGAGTGTTGTACTCTTTTCCCTTATCCAAGGTTTTCCCAGGGTTTTTCTTGGAAAGGGTTTTTAAGGAGGCGAGGCTCATCGATTCATCAATCTCCTTGGCGATGGGAAGATAGGTGGAGTAATTCATGTGTTATTAGATGGATGTTCCCTGTTGGGGTTTTAGCATTTGTATTTTCTAGCTTTTGTAACGCTTAGTGGCATGTCACTAGCGAGTTTCTTTGGTTGTTCAAGCTCAGCTTGAGGTTAATGTGGCACGTCAGCCGCATTCCATTGTACTTATTTGGTTCATTTTTTAATATATTTTACGAGGGTGAATCCATTTTACCCAAAAAACATATTCGGCTAAGGCAAGAAAAGGAAGAAGGGAGTTGGTGTTTGCTTATTTAGTGCTTATTTAAAGCTTATTGGGTATAAAGGCTGATGTATTGGTAATTTGGAGTATTAGTTTGAGTATCATTGTGTTCTTGTAATACCCCACCTAATTTCATACAGGTTAACTATACTTAAGCTTTACATAGTATCATTATCATGGGTAAAATTTTTGCTTTAACTCATTCCCACTACTTACATAACCCCCTAGACCACGTATCCACCCATGTCAAATATCCTTACGTTTACATCATGTAAACCTCTGGTATGTTAAGTCTAAGTTCTAAACATCATTTTTATTGAGTAATTTATGAATCTAGTATACTATATGTATCATAACACAAAAACAAGACCTATCCGGTTACGGTTATTTCTAAAACCCTAACTTCAAAACGAAGCTAGGTTAATTGTGTTCAAGGCTTATATATTAATTACCTTAGCAACCTTATAGTATCTTAGCCTCCTCTAAACCTTAGTACAACCCCTTAGAACTTAGGTACAAGTCATTTAAGCACAAAACACTAATTAGGTCATTTAAGCTCCTGAACTAGGTCTAAACCTTCCTGTTTCTTTAGCACAAGTTACCACCACTTAGTACATGACTTCTAAGCCTAAATCGTTGGCACTCATCTCCCTAGGAACACTAAACTAAGTGCTAATCCCTAATATATAACCTAAGCCTAATTCGACCTTAAACTAACCCTGAGCTAGATTAAACCCTAAACTAAGCACCTTAAGCACCACCACCACCTCTAGCAGCCTACCAACCACCTCCATGACCACCTTGTCACCACCAAGAAACCACCCAACCACCACCATCACCAACTCGTCACCACCTTGTGGTCTAACCACCGCGACCTCCCACCTATACCATAGCCTCCATTAGTAACTAATAGCTCACCTTAGTCACCTCCCACCCCCCCCCCCTCTTGCCATCTAGACCCCTCTTTCTTATCCTACAATCCATACGCACCTTATAAATACCTCGCCACCCTTATTTCTTTCAAAACATGCCATCTCAATTCACCACCTCAAATATCTGAGACCTAGCAGTAGTATAAGGACCCTAGGAAGCCAAGAAGTCAAGAAAACTAAGCTAGAAGCCCTCCCCTAGTCGCTAGCTTGTCGAGAAAACCCTAACTCCTCGACAACCCTAACTCCCTTAACGACCCGTTTCTTGGTCACGTAAGTTCTAAACTAGTTCTATAAGCTATGTTTCGGTACTAAGATAGTTACTAGGTGTATTAGATGACAATAGAACCCTTGCCCAAGCCTTGATTACAAAAACTTACTCGTTTTCCTTTTAAATCCCTAAATGGAGTCGAATTCATGTTTCTATGTAATAAGCCCTTGTCATAAGCCATAAGCTAGTTTAAGTAACTTATATAAGCTTCTACTAATAAGCAATAATCTATAAAACAATTTTGTGTCATAAAAATACACTTTGCATGGTTTTAGGACTAGTTTCGTAACGCTTTCCATGCATAGGGATATATATTGTAAAATTTTGAAACTATTAA
The DNA here is from genome assembly GCA_910596185.1 of Chrysanthemum makinoi. Lineage (NCBI taxonomy): Eukaryota > Viridiplantae > Streptophyta > Magnoliopsida > Asterales > Asteraceae > Chrysanthemum > Chrysanthemum makinoi. Next base: position 226,593,436 of record OU343225.1, on the reverse strand, counting down.
GTACAAGGGCTGTTTTTGTCATTTATTGGAAGTTATAAGTCCAAGGACCTAATTTGGAAAGTTTTAAAGTCTAAGGATAAGTATATATGTAGTTATTTTCATAAAGGACTAATTTCGTAAAAGTTTATAACCTAAGGGTATTTTGTGTCAAATTATAAACTTAAGGGTCTTAAAAATTTATTTTCTATAAATAAAAAAACCTATATTTTTATGTAAGACAATACTATGGAGCTTCATGTGAGGGGTTCATTTGGGTATTCGTTTTGACGAGTTTGCTGGGTTTACGACTTAAAGTGCCCTGGCTCCTCAAACGTTTACTACATGACCTCTGGATTATGATGGCCTGAACGGTGTTACAATACATATAAATCTAGTACTTAACAACGTAACACAATACTAGGGAGCTTCATGTGAGGGGTTTCATACCTCTAGATTATGATGGCCCGAACGGTGTTACGTTATATCTAAATCTAGTATACTCTGGAATACTTACTTAAGAAACATAGACAAACCAATTAGGACCTGACATACCTACGAAACACTACCTCAGGATATGTGAGTAAGCCGTCTAAATCTCTATCACACTTCCTTGAACCCAGGTGAGTTCATAGCCTCACTTTTTCAATTCTTTCTAAACCCGTGAGGGGGATAAATGCTTTAAACCGAATACAAGTCTTTTCTTTAAATTATTGCACGAGTACCTCTTATGCCACGATTACATAAAAAATTTCATGAACCATAATCACTTGCGAGTGAACGTGAGTATAGTGAGTAGATCTATTTAGAGTTTGACAACTCTCATTGGTTTACCCCAGCTGGGTACCAATTAGCACTATACTTGAGAACTAAAAGGTTAACCTTGGAAAGTTAACCTTGGAAAGTTAACCTTATCTCCGGTCATGATTGGTCTGCAGTGCTGTTATTGACTCGGACTGTTAACGTGGGGTGTCATGAGCTTAGTGCAATAGTACTATCTCCTTTACAACTACTTTTCCCACTGTCCTCAGTGGACCTTGATTTTTTTTTTTTTGGGTTAAAGGGATTTTTCACCCTGGTAAAATGAATTACACCAAAAACATTAAAGTACAAAGGATGAGGGTGGCTTCTCTCATCTTAGTCCCTTAGGACACTTACAGACTCTCATATAAGAATGACAAACCATTCCTATAACTTAACAAAAACCACATATAAGAGTGACACAACACTCTTATAACTTATAATTGAACATACAACTATAACGATTATAAAGAGATAACAAATAAAACTATTCAGGTATGACACTTGATTCTTCAAAAGTCGTCATAGAAGTCCATAACATCCATGAAGCAGCCTTAACCATGGTAGAATTAGCCACGAACATCTCCATCCTCACCAAAAGACTACTCCAAACCCACATTGATCCAAGAAAGATCAGACTACCATCAACATCCAACAATGCGTACCAACACTACGACTAGATCATATACCGCATCTGCTAACCGTTTCCAATGATCGAAAACTCTAGATAAGAATGTAATCCAATGTATATTGATATTCATAGACGAATAATAGGGTAAATCCCTAACTTACAATAATCATGAATCACGCGTCTCCCAAACACAGATTTTTAACATATATAGCTCAAACTAAATCTGAGAAACATACCATATAGTGTTTTTGAACAAGAACCCTCTAACTTGACATAATTCTACCCAAACAAACATCCAAACGCAGCCACATCCAGCAAATAAAGAACCAACATAAGAATATCACACTAGCAGCTCATGTGTCGCCTATACTCACCCAAGCCTGCGTACCTCATCATGCACCCAACCACATAGTAATGATGGCAAGATTCAGCACGCAACTGCCATAAACGATACCAAGTGTTTCCACAACCCCATCGATACAAAATACTACTCCAGCCATGTTTCACAGCAGCAAAACATAACAGTATCAACAGGTTCCATAATAACGATGTAGATAGATTAGGATTAATGAAAACAAAAACATGTACTAACGTGCAAGTATTCATATCGAATAAAAGCAAATCCATAAAACCACCAAACACGCCTTCCAACCTTCATCAAGAAGACGAGAACTAGAGTTTAACAGACCCTAACATACAATACCACCCCAATCACAATCCGCATAGCCATAACAGATGCATCGAGGTATCAATAACCAAGAAAAAGGGTTTCCGAAACCCTAAATTCCAAATCGAACAAACACAAGAAACCCTCTCTCTCTCCCATGCCCACGCTCAAACCACAATATCCATACAGGAACATACCAGACACAAATCCCTAAAAAGGGATTACTTGCAAGTCATTAGTACCGAAACCCAAAAAGGTTTTGATTAAGCATTAAGGGGACCGATAAAATAATAAGTAGATCATACCAGGAATAAATAGGTTTCGATTAAAAACCGCCATAGGATACACTGAATAATGATCTACAAAAAGGGAATAGACCGAAACCCTAAATTAAACGATTCCCAAAGAATATGGAAATCGATTGAACTCAAGGTGTAGAATATCGTCCTTAGAGAGAGAAAAACACGCCACCTCTAAGATAAAAAAACAACCCAACAACCGATTGCATACCAATGAAACGAAAGAGGATCGTTTAAAGTTAGAGAGGCGATTGTAAGGTTGTATTTGGCGGGATAGAAGATGGAGAGGTGGCGGCTGATCTTTTTTAGGGTGGCTGGAGATTCGATTAAGTTTTATGTTAACCTGTTAGTGGAGCTTGAATTCAAACCTATTACTACCTAAAACCTATGACCTCACTCAACCCTAGTGTTGACCTTTAAGCATATTATCCGAGGTAACTAATCCCCCTCCCTTAAGGACCTATGGCACGGTGTGACATTGGACATAAGGACGTCCATACCTGTTATCATTCATCTTCTTTTGCTTTTAAACGTATCTTTGGGACCTCTCTTTTGGTAAAAGTACGTCTTTTACTGTAAAACTCTGATAAATAAATGAATGATAACTCATCTATCTCAAAAACGTCTCTTTTCGAGTCGTTTTTATTATCATGACTTTGTATCCATGAGTTAATACCCCAGATCAAATTCCGCTGCAATCTATAAAAATTGGGGTGTTACAGATTGGTACCAGAGCCACGGTTATCGAGAACAAGGTTTTTCCTAAACTATAACCACTTTTTCTAAAAAAAGGTCCTCCGTGCCATTAGAATCCCCACTTCATCCCCCGAATAGCCTTTAGGTTCCCCAAATGGCCTTTAGGATAGACTCCCCATCGCATTTCCCGAATAGCCTTTAGGTTTCCCAAATGGCCTTTAGGATAGATTCCCCATTGCGTTTCCCGAATTGCCGCTAGGATAGTAGCCTAATACTAAGTAAGTATATGCTTAAAATACTTTCTCCTTGATATTACAGTCAACCATGTCTTCCCCGTCATGTATGATACCAATGATGAGAATTCCTCTTCCGCATCAAATAGTTATGAATATGCCCCGACTCCGCCGAGCTATTCTCCCGATTCTGATTCTAATCCTTTCGAGGGATTACCTCAAAAATTTTTAGTTTCCCTAGCCTTAGAACCCTCCCCGAATGATCCTTATATGCAAACATATAATAGTTATATGCAAGCATATGATAGTGGTATCCCTGTTGTTCCCTCCTTATTCCCAACTCCACTACCATATTCCCGAGACTTTTATGTTCCCGAAGTAGTTTCCCCTCCCCGTAATAAAATTCGTATTATACCCTTAGAAAGACACGAGGAACAAATAGAAGATATTCTAAATCACTTAGATAAGTTACCCTATAACGTATCGAGGAAGTAGAAAATAAGATTTGTAGTCTTGGAAAAGGGCGAGTCATCGTTCAAAGGGACTTTGATAGGTTAGATAAGGAACTAAGAAAAACCCTTACCCATATCTTAACTTACAAAAGAAACATAGGGGACATGATGATGAAGTAATTGAGGACATCCGAGAGAATCATAGGTCAGATATAAAGAGTCTTTTGGATGCTATCCAGGAACTTAAGAACAATAAATGAGCAACATCAGACTACTAGACCCCTAGAATCACTAGTCTAGAATCCTAAATACATAGCCTAGCTACGGATATAAGGTACTTATAAAATTTTCACACTGTAAGATAAATAGGCAAGTCATAAATGAAGTCATAGTTTGCCCATACCTAGTTTTATAAGTTATCTATCCCATATTAAGAATCCTTATACTTCGGTACAATCTTAGGAATTACTAGAATCCCAAGCCTACCCTAAGTCTTATACACCTAGACCTAGAACTTAGGATCGTTAGTGATGACCTAGAAACTTGGCAAAATGACTTTACTTTTTTTTGGGTAAAAGGCCTTCCGCCTGGTAAAATTCATTACACCAAAAAACGTTGAAGTACAAAGGATAAGGGTGAATCCCTTATCTCAAGCCCGATCAGGGTGACATAAATGCTCATACATGTGCAACTTACAATCAACACAAGCTAATAAAGCTACCTAACAACAAGAAAACAAAAGACCAAGTTTACAAGATAAACATAAAAAACAAACTAAGTCTTCTTGCGTCCTTGCACCTTAAAATCTTTAAAAGAACCACTACGAATCTTGGATGCGGAAGAATAAAGCCCGATGTCCTCGTAGTCCTCAAAATAGTTCTCTAAGACTTCATCATCACTTACAGAAACAATATCATCATTAGGATCCTTACCCTTCAAAGAACAAGGATCCAGACCCGTTGGAGTAGTGTATGAACAGGAGGCATAATCTCCCTTAGAAGGTAAAGAACCATGCGATTCCCTCATACACGAATCACCAACACATCCCTTCTCCTTACCATTATCCTTCAAAGGTACTTCAGCAGGGTCAATATTATAATAGAGTACCTTATTTTCCTCCATACTCGTATCAATAAAACTCCTCAAATGACCTAAGTGAATGTTATCCGAGAAATAGCCATATTCATTAGTCGGATTAGAGGAGTTACCCACCATATCCAAAGGAGAAGCACTCATGGGCTGATCACCGTTCATGGCAACATTAGAAACCAAACTCTCCTTTGAAGTACTAGGTTTAGAAATAGGCCAGTATTGAAGAGAACCTTTTGGTTTATAAACCAAAACTTGCTTAAATTTAGCAGCCTTTTTTCCACCTTTATTACTTCCATCTTCTTGTGAACATCAACAACAGGGGCCTTCATAGTCTTATGAGGACAAGAACCATCTTCATGATTGAAGTTTCGTATCCCTATCTCTTTAGGATCCCACCCCTTGCCTTAAATACCTATTATGATATAGAAATGGCCGACGGAAACCTAGTTAGTACTAACGCCGTCATCCAGGGTTACCCTATCCTTACTTAATCACCCTTTCGAAATCGACCTCATTCTGATCAAACTCGGTAGTTTTGACATTGTCGTTGGTATGGATTGGTTGTCCAAGAATCATGATAAGATTCTTTGTGATAAGAAAACCGTTCACATTTCAACAAACAACGGTGAGAACTTAATCGTCCGAGGAGACAAAGTAAAACTCGACTATATCTCGTCTCCTGTATCAAAACTGAGCGATATATATTGTAACACCCCAAGATCATAATGACAGCGGAAGACTAATCGGGGTGTTACTTGGATGGGGATCACAGTCAATAATTATAGAAAATGACTCAAAAGAGACGTTTTAAGAAAAGTAGTTATCATTCATTGAAAACTCATTGTTTGTTACAAAATATTCCAAATTATTTCAAATATTTCCCTAAAATACTGAGCATGAGTTTGTAAGAAATGATAACTTTATGTTTTACACCACAATTAAAGGTCTTGATATGCCCGCTCTGTGCCTTGATCATAATCTTCATTGATTACCTGAGATAACATGCTTAAAAAGGTAAACAAAAATGATTAGTAAAATCCATAGGTTTAATGTAAAGTTGAACACAAGAACATGAACATGATAATTGTAAACTAACAATATATCATAAAGAAAATCACAGATTATTATGCGCTAAGCTCATGCAACCAAGACTCAATTGCATACACCGAATTACTGGTGTACGTAATAGTTTGCCCCAAAGGAGGTAATAGCCAATTACGTAATGCAATTCAAATATGGTGCGCCCCGGTTATTTCCTATAACCAAGATAGGGCCGTTGCTCCCCATGGTACTATTCACGATATCTTCGTTCACTCGCGGTGACTAATGGTTCATGATACATGGGACTTATGGCTAAATACTTAGGCAATTCCAATAATCAAGGAGCGAACATTTATGAAAAACCTTGTGTTCTAGTTTAGAGCATGTATCTCCCTCGCGGGGTTTGCAAATAAAAGTAAAAGCGAGGCTATGAACTCACCTTAGTGGAATGAACAAGGACAATATGATCAAGTACGATGTAGCGGAGGCTTCACTCCAAAACCTAAGAATGAGATGGCAAGTCTCAGAATATAATAAACCTTTGGTTCATGACCAAAATAATTGAGCATTGAATATACTTATTCAATAGAGCATTGAATTATCCAATTCAATAGAGCGTTGAGTGTGCTTAATGTTTTAAGTTCAAATAACGTGCTACATCGACTTAGTTTGATATTTATAAAAAGTTCACACTTACGCATAAGTGAAATGTTCCCCGTTGTTGTTCTATGAACATAACGATGTTATTGAGTGTTTTAGTTTACTTATATTCAAAGTGCGTTGATATCGATTGACAGTTTTTATATAACTATATTCTTATAATTATAAATATCTAAGTTAAATGAAATATCGACATATTAATACTTATTATGGACTTTAGGTTGTTGAAATATTCATTTTTACGGAGTCGTGATAAGTTTATAAGTTTTCTAAACTTCTTCTCGAATTTACACTTTTTACCCTTAAGTTTCAAAAAGTACGAGTTTAGTCCCTCAACTTTGGGAAAATGATATTTTCTACCCGAAAATATGTTATACTCCAAGTTTTCAGAAATGACAGTTTTGGTCCTTGTGCAAACTGTTTTTATAAAACATGTCAAATTTTAGTTTTTACGCTTTTGGTCCCTCGACTTTCTAAACTTTCATTTTTGACACTAAAGTTTATATTTCATTTTTAAAACTAGTTTGACATAATTACAAGATTGACCCTCGAACTTTCCATGCATACACGTATACGTACAGAAGGACCCTTTAAGTTTCGGACATTTACCAAACACACCTAGACTTTTCATGCATGAATTTTTCACGTATAAAAGTACCCTTTTAATTTCAAAAACTTTACATTTTCGACCCTACAATCACACGTTTTGCAAATGAAGTCCAAAAATACATTTTCGAATTACAAGTCCATTTCATTTTTACTAAAGCTTATTTTAGAGCTTATAGCTTATTTCTTTTTGCTATGGGCTGGGTAAAAGGGAAATAGGCCACGGATTTTCACGTGTGTTGGGCCTTAAGGCCCAATCGGATATTTAGTTGATTTTTAAGAGTTAACTAGGTAATTAGGGGGGGGGGGGTTAGAGGTTTCCTAGGGTCAATTAGATGTGTTGTAATGTTATCTATGTGTCGTGTGAGTTTAGAAAGGTTTGATATGCATGACATATGCTCAAAGAAAGTGGTATCGAGTTTGAGTGTCTGAGAAAAACATATAACGAGCTAGAATGAATGTGTGACTTAGGTTATTAGGTTGCTAGTTGTCTCGCACATTTTTTTTGAAAACGTTTTATGTGTTCGAGTTAAGGTGCACATAACATAGTATACGTATGAGATGAATCTTATAATGAACGAAGGACTTTGAAAAAAAATGAGGATCTTATAATGAGTTATAATTGAGTGGTTGATGAACTCGAAGAAAATGTGAACGAGTGTGGCCAAGATTCCAAAGTTTACCCCTCTTCGTTCCTACACCTAACAACGAACCAAGAACCCTATTGCATTTTCCTTCAACCCGAATTTCCACAGTGGACGATTGTATAAGAATGGAAGAGTATGAGAACTTGTATGTTGTGTGGGTTTGCTAAGTGTTTGAAAGGGTTGATTTATAGGAACAATAAGTATGGTCTTTGGACTAAATTATGCTTGGTCATGTTTCTATTCGAAGCATGAGGGAGTGGTAGCCAAGATTGTGGCATGCCAAAGGTTGTGTCAAATCAATTTTGAGTAAGAAGACATAGAATCCATTGGTTAAAGAAGTCAAGCTAGGTCAAAGTGTATTAGGGTAGTATTATCATATTACTTAGAGTATTATTATATTTGTTTTAGGGTGGCTTTGGCCATGTTTGTGTCTCCTCTTTTACACAACCACACGCAACAAGAGACCAAGAGGGGGGATGTATTTGATTTGTGTTAGGGTCATTTGTAATCTTGTTACTTGGTGAGCTCTTGGCTAGCTACGACCGAACACAAAGAAAAGAAACATACAAAATTTTTACCACTTTTGATTTTTATGCACACTTGGGCTTGGTGGGTTTCGGATGAGGCCCAAGTAAAAGGAAAAGAAAATGCATTGGGCTTGTGTGGGTTGGTTGGCGTTGGGCTGGCAGAAGACGAGGCCCAAAGAAATTAAAGGTGAGTTGGGCTCGGATTGAGGCCCAATGAGTAATGGGGTGGAAGTTGGGCTTAGGTCCAGTAAATAAAAATAAATTTATTTTTATTACTTATATATTTTTATATAAATTTTTATTTATATAATTAAACGATTATTGATATCGGGATCGAGGGAACTTTGTTCGGTCTAGCGGTATAACTTTGAGCATTTGAGTCGCGTTTACCATGCATATGCCAAATGATATGCAATAACGATGATCAGAAAATTTCATGATGTTCTAATCCGTGCTTTATTCATGTTCAAGTTGTTAATTACGAATGAAATTTTCCGGGAGCTTACATATATCCCGAGGTTGTCAAGTCTTCATAATCCAAGTAACGGAGAGAACGGCAGATGAAAAACTGCTGGATGAGATCCCTGTAGTCAGGAAATACCCATAAGTTTTTCCCAAGGATTTACCTGGCCTTCCTCTTGTGCGTCAAATAGAATTCAGAATCGACTTAATTCCCGAAGCGGCACCTGTAGCCCAAGCACCTTATCGGTTAGCCCCTTCTGAGATAAAGGAACTCTCTGAACAACTCCAGGAATTAGCCAATCGATGTTTCATCCGCCCGAGCATGTCACCCTAGGGAGCTCCTATCCTATTCGTTAAAAAAAAGGATGGATCTTTCAGGATGTGTATCGATTATCGTGGGTTGAACAAACCTACCATTAGGAATCGTTACCCGTTAACCAGGATTGATGACTTATTCGATCAACTTCAAGGTTCGAGAGTTTACTTGAAAATTGAATTACGGTCAGGCTATCATCAACTGAGAGTAAGGGATGAAGATACCGCTTTCAGAACGAGGTATGGACACTACGGATTTCAAGTAATACCTTTTGGTTTGACAAACGCACATGTGGTTTTCATGGATCTCATGAACCGAGTGTGTAAATCATACATGGATAAATTCGTAATTGTGTTCATTGATGATATCCTTATCTATTCTCGTAATGAGGAAGAGCACACCAAACACCTGAGAATAATACTTGAATTACTTAAGACGGGGAAACTTTATGCAAAGTTCCCTAAGTGCCATTTTTGGATTAATGTCGTGCAATTTCTCGGACACCTGATAAATAAACAAGGAATCCATGTCGATCCTGCAAAAATAGAATATGTTAAGAATTGGACATCTCCCACAACTCCCACTGAAATACGCCAATTCTTAGGACTCGCTGGTTACTATCGAAGGTTTATCGAGGGATTTTCAAAGATTCCAAAACCTTTGACTGAGTTAACCTAGAAAAACAGGAAGTTTATCTATGGAAAGGACTAGGAGGCAGCTTTCCAACTTCTAAAGAGTAAGCTATGTCAAGCTCCGATCTTAGCGTTACAAGAAGGAAACGATGATTTCGTTGTTTACTGTGATGCTTCACATCGAGGTCTTGGAGCTGTGTTGATGCAGCGAGACCAGGTTATCGCTTATGCATTACGACAACTGACACAAGAGGAAAACTACACCACACACGATCTAGAATTAGGAGCAGTCGTGTTCACTCTTAGAATATGGAGACACTATCTGTATTGCACAAAATGTACGGTTTTCATCGATCATAAAAGCCTACAGCATATTCTTAACTAGAAAGAGTTGAACATGAGATAACGACATTGGATAGAACTGCTCGCTGATTACAATTTTGAGACTCGTTACCTTCCTGGCAAGGCTAACATAGTAACGGATGCCTTAAGTCGTAAGGAACAAATCAAACCTCTTAGAGTTACGTCATTAGTAATGACTCTCTATCCTAACCTACCTTCCCAAATACTTAAAGCCCAAAACGAAGCCCTGAAAGAAGAGTCTCAAATTTGAGAACTTACGAGGGATGGATAAGTCTTTTGAAGTACGTCCTGATGGAACTCATTGTATCAATAATCAGAGTTGGTTACCATATTATGGTAACTTAAGAAACTTGATTATACACGAGTCCCTTAAATCCAAATACTTTATTCACCCGGGTTCTGATAAGATTTATCAGGATCTAAAGAAACACTATTGGTGGCCTAACTAGAAAGCAGTTATTTCTACCTAAATCATCCCATGTGGAAATTGGAAAGAATCACTATGGACTTCGTCACGAAACTCCCGAAATCATCCAGTGGACACGACACAATTTGGGTAATTGTGGATCGTCTAAAAAAATCCACTCATTTCATTCTCATCCAAGAAACTGATGGTATGGAAACCCTTACTAGGTTGCACCTAAAGGAAATAGTTTCCTGGCATGGAGTGCCAATATCTATCATATCGGATTGTGATTCTCATTTCACGTCTAGATTTTGGCAATCCTTGCAAAGTGCCCTAGGTACTCAAATAGACATGAGTACGGCATATCATCCTCAGACCGACGGTCAAAGTGAAAGAACTATCCAAACACTCGAAGATATGCTTCAAGCGTGTGTGATAGATTTTGTAAAAGGATGGGAGAAACACTTACCGTTGATCGAGTTCTCTTACAATAATAGTTATCATGCTAGTATTAAGGCAACTCCTTTCGAATCACTTTATGGAATAAAGTGCAGATCCCCTGTCTGCTGGGCCGAAGTTGGAGAAGTTCAACTTATGGACCAGAGATAATCCATGAGACCACTGAAAAAATTGTTCAAATTCGACAACGCTTGCAAGCTGCAAGTGATCGGCATAAAAGTTATGCCGATATAAGACGTAAGCCCCTAGAATTCCAAGTCGGAGAATGAGTTATGTTGAAAGTATCACCTAGGAAAGGTTTCTTTCATTTCAGAAAGCAAGGAAAGCTTAATCAAAGATACATTGGACCATTTAGGATCTTAGAGCATATTGGTCCGGTGGCGTACAAAATTGAGCTTCCGGAAGATCTCAATAATGTACATAACGTCTTCTAAGTCTCTAACCTTAAGAAATGTCTATCCGACGAGTCACTCGTCGTCCCTATGAAAGAGTTTCATCTGGATGATAAGCTCAATTTCATAGAAGAACCCGTCGAAATCATGGACTGTGAGATCAAACGACTGATGCATAGTCGTATTCCTATCATTAACATCTGCTAGAACTCTAAAAGAGGACCAGAATTCACGTGGGAACGTGAGGACCAAATTAGTGCTAAATACCCTCACCTTTTCTCACCCTCTCCTCCTACCCCTAGTTAAATCTAGAGGCGAGATTTCTTTTTAGAGATGGAAGACTGTAATAACCCACCCAATTTCATCCAGCTTACCTATACTTATGCTTTACATAGTATCATTTTCACGGGTAAAATTTTTGCTTTATCTCATCCCCACTACTTACATAACCCCCTAGACCTGCTCACGTATCCACCCATGCCAAATATCCTTACGTTTTATTTTTGGGGTAAAAGGGATTTTTCACCCTGGTAAAATTCATTACACCAAAAACATTGAAGTATAAAGGATGAGGGTGAATCCCTCATCTCAGTCCCAAAGGACACTTACAGACTCTCATATAAGAATGACAAATCATTCCTATAACTTAACAAAATGAAACTACCAATAATGACTAAAGTACATTAGACAAAACAATACTAGTCAAGTAAAGCACTTGAGCCTTCTAAATCATTATGGCGATCCATATTCACTTCCACGAAGAAATCACGTATAATATGCAGGAATGAACACCAAAAGATAGTCCAAAACCCCATACTATAAGAAACCAACGACATACCACAAGTCAAGTAACCAGCCTTCAATCATAGACACACAAAGACTTGTACCTTTGCGTACCAATATTCCAATTAGGTCAAAAACAAGAATCAACAGGAAACACAACATAGGGTTTAACAAACCCTAACCTCCAAGTAACATCGAATACAACAGACCAAACACCCATGATTCGACACCATGGGATCAGATCGTGCGATCAATGTTTACCACAAGAAACCACAATGGCACGATTCGATGCATCATCAGCAACCCCAAAAAAAGAGGGTAAGAGTGAAATATCCTTACGTTTACATCATGTAAACCCATGTATTTCAAGTCTAACTTCTAAACATCATTTTTATTAAGTAATCTATCAATCTAATATACTATATCTACCTATCCGGTTACGGTTATTTCTAAAACCCTAACTTCAAAACGAAAGTAGTTTAATTGTGTTCAAGGCTTATATATAAATTAACTTAGAGAACTTAGAGTATCTTAGCCTCCCATAAACCCTAGTACAACCCTTAGAGCTTAGGTACAAGTCCCTTAAGCACAAAATACTAACTAGGTCATCTAGGCCGCTAAACTAGGTCTAAATCTTCCCGTTTCTTTAGCACAAGTTACCACCACTTAGTACATGACTCCTAAGCCAAAATCTTAGTCACTAATCACCCTAGGAACACTAACCTAAGTGTTAATCCCTAACCTAGAACCCTAAACCCAATTCGACCCTAAACTAACCCTAAGCTAGATTAAACCCTAAACTAAGCACCCTAAGAACCACCACCAGATCTAGAAGCCTACCAACCACCTCCATCACCACCTTCAAGAAACCACCCAACCACCACCATCACCAACTCGTCACCACCTTGTGGTCATTTGACCACCGCGACCTCCCACCACCGCGACCCTAGTAATCCAAGAAGTCGAGAAAACTAAGCTAGAATCCCTCCCCTAGTCGCTACCTCCCTAACTCCCCTAACGACCCGTTTCTAAGTTACGTAAGTTCTAAGATAATAAGCTATGTTTCAGTACTAGGATAGTTATCAGGTTCAAGATCACAATAGAACCCTTGCCCAAGCCTTGATCACAAAAACTTACTCGTTTCCTTTAAAAACCCTAAATGGAATCGAATTCATGTTTCTATGTAATAAGCCCTTGTCATAAGACATAAGCTAGTTTAAGTAACTTATATTAGCTTCTACTAATAAGCAATAAGCTATAAAATACTTTTCTGTCATAAAAATACACTTTGCATGGCTTTAGGACTAGTTTCGTAACGCTTTCCATGCATAGGGGTATATATTGTAAATCTTTGAAACTATTAAGTACAACAGCTATTTTTGTCATTTCTTGGAAGTTATAAGTCCAAGGATCTAATTTGGAAAGTTTTAAAGTATAAGGATAAGTATATATATAGTTATTTTCATAAAGGACTAATTTCGTAAACGTTTATAACCTAAGGGTATTTTGTGTCAATTTATAAACTTAAGGGTCTTAAAAAGTTATTTTCTATAAATAAAAAAACCTATCTTTTTATGTAACACAATACTAGGGAGCTTCATGTGAGGGGTTCATTTGGGTATTCGTTTTGACGAGTTTGTTGGGTTTACGACTTAAAGTGCCCTGGCTCCTCAAACGTTTACTACATGACATCTGGATTATGATGGCCCGAACGGTGTTACATTACATATAAATCTAGTACTTTACAAAGTAACAAAATACTAGGGAGCTTCATGTGAGGGGTTTCATACCTCTGGATTATGATGGCCCGAACGGTGTTACGTTATATCTAAATCTAGTATACTAAGGAATACTTAAGAAACATAGACAAATCAATTAGGACTTGACATACCTATAGACACACTACCACATGATACGTTGAACCCAGGTGAGTTCATAGCCTCACTTTCTAAATGCTTACTAAACCAGTGAGGAGGATACATTTTTTAAACCGAATACAAGTATTTTCTTTAATTATTGCACGAGTACCTCCTATGCCACCATTACATAACAAATTTCATGAACCATAATCACTTGCGAGTGAACGCGAGTATAGTGAGTAGATCTATTTAGAATTTGATAACTCTCATTGTTTTACCCCAGCCGGGTACCAATTAGCACTATACTTGAGAACTAAAAGGTTAACATTGGCAAGTTAACCTTATCTCCAATCATGACGGTCTGCAATGCCATCATTGACTCGGACTGTTAACGTGGGGTGTCATGAGCTTAGTGCAATAATACTATCTCTTTTACAACTACTTTTTCCACTGTCCTCAGTGAAACTTGTATTCAAACCTATTACTACCTAAAACCTATGACCTCACTCAACCCTAGTGTTGACCTTTAAGCATGTTATCCCAGGTAACTAAGCCCCCTCCTTTTAGGACCTATGGCACGGTGTGAAATTGGACATAAGAACGTCCATACCTGTTATCATTTATCTTCTTTTGCTTTTAAACGTATCTTTGGGACCTCTCTTTTGGTAAAAGTACATCTTTTACTGTAAAACTCTGATAAATAAATGAATGATAACTCATCTTTATAAAAACGTCTCTTTTCGAGTCGCTTTCTATTATCATGACTTTGTATCCATGAAGTAATACCCCAGATCAAATTCCGCTGCGATCTATAAAAATGGGGGTGTTACAGTTCTTTATCATCACATCTCACCATTATTGTGAAGTAAGTTATACAACCATCTTTATAAAATTTATACAACCCATTTATGCATTATTTTATGTTTAAAAATGCTTATTTCATTACTTATATGCAAAATATATCACCAAATACACGTTTATATATTTTTAGTGCTAAGAACAAGTTAATAAATGTTTAACAATATAGTCCATATTATTATTATGATCATGTCATTATCTCATTTGATTTATTGTTTAAAACTATGAGTTTGATAACATCAAATAGTACTGAATATTTAGTGTCAATTTCCCCTGATAATGCTCGTATTTTATATCATTTATATGGATTTACGCTTGTTTTCCTCTATATTTTACTTTCAGGTAAATTACAAGCATTGGAGCTAAAGAGACGCGGATTTGGAGAGTTTATTGAAGATATATCACACAGTATGCTCATTTTGAAGAAGTTACGGCGTAACTCCTCTCTCATATTACGCCGTAACTAAAGCGTGGCTCAGAAAACCAACTTAACAGAAGATTACGGCGTAACTATCCTAAAGATTACGACGTAACCAACTAGGTCAAATGAGGCTCCGCGCCGCTGCAAGCTACGCCGTAACTATTGTCTCAATTACGGCGTAACCAAGATTTATTGAAGATACGGTGTAACTCCTTCCATGGTTACGCCGTAACCAGCATTTTTAGTGCAAAATACGAAGAATTGTATGTTACGGCGTAACTCTTAACATTAGTTACGCTGTAACCAGATATGGCCTATAAATACCCCACGATTTTCAGCATTTTAAAGCATCCCATTTCACACACAACACCAAGTGAACATGAGAAGAAGTCGAAGGCAGATCTAGAGGAGCATACGGAGCTATCTCCAAGGCAGAAATCACTCCCCTACGATAAGCATTAGCTTTTTATCTTTTTTTTACTTTCAATTCATGTATTTCGTAATGTTACATATAGACCTTTTTGGACCAACCTCAGTAAAAAGTATTAATCATGCATCCTATTGTCTTGTCATTACTGATGATTGTACCGAGTTCTGTTGGGTTTTCTTTTTATCTACCAAGGATGAGACTACTGGCATCCTTCAGACCTTTATTAGGCAGATAGAAAACCAGCTTGACCATAAGGTTAAGATTATTAGATCAGATAAGGGTGACTTATTTAGCTGAATCCACAACATAATGGAGTTGTAGAAAGAATGAACAGGACCCTAATTGAGGCAGCTAGGACTTATTTAGCTGACTCACTCTTACCTACCAATTTTTGGGCAGTAGTTGTTAATTGTGCTTCTTATATTTTCAATAGGGTAAGGGTGACCAAACCTCAGTGTGCTTGGGAAATTTGATGGCAAATCTGATGAGGGTTTCTTAGTAGGTTATTCACTAAATAGTAAGGCCTATAGGGTATACAATTTAGTGACTAAGAGAGTAGAAGTGACACTGCATGTAAATTTCCTTGAGGAAAAGCCGAATGTGAAGGGAGTACGATATAGATAGATGTTTGACATAGATTATTTGTCTGATTCTAAGAACTATATTCCTGTGTCTTTGGACAATCAAGCTAACCCAAATGCAGGTTCCTCTGAAGAAACTAACAATGCAGGAGCTGATACTCAAGCTCCTGAGGAAAGTAAAGATAATGAGGAGCTGGTGATTATGTCTATAGCAGTCCAACATTCAGGAGCTCCCTGCTTTGGAACAAAGAAATCTTCTACTCCAACAAAGAAGAAAGAGACAACTACAGTGGTTCAGGAGAAAGAGGCTTCTCCAACTAGTGATTCAAATGCCATTATGGCTTTCAAAAAGGATTTGGATGCTCTTACTCAAAACCATCTGGGGCTATAACTTACTTTCAAGGCTACCAGTACTAACTCAGTTAATACTGGTAATGGAGCTGTCAATACTGGAATACATGATCAAACGGTACCTGAAGATATGGCTACCAGTACTAACCTAAAGTGTAAAACCCAAAAAAATCGTACACGTGTTAAATGACTATTTTGCCCCTCAGCTTAATAATTGAAGAACACGTAAAATACGTCAATCTCGTTAAATACGTTTAACACTTATCTCATGAATGATTAACGCAAGACAATAATAATTCAACTTTCACTAATGTCTACAAAATAATTATGACACATTACATAAGTTATTTGGACCATGTCATGTACAAGTTATAAAAGAAAATTAAACTAAATTAAAACTAATGCATTTAGGTAATTATGGAAATTTAAAATTGTCATAAACCCTCCCCCAAATTCGGCCTAAATGAACGCCCATAACTCCCCCTTAAACGCCTCATTTAATTTCCCATTTACTAACCTTAATTTCCTTTTTAATTCTCATTTATCCTCTTTGTAACTTACCTAATCTTCTTCCAAAATAAACACACAAACCCTAAATCCCTAGTTTGCAAAAGTGACGGAAAAGAATATTTTTGCCCATTCCATTGGAATTCAAGGCTGAAACAAGGAGTTTCGTGTGGTGTTTCAAAGATTGATGTGATCGTGACTCTTGATTTGAAGGAGGCTGTTTTGTTGGGGTTCTGTCGTGGGGTTCTAAGCCAATAAAAGAGCTTGGTCGTGAGTTTCTATCGTGGGTTTTGGTGGTAATTGCTGCCGTAGTCGTGGGTTTGGTTGCTAGGTCGTGGCTCATCTCCTTGATTTCTTGCTCCTTCTCTCGTCACGCATCAAGGGTAACACATGATATATCATCTCGTCTTTCCTTCTTATGGTTTTATTGATTCTGGTCGTATGCTAATTCCCCCATATGAACACTTATATTCGAACAATAAAATGATATCTAATTTTGTCACACGAAATCACAATATGGACATTAAAAAATGAACGTTTTTCTCTCTCTCTCTAGGATCCAGCCGCCACTTCTTCTCAAATCCGGCCATAAACCAAACACAATCGTCCTCTCTACCCTTCCTAGGTATGCAGTACGATTTGTGGATTGTGTTTAATATCATAGAGGTGGCGGCTGGTGAGTTTTTGATTGACCGAAACCCTAATTCTCTTTATTTTCAATCGATTGCCTTTAATGGTGATTTGATTCTGCTTAGGGTTTCGTTAATTGTTCATAACCCTTACCATCCTCAATCGTATTTGTAGAAAACTAGAAGGGGGGTTGAATAGTTTACTAATTAAAAACTTTGTTTTGAAACTTATTGTAAAGATCAATTGATATTGATCTTAGATATGTTAATGAAATATGCAAGCAATATGTTAGAAGTAAATAAGGAAAGAAATGATCAAACCACAACAAGTTTTTTATAGTGGTTCGGTCTACAAAGACTCTTTTTCCTTGCCCTACTCCACTCCTCGAGTCTCACACTCGAGAGTTTAACTTCACTAGTCAACAAGCTCCTTTCACCGGCGGAGAAAACCTTTACACTTCGCTTACACTATTTCCGACACTAAGCTAGATGTCGAGTTCTTTCCAAGGGTACAACCACTCCCACACACAATGTATTTTGAGGACTAAAATATTAACCACTCACACTCACAAGATTATGATGGTTTGATACAACAATGAAGTATGAATCAACAATAGATCATACAACACTAAATAAACAAGACTTCCAACTTCTCGTTGAAGCTTGAATATGACTTGATCTTCTTTGCTACAAAAGAGATCACTAATATGATATGAAACTGAGTTAGAAAGGTTAGAGAGAAGATATGTATGAGAGTATGTTAGAAAGGGATAAGAAACTACTTGACTTGGCATTGCTATTTATAGCCAAAGTGGACAGGAGCGTCCACGGACCGCGGAACCCTAAAAGGGTTCGCCCGTGTACCATTTTGGTACCGCCGGTCTGACAGTCAATATATCAAATCTTTGCTAAAGTCAACTCTATCTAAGTGAGATTGTGTAAGACATGAAGAGTACAAATCCACACAAAATATCTTAATGAAATCTTCTAATGATTTCCATGATGCATTACATGATGTCATAAGTTGTATTTCTATTTTTAGAAATATGCAAGTACATAAGTAGTGTTTGGTTTTAAGAACCTAACACATTCTAAAAACTACTATCATACATAATGATTAGAGTCATATCAAGATGTTACTAATCATAAATGTAAATGCTTGAATGATGAATATATTGTTTGAAAAAACTTGTTTTAATATCTATTAAACTTGACAAGCTTTAGGCTTTTATACAAATTAAATTTACTTTTGTCGTTAACAAAACTTAGGTAAAGATCAAAAATATAAATAACGTTTAATGACGATATTTGTATTAACAATCTCCCACTTTTTGTTGAGGACAAAATATAAATTTTATTTTTATAAAAGATACAAATTTTGTACAAGAGTTATAAAAATATTAGTTTTAGAACTTGAAAAGAGAATGGTAATGCAAGTGTATGATGTTTGACTATTTTATGAAAGTCAAAGTATTCACTAGTTGATGCATGATGTTGACTTTTACAGAAAGTCAAAGTATGCAGTTTGACTTTTTTAGGAAAAGTCAAGTATTATCAATGAGGGTTCCTGTTTGACTTTTAGGAAGTCAAATGTATGCAGTTTGACTTTTTCGAAAAAGTCAAATTTAAATAATTTCAAAGTTCTATATTTTCTCCCCCTTTTTGTCTCAACAAAAAGAAGAGGTTATGCGGAATGTAATGAGCCCGAGCTATTATCTCCCCCTTGTTCAAAGCTCCCCTAATTGGGTGCTTTAATGGGAAGATTCATGGATTGTGAAAATAAAGCTACAAAAAAATGTTAGTAATAATGATCATTCACAAGCATTTCCAAACACTATGTAATGACACCAACAATATAATAAACAACATTCATTAGTTAAAATTTTTCATGAGTAAAGATCATGAAAAGAGAACACAATGATGTGTTTTTAGTACAAGAAGTAAAAATTATCCTAAGAAAGAAAAAATAGACTAAAAAGACTAGTCTAAAACCATCCTATTGTGATGGTGGATGGGAAAGAGCGTTAAGACGCTCAAGGATGTGGTTGAGGATGAACCTCATTTCTTCTTGGAAGTCATGGACCATAATCCGGGTCCTTTCCACGGTTTGGCCCGTTTGCTCACAAGTTGAGCAACCATGCCTTGGAGGGTAGTATGTTTGGGGAGGTTGTGGTGGTGGAATGGTTGATGTGTTGGTGTTGGTGGAAATGTTTGGGGTGGTCATGATGGAAGCAAGCAAAGCACTTTGCATTTGCATTGTCTCACTCAAGTGAGAGTCCACCATGCCTTTGAATTGGTGGAGGTTGTGGAGTTCGTTTTGAATCTCCTCTCTAGTGGGATTGGTATCCCACATACACTCCTCAATGTCCTCAAGATGGGGTGACATTGATGTAGGGAGTGAATGATCCCCATACAAAGGACCATGAATGTCTTTGTGGATGGGGTGGAAGAGAAGAGGTGTAGGCCCTAATGGGGCGTTTGGGTCAAGGGATGACCGAGGTGACTCATGAGCCATCCGCTCAATGGAGTCAAGTGATGGCAATGGTGGTGGATGACTTGGCCTAGGAGGCAAGTCTTCCAAGTCCTCTAGGAAAGGATTTGGTGATGTTGGTGGAGTTGAGAATAACTCCATAGGAATGAGAGTTGGAGACCGTGGTGAAGGTGGTGAGGTGTTTTGATGTTTGGATGGGTGCCGGTGGAGGTGAAGTAGGTGTTTTCGTTGGTGGTGGAGTGGTGATCACAATATGTGATGTATTGGGTGTAGCTAAGGTAAGGCTTGTATCATCTCTAATGGGAGATGAGATTGTGAGTGGAGAAGACTCGGATGATGAGCTAAGATGAACAAAGCAACAAGGTCTTACGCTAATTCTAGCGGTCTTCTTGCAAGGTTTTGGAGATGACTTAGTCATTTTTAACTTGGGTTTTGCTTTGCTAGATAGTAGTAAGAGTGAAGAGGGTGTGAGGATGATCATGGTAAAACCTCTCAATTTATAGAAGTGAAAAATTATGGAGAAATGTGTTTGATTTGATGTTAAACCATTGAAGAGATGAGGTTCCTAATGATTTGGAAGTGGGTTGAATGCTAGTCATATCACCCAAGTCAAGCCATTCAAGAGAGATGGAGTGAAGAAGAAAAGATTTGCAATAAATGTGTTCTAGTGAGTGGAATTTCCTAATATTCAGATCACCCACGGATTTGAAGGTACCAAAAATTTGGTTCCTTCCTTTATGCCAAAGGGCTCCTTGGGTGGATTTTTTAAATTTTTGAATTTTGGTGGGAAATGGATTTCTTATATACCTTAGTAAATAATACTAGTTCTAATAAAGATAAACTAGTTGAGATTGATTTATAAGTGATGGAAGATAATTTGGAATCATGAAAGAGTCGAAATTCGAAATTACCGGAGGATCCACGGCACCAAACAATACACGGACGGTACCCTAAAAGGGTGCCGTCCGTCCGCCTGCATGCACGGCGGTACCAAATTACATAAAGGACGGTACCAAAATTATGGTGCCGTCTGATCCGTGGAGCGCATAAATATGGACAGAGTTCGTTTTTAGGTGTCCGGGACTTTTCCGAAACCTGAAATTTTTCTCAAAACATGTTATACTAAACATTTCTAGTTAGGAAAAGCAAATAACATATATATAAACATAGTGGAATATGTATTTTGAGCAAGGCTTATTGATTTTCACATTATAGTGAAAATGGGTAAAATTTGATAGCATACTTGCGCTATCCCCTGCATGAAATTGTTAGCATTCACCATTGTTTCAAGTTATATTATCATCCTACATAATAAAAACAACTAAATTGTATCAAACATTAATGATAATGTATTGTTCCAAACGCTCCCTAAAAGTACCCTTATTTGTCCAACTTCTTGTAAATCTTGTTCATCATCCTACCAAGGCACTTGAACATTCCCTTAGTTTGCTTGAACTCAGCTGATTCATTCTCTATTTCGGGAAGAGACGCATAATACTCATGAGCCGGAAGACGAGAGCTTGGAAGACCATCCTCTGAGCTATTTGATGATGATGATGATGGAGTTGGAGGTTTTGCTCTCTTGCCTTTTGTCTTAGCAACTCGTGCATCACTCAAAGGTACAAAGATGTGAGGGATGAGCTCATAGTGAAGGTGCATCCCCTTTGGTGTTGGTGGAATTGGTGCAAAGTTTCTATAGAGACGGGTGAGGAGCATCCCGTATGGAAGAGCAACCGATCCTTGAGTTGGAATATCAATCATTCTCCTAGCTATGTAGTAGGCTAAATTGAATGGTTGACGGGTGGACAAGTTGTAGAGCATATGACAAAGGCAAGCGTTAATGTGATCCCTATTTCCTATGGTGCTAATGACGTTGGCTCTAAGTAGCTCCTCCCATTTCTTAAATTCGGGCTTAAGTTCATTTAGCTCCATTCCATATGGATCTCGGTTTACTTCTTTTCCCTTTCGGTTAACTCGGGTTGTGTCACTTTTGGGTTAAAAGGTGTTCACGGATGACATCCTTGTCGGCCAAACGGGTTTGGTAGGGTAGAGAGCGGTCATTGATAGCATCAAGAGCGGTGAGTGACCATTTATCCGAGTAGAGACAAGTTCCTCGGTTGGGAATTCCTAGCACTTGAGCAAAGTTGGCTAAGGTGATGGTGTAGTCGTTTTGATTAATTCTAAACCTAAGACAAAATTCATCATCGTCTTCATCACTAAAGCCGGTCACACTAGCATAGAATTCTAACACAAACCTAGGACAAATTGGTTCATCGATGTCAAGAAGACAATCGAATTGAATGGCGGCTAGTTCTTCACGAAGATTGGTGTTTTCAAGGAAGGATGAGTGAATGGTTCTACCCTCATGGAAATACCTTGATTCTAGACCCCTAAATATTTCTACTTGTTCTTGGTAAGTCCTTTGGTTTTGTGATGTTTGGGAATGTAAGTAAGGGTGTCTTTGTGATCATAGAATCTTGCGGCTACCATGGTTATTCCTAAGGACAAGAGTTAATATGTTAAATAATGAGAATAAGTTTTAACGTTTTTTGGTTCTAGTGTGTGCCTATATGAAAACAATTTGGAGTTGCGGTTATCTCGACTCATTTTATGCACAAAGATGGTTTTAGTGGGGTGTTTGGCAAATACCATGAGATAACCCAAATGCTCCTAATTCAATGTGGCTTCATTTGAATATACCCGGGGAATGCATATTAGTTATGCAATACCTTTAGTATTCAAGAGCATGCAAGTGATGAAAATTTAACGCTTCTATTTGTATTAGCAATGAAAAAATTGTTTTCCTACAAGTGAGAAGCTTTTCAAAACTTTTGACATGGGGTGTTTGGTTGTTTGAATAAGGCCTTATATTCATTATCTATCAATTAGTGGGAAGCATGATTTGTTTATGCAATATGATAATGTAGTACCTAATTTCAATGACTAGTTATGCAATTTGCCAATTGAATTCATATTTGGTATAAAAGCATACATAAAACCCCATGTAATGATTTGTGATAGTTTTGTGCATAAATAAGAATCCTAGACTCCGAATTAAGAGATGAAATGTAGTTAGGATACTTACAATGATGTTATCTTCAGTGATTAATGAGTGGGAAGATGACAATAATGAGCTTGGTTTAAGTTTTACACGTTTTGGTAAAGTGGGTTTTGAGGAAGAGGATGATTTGTAAATAGCAGTTTTGCTTCAGAGACACGACGACCGACGGCACCAAAAATTTGGTTCCGTCTTTGTTGTCGCTTGGTGCCGGGCTACAAGAGTGTGTACAAGACAAAATTGTTTTGTTTTGACTATTCTAATGTTTTGGGCTATGTTTATCCTACATGTTTGGTTCCATTAACCCTAAACCAAGTCTAAGAAGATTAAAAGGTTCTCGTTTAAGAGGCTTAGTTAAGATGTCGGCAATGTTGTCTTCGGAGGATACTTTCTCGATTGAAATGTTTCCTTTTTGAACATTGTCATGAAGAAAGTGATGGCGGATTTCAATATGTTTTGTACGAGCATGTTGAACGGGATTCTTGCTGAGATCGATGGCTCCTTTGTTGTCGCAAAGTATCACAATGTCGTTGAGATGAATTCCGGAATCTACGAGAGCTTGCTTCATCCAAAGAGCTTGTTGACATGCTTTTCCGGCCGAGACGCACTTCGGCTTCAGAGTTGAGATGGCTAAAGGCCGTTTGCTTCTTTGCAAACCATGAGGTGAGACAATGTCCAACAAAAGTGCAAATACCACTTGTACTTTTTCTATCGACATAGTCACCGGCATGATCCAAGTCGGCATACACTATGGTTTCTACACCCGTTCCTTTGGGATACCATAATCCTAAACACGTTGTTCCCTTAATGTATCTAAAAATCCTTTTAAGGCTTCTAAGTGTGATGCCTTTGGGTTTTCTTGAAAGCGAGCACATAGACAAACACTAAACATAATGTCGGGTCTACTAGCCGTAAGATAGAGTAGGCTACCAATCATTCCTCTATATTTAGTGTTATCTACGGATTCACCTTCCTCATCCTTGGTTAGTTTAGTGTCCGAGGACATGGGTGTTTTAGTTGGTTTGGAATCTTCAAGACCAAATTTCCTAAGCATGTCTTTTATATATTTAGATTGGTTAAAAAATATGCCATCTTCTAGTTGTTTTATTTGAAGTCCTAGAAAGAAATTTAACTCACCCATCATACTCATTTCAAACTCGTGCATGATTTTAGAGAAATCATCACATAATTCTTGACAAGTTGATCCAATATAATGTCATCAACGATATTTGAACAATGATAATTGTGATTCCTTTTCTTGGTAAAAGAGTATTATCTACTAATCCCATAGTATATTTGTTATCAATAAGAAAAGTCTTAAGTCGGTCGTACCAAGCTTTTGGTGCTTGCTTAAGACCATACAATGCTTTTTTGAGTTTGAAGACATGATGTGGTTTCTCAAAGTCGGTGAAACCGAGAGGTTGAGCAACATACACTTCTTCGTTAATAAACCCATTAAGGAAAGCACTTTTAACATCCATTTGAAATAATTTAAAATCATAGGCACATGCATAAGCAAGCAATATTCTAATAGACTCAAGCCTAGCTACCCGTGCATAAGTTTCATCATAATCAATCCCCTCTTGTTGATTATAACCTTGCGCTACAAGCCTAGCTTTGTTTCTAGATACTATCCCATTTTCATCCATCTTATTTCTAAAAACCCATTTTGTTCCAATTATAGTTTGATCTTTAGGTCTTGGAACTAACTTCCAAACATCATTTCTAACTAATTGGTTTAATTCTTCTTGCATGGCAATAACCCATGATTCATCTTTTATTGCTTCATTTATGGTTTTTGGTTCAATGGTGGATACAAAGCAAAAATAATTACTTTGATTTTGGGCTTGTGACCTTAAGGTTCTTTGATTGAGTAGTCCTATGACTTTTTCTAAAGGATGACTTTTAGATTCTTTGATGTTGACAATTTCTTTATTTAATGGTTCATCTTCCTTGTTATTATTAATTATTTCTTGACCTTCTATCATTTGACTTTCAACTAAGTCATCATCTACCAAAGGTGATGTCTTAGAGGGAGGTGGACTTTCGTCGAATGTTATGTTCAACGATTCCTCGACTATCATTGTTTCTTTGTTTAGGACAATGTAAGCTTTACTAGTTTGAGAGTAACCAAGAAATACACCTTCATAAGACTTTGGGTCAAACTTGGTGAGATAATCCTTAGTATTAAGAATAAAGCATTTACAACCAAAGACTCTAAAATATCCTAACGTTGGCTTTTTACCTTTATAGAGTTCATATGGTGTTTTGTTTAAGAAAGGACGTAATAAGACTCTATTCAAAATATATGTAGAAGTGTCAACGGCGTTACACCAAAACTTTTGAGGAATGTTTTGTTCATTAAGCATTGTTCTACTCATTTCTTGAATTGTTCTATTTTTACGTTCTACTACTCCATTAGATTGAGGTGTTCGTGGAGCCGAAAAGTTATGTGTTATACCATTTGTATCACAAAAGTTTCCAAATTGAGTTTCGTTGTCAAATTCACGACCATGATCCGGTCGGATCGACACAATTTTGACACCTAGAAGATTTTGAATTTTCTTGCTAAGTATTTCAAATTTATCAAAAGCTTCATTTTTGGTTTTCAAAACAACGTCCAAGTAAACCTTGAATAATCATCTACTATGACCAAAGTGTATAAGTTGCCTCCATAGCTTCTTATAGCGGATGGTCCAAACAAGTCCATATGTAATAATTCTAGACACTTAGATGTGGACACCATATTTTTAGATTTGTGACTACTATGTGTTTGTTTACCAATTTTGCAAGCGTCGCAAAAGTGTTGGTCATATTTAAGTTTTGGTAAATTCCTAACCAATTCTTTTGAAGATAGGTTTTGTATAAGTCTCATATTAGCGTGACCTAAGCGTCTATGCCAAAGAGATGAGCTATCATCTAATGTTGTTAGGCAAAGTTTGTCATTATATGTTTTATCTATTTTCATGACATATATGTTATTTTTCCTAACTCCTTTAGCTATGGTGATACCATCTTTTAGTATTTTACTACCATTTTCATCAAATAGTACTTTATACTTTTTATCACATAGTTGGCTAATACTAAGTAGATTAAATCCTAACCTATCCACATGAGCAACATTTTCAATAGTTAGTGAGTTATGAGCAATCGTATTCCTTTGCCAATAATTTTGCTTTTGAGATTGCTACCAAAGGTGACATTACCTCCGTCATACTCTTGGTATGATGAGAAGAGACTTTTGTTGCCCGTCATGTGTCGTGAGCAACCACTATCTTTTATCCATTCATCCGGTTCCAATCCAACTTTCAAGCATACCTAAGAAGCAAATAACTCAAGCATTTGGTCCCCAATATCTCATGGGTCCATTTGGGTTACACATACCATTTATTTGATTCATGTATGGAAACGATGGGTAAGAGTTCCATGGCATGTAATTTGGAGTTTGATATGGTCTAAGAAAGTTTTGATTCCAACCATTGTGTTGGTAGTTGGGTTGTACGTTGTGGTTGCTCTTAGGAAAGGGGCGTTTGGCAAAAGGAGTTTTATATCGTTGTTGAGTAGTTTTTGATCTAAATTCATTTTGACAAGTCCTACCCTCAAGTAACGCAGGTTTTAGTTTAATACTATTATTGGTTTTCTTTGTTATTTTAACAAATTCAAGACGGTCCAGATATAACATTCTGTCTCAAGTACCCACGGCACCATTTGCACAACGGACGGAACCCTTATTTTGGTTCCGTCGGTCCGTGGCTGCATCTTGCGTACAATTTTGACAAAATGTTCGTCCTTTTCGGCCCTTTTATTTTGACTCTTTGGAATTAATACTTCATTAAAACCTAGCCCATTCATGTCTCCCGGTGTTTTATGAATTTTAACTATTTCATCGGCAAGAGCGATGTTCTTGTTAAACCTTTTAAATTTAGAATTGTTTTCTATTAAAACATCTTGTGTGAGCTTTAGTTTTTCTATTTCAAGTTTAAGCTCTTGACATGATTTACAATCATCGTCATTTGCTTTTCCTTTTCTAGTCGTTTTGCTTTTTCTTTTAACTCATAAA
Organism: Chrysanthemum makinoi; assembly: GCA_910596185.1. Lineage (NCBI taxonomy): Eukaryota > Viridiplantae > Streptophyta > Magnoliopsida > Asterales > Asteraceae > Chrysanthemum > Chrysanthemum makinoi. Next base: position 226,566,050 of record OU343225.1, on the reverse strand, counting down.
CTTCATTTTCCAAAAATTCCTTTTTGTTTTTAAAAATTTATTTTTAGTTATGATTTTTAGACTTAGCTCACACAATTGATTATATTGTTTTTGCAAAGTGTCATCATCAATAGAAGAATAAGAAGAGTCGGAAAGTACCTCATTTGACTCATGTGCCATTAGAGCGATTTCTTCCTTGCTTGATTCTTCATCGTCTTCACTATCACTCCAAGCACCACTTACAAAAGCTCGTTGAGTTTTGCTTTTAGGTGGCTTGGGACATTCTCCTATGAGGTGACTTGCATCACCACATCTAAAACATTTTCTTTCACCTTTACCCTCCTTGTCATCCCGATCTTTCGAATGGCTTTTTCTTCTCGAGGTTGTCTTACGAACTTTCCTCTTCTTCTAAAGAACTTCTTAAAATCTCTAACGGCCATGGCATATTCCTCATCTTCACTACCGGAGCAAGATTCGTCATCATCACTTGATTCCGCTTTGCTTTTAGAGCAACGGATTTGATCTTCTCCCTTTTCCTTTGATGATCTCCGAATCTTTCTCCATCACCATTTCGCGTACTTTGAGGTTACCGATCAACTCGTCTAGTGACATTATTGAGAGATCTTTTGATTCCTCAATGGCGGTCACTTTAGCTCTCCATTTGGGATGGAGTGCTCTAAGAAATTTCCCGACAAAGTTCTTACTACGAAAAGATTCATCAAGTGCTTTAAGTGATGTAATAATAGTGTTAAAGCGAGCAAAGCCACAATCAATGGTTTCATCTTCAGAATAACAAATTGTTCATATTGTTGAACAAGAAGATCAATTTTGTTATCCTTGACTTGTGAATTACCTTGATGTGTAACAATTAAAGATTCCCAAATATCTTTGGCGGTTTCACACATAAAAATTCTTTCATATTCTTTTCTAGGTAAAGCATTATAAAGCATCATTTTAGCTTCATTATTTTTAGCAACTAGTTTCTTTTGTTCATCAACGGAAATATCCTTTGTTGTAGAACTAAAATCCCCTTTAACAATAATAAACCAAAGATCTATATCTTTTGATTTTACATATGTTTCAAAACGGTTTTTCCAATAGATAAATCCATTGGTTTCAAAGAGTGGTGGTCTTTGCATAGATTGCCCTTCTTTAAAGTTTTCGAATCCATGGATCGTTTCAAGTTTATAAAATACAAGTTATTTTAGAAATTCTTGAGCAACGAGGCTCTGGTACCAATTGTAGAAAACTAGAAGGGGGTTGAATAGTTTACTAATTAAAAACTTTGTTTTGAAACTTATTGTAAAGATCAATTGATATTGATCTTAGATATGTTAATGAAATATGCAAGCAATATGTAAGAAGTAAATAAGGAAAGAAATGATCAAACCACAACAAGTTGTTTATAGTGGTTCGGTCTACAAGGACTCTTTTCCTTGCCCTACTCCACTCCTCGAGTCTCACACTCGCGAGTTTAACTTCACTAGTCAACAAGCTCCTTTCACCGGCGGAGAAAACCTTTACACTTCGCTTACACTATTTCCGACACTAAGCTAGATGTCAAGTTCTTTCCAAGGGTACAACCACTCCCACACACAATGTATTTTGAGGACTAAAATACTAACCACTCACACTCACAAGATTATGATGGTTTGATACAACAATGAAGTATGAATCAACACTAGATCATACAACACTAAACAAACAAGACTTCCAACTTCTCGTTGAAGCTTGAATATGACTTGATCTTCTTTGCTACAAAAGAGATCACTAATATGATATGAAACCGAGTTAGAAAGGTTAGAGAGAAGATATGTATGAGAGTATGTTAGAAAGGGATAAGAAACTACTTGGCTTGGCATTGCTATTTATAGCCAAAGTGGACAGAGCTCACGGACCATGGAACCCTTAAAGGGTTCCCGCCTGTACCATTTTGGTACCGGCCCGGACAACCAAGATATCAAATCTTTGCTAAAGTCAACTCTATCTAAGTGAGATTGTGTAAGATATGAAGAGTACAAATCCACACAAAATATCTAATGAAATCTTCTAATGATTTCCATGATGCATTACATGATGTCATAAGTTGTATTTCTATTTTTAGAAATATGCAAGTACATAAGTAGTGTTTGGTTTTAAGAACCTAACACATTCTAAAAACTACTATCATACATAATGATTAGAGTCATATCAAGATGTTACTAATCATAAATGTAAATGCTTGAATGATGAATATATTGTTTGAAAAAAACTTGTTTTAATATCTATTAAACTTGACAAGCTTTAGGCTTTTATACAAATTAAATTTACTTTTGTCGTTAACAAAACTTAGGTAAAGATCAAAAATATAAATAACGTTTAATGACGATATTTGTATTAACAGTATTCATCAAATATTTCTGGTGATTCATTTTTTTTAGGGTTTTGAACCGACTCTTGGGATCTGAATCGTTCCAATTATTCTTATGATTATAAGTCGGTTCCATACCGATTTATCTATATATAAGGGATGATATGTTGATTTGGTTTTGTGCTTAACGAATATTAAACCTTGTTTGATGTTATTGGGTGCGATCTGGGTTGATTGTATCTGATTGGTGGCTTGTTCTTTGAATGATATATCAAAGCTGATTGCTTTGATTCTTTCTCCTGTTGGTGCATTCGCTAGTTGGTGACTATGATTCTGATTGTGACTATGCATGTTAACCTTTTTGGGTTGTTTGTCGATTGCAAGTTCTAGTCCGTGATGCGTTTGATGTATGTGGGTTTTAGAGAGAGATGTAAGTCAAGTTTGAAGGTAAGCTTGTTCAAAAACCTTCCAACTTTCACAGAATATGTATTGACTTCTTCATTCGTTGGTCTAGTGATCGTTCTTTGTGGTAATTGGAAGTTAAGGTTTGGGAAAACCCTAGTTTTGAGTCTATGGCAGGTTGTGTTCAAATCGAGTTGCATTCTGATCCTAATTGCTGGTTTGGTGCATAGAATCGTGTCATAGTGTAGGTTGGATCGTAGGGGTGTGATTGTATTGGTCGCTTATTGTGGCCGATTGGGAAGTCGCTGTTTTCATTGGTTTGTATGAACTTCCTCGTATCTACTAAGGGACCGAGTTAACGCGTGATTTTTACTTTGGTATTAATTCATTCCGAGTAGGTCAATAGGGTTGTTCATTGGAAGTTAGGGATGTAATCCCTATGTTTTCGGTACGACCAGAATCACATATGTGTTCACGTTCTTCGTATTGTTTGGTGATGCTTATTGGGATTTGGTTTTGCATCTAAACATACACCTTTGGAGCGAGTTTGCCCTTGCTGCTCTATCCGTGGTTTTAGAGTCCCTCACCAACCGTTGTGTGTAATTCTGATCATGAGGTCCTTGAGGGTTGGTTAATTGGAAGTTAGAGCTCTATGACGTCTTTGGAAGAATCAAGTGTTCTACTTGAAGCGGTTAACTTGTTATGTTTATTAGGCGTTGTAGTTTTATGTTCTACTATTTGTTATAAGTGTGGTTTGTCACTCTTATATAGTGGTTAGTGGTAAGTTATAAAAATGTTTTGTCATTCTTATATTTGTGTCTGTAAGTGGCCTAAGGGACTGTGGCGAGGGACATCACCCTCGTCCTTTGTACTTCAATGTTTTTTTGGATAATATATTTTACCAGGGTGAATTAACCCCAAAAAAAATCACAATATGGCCATACATATGGCAATGGAATATGGACATTCATCTGATTTTTGACCCCATATATATACGGTATTTACATGGTTTAATGACGAGCTAAACAAGTCCAAAAATGTACGTATGCGTATCTTGTAAATTGAATCGATAACAAGATGATTTAAGGGTCTCGTTGGTTTGATTTTGGGGCGTATGAAACTTATCTTGGGGAGGGATATATCTCGACTAAAAATGGTAAACACAAGGAAGTCGTATAATCTTGTGAATATTGGACTTGTTGGTTTAAAACGTAAATGATATTCGTAAAATAAAACTAGGGACGATTTAATAAAGTTAAGGGTTGGTTTTATAATTATTGAAACTTGAAGGTCTATATTGTTAGTATGATAACTAAATGTACTAAATGGGTAAAACATGTAAACTTGCTATAATTACACTTTTGACCTTCTACTTTGTAATAATGACACTTTAAGCTCTAAACTTGTAAAACTTGTCACAATTGACCCTCAAACTATGATAATACTTATTTTCATCATTTTAACCTAATTTGACTTTAATTATTTCATTAGTGACTAAACCTGCTAAATATGAAAACATGCTATTTTTGAAAAGTTACTAAATATGATAACCTGCTAATTATAGAAACCTGCCTAAAATAGAAAGTTACCTAAAATGGAAAGTTATTTTAAATGGTTAAACTACTTAAAGTGGAAACTTAATAAATAAGGAAAGTTACTATAATTGGAAACTTACTAAAAATGGAAAGACACTTATAAAACCTAAAGGACTTAATCTGGAATAAAACACTTTAACCTCGTCTAATAAATGAATATCCTTTCAAATCTGTAGATCCCTCGAAGAAGGAGTAATCTTCCGTGTCGTGTGTTTCATCTATTTGTGTATGTCTTTGCTATTGAAGCAGGTACATATATTCTGACCATGTCTCTTAAGGTTTCTCATGATTCGTACACATCCTTTGATATTAGCTTGACTGTTATGCTTTTGGTCTAAGCCTTGTTATAAGGGCTTCCCTATGATCTTGCTATGCACCCTCTTTAATTTTTTGGGTAAAGAGGAGTAATCCTGCACCCTAGTAAAATATATTAACCAAAACGTTTTAAGTACAACGGATAAGAGTGAATCTCTCATCTCGGCCCGTTACATGGGCAACAGACACACACTTTAAAAGTGCACTTAACCAAATATATACCATAAGAAAGACATGCCAATCTTATGGACTACCGAAACACCAAATTACTTCCTACCACGACTTAAGAGATTAACATCATACATGTCACAAAAATCCTCCAAGTGTCCCGGTAAATCATAGACCAGAGCAAAGATAATCATCAAACTTTTCAAGCTCAAATCCCCCACCTCCCCCAGAAGCCAAAAATGACGCCATAGGGTTATCCGGCTCCAAAACCTCATCCTCACTATCAGAACAAGTCACATTCCCGACTTTAGAAAACGGATTACTTACCTTGGTTGCAGAAGAAGTCATAGTCTCCAGAGGCTTAATAACCGCACCTATATCAACACGAGATTCCTTCCCCCGAGGACCATCCATACGTGCTTCCTTAGTACAACCAGAAGAATTCACAATCTTCGCCTCATCGGTAGTAGAAACAACCACAGGACTTTGGATGCTCGTGTCATCTTGCACCTCAAGAGTCCCAAAAGAGTTAGACGTAGTAACAGGTGTACCATCCGGTGTCTTCGTCTTTGCAACATATACCTGCTTCCTAGGTGCAAATCTAGGACCCTTACCCATATTAATACCACTAGACATCTTCGTACCTTTGGGTTTGACTTTCCGATTCGCACCACCTTAAACCCATCATCATGCTCTTCCAAAGACGAGGTGGGAGCAAAGATCATGATGCTCCTTAGTACTTTTAGGACAGCAAGCATTAGCGTGCCCAAACACTTTACATACCGGTGCAAGCAGGTGGAGGTTTCCATTCATATTCAACCTTGATACTTGCCGTAGTAAAACCACTATCGTCCTTTTGAGGGATCGCCATAGTCACCACATGTTTAAGATCGATTCGATGATAATTCAACAAGAGCACGTAAAACTAATACGACCCCATGAATCAACCGACATGGAGCTAGTGAAAGCATCTAACATAATCGGCTTACCCACCCAAAAGTAGCAATTAGGCTCAACCCGTCTTCCCATATGCAAGCAACGACACATTATGCAATTTAATCCACACGGGCACTTTGGTAACCTCACTTTTGGATAACAAAGACATCGGGAGTCCATTTAGTGAGAATGATAGGAGAATTACGAATTATCCAAGGTCCCCATTGAAGAACATTCTCAACACCCTCTTTAGAATCAAACTTAAAAAGGAAAACACCATCATCATTTTTCATAAGTTTCTTTAACCCAAACTTACCCCACGTGTTAGTGACATACGTTTGGACCAAAGGAAAAGCGATATTCTTGCCAACAAAGAAGCCAACAAGAGTATTATCATACCGGTTTAATACACCCTCCATAGCAGCCTTTGGAAGAACCGTATCATGATTATCAATGCGATTCTCATTCAGTAATGGTCGAAAGTTAACTTTCCTAGCTACACGTTCCGGGTTCAAAACATTAGCAAACGACCTGACATCACAATCAATCGCATTAAGACCAGTAGAAGACTCATTGACCACATTCGTATCCTCCTTAGAACCATTCGGATCACCACTGCTAGTGTTCCCCATGCTCGAATCCAACCCATCCACATTATCACTACGACTTGTGTTTTCCAGATTGGTAGTACTCCAAACAGAATCAAACGGGTTGTCCCTATCCAGATTACCATCATGAGTGCTAGGGTTTCGAATAACCCTAGCAGCTTAACACAACTCAGGGACAGCAGTACCAACTTCGATTCCATGTTCTCCTTTGAGCCGTTTTAACCTTTCTTCCAACGCCTTGATATCCAGCTTTTCATACGGATTCGATTCCATGTTTAACCCAACTTGATCGGCCAAGTTGGTGGCTGCTTTTGCAGCTTTCAACGAAGAACTATCCTTGTTAAAATAACCTTTCTCCATCTCTCTAAAACCCCACAAACAATCGCAAAAAATCGACACACACAATCAGCAATTGAAGAAACTATCGTCGTACAAAAAACCCTAACTGAAGTTAGGGTTTTAAACACCACGAACCATAAACTAACATGCTCCCATGATTCAATCAAAGAAAAAAAGATTATAACGAGTGATAAACCAAAATTAGATGAATCAAGATCGATCAAATCAGGTGATAACCAAGAACGATATTTTAAAACCCTAATAAAAACGATTTGTCAAAACTGAAACAAAACAAGGAAAACGTAGCAAGAATCCAACCAAGAACCAAATAACAATGAAGTTAATCAGTAGCAAAGGCAGATCGATGCAAAGAATCCCAAGATTTAAGGCAAATTAGAAAATAACGATTAGGAAGTAAGGGTTTGAAAAAATCGCCTAGAGAGAGAATCTGCACCCTCTTTGATTATGAACTTCTGATTATGAACCTGCTGATTATGAACCTTTGATATGAATCTCTAATTATGAACATGTGCTATGGACCTTTGATATGAACATTTGACATTTGAACCTTTGATATGAACCCTTATGTTATGACTATGCTTAACCCTTCAGTTTGATACCCGAGCCAAATATGTTTCCCTAGTCATGGAGGTACCATGACCATGTCATTGATGCACCAATGGCATGAGTCTAGCGTGGTCTAGTGATGTTCCACACCGTCCCTTTTCTGTTATATGATTATGAGCTCAAGATATATGTTTGGCCACTATGATTCTGCGGGGGCGTATGGATGCATCCTAGATTTGTTCTGTATCTGATATGTTATGCTATGATATGATTTATATGGTGAATGATGCTGTGTGCAATACGCGTCTTCACATTCTGGGAGCTGATCACTCCATTGGTTACTTGAGGTCTCCCCTCCTATTATATATGGTATTCCGAGGTCACCCCTCTGAGTACAATGGTTACTATGATATGATATGATATGTTTCTGGGCTTGTGGTAGATTTCTGACAACCTTTACACTTTTGATACATCTATATTGTACCTTCTGTTATTCCCCAATGCACCATATTCTCAGATTCCTCATCCTTAGTTTCCGTGATTATTCATTTATTCAGTATTCTTATGTGATTCATTCTATTACCATACTATATACTCCATTTCATTTGATCTGTCATACTCTTATTCCATTTTTGGTTGACCATTAAGCCTATACTTCATACTATCATTTCCATTCACGTACCGAGCCGTTATATGATTATTGGATTCTTGTGTTGATTATGCTATTACATTATTTATGTCACTACCCGTTTACCCTGCTACTATATGATTAATATGTGATTATCTGATTCACCTGTTGTCGTGCTAATATCTGATCATCCGTTTATCATGTTGTTATGTGGCCCTTTGATTTGTCTGTTTGCCATGCTTGTATGTAATCAATCGATTTATCTGTTTTTCATGTGCATCTTCGTTCAGTTATTTTTTTGGGCTACGATTATTCGTTAGTATTCTTATCTGTAAATTGTTGACATGCCATGTTTACACTTCTGTTTATGCTATTGTTGATGATGTAAATGGTTCAACATATGTTACCTTTCTAGTTGACTTGTTTAACTTTGCCATGCTATGACCTTGTTTAATTAATCCATTTAATTATGATGTTCGTTTGGTATTCCTACCTGATACTTGTGGCTATCATGCTTATTCTACTGTTAGTATTTCCGCTGGTTATTATACTTGACCTATTTATTAGCTGTGGGTTATCTGGCTTGTGTGACTACTATGCTTGCATTCAATTTAATTACTTCCGCCTGCTTATAGACTCCCGCTGAGCTTATATGTAACCTGATTATCTGATTTAATTGTGTACCATATTTATGTTTAACTGATATGTTGTCTGCTATGCTTGATCATTGTTTGGTTACTTGTTTCTTGTGATACTGTTCATCAACTCCTATTTGTTTATGTTTCGGTGCTTGTTTGTCTGGTTAATTATATGTACAATCTGTCATCGATGTGCTGCCTTGCCTTGATCTCATTTGATTTCTGTTTCTTCTGGATATCTGTTAATATTGTGTTCTACAGGTTCCTCAATGACTCATTGTACTCATTTCGTTGCGACTTTGTTATCAGTTCCTTTGTTTCATTTTGTATTTCTAATTTTGTTTAGCTTTTGTTTTGTTATATCTGTTCACTTGACTTTTTAAGCTCAGCCGCATTTCTTTTCCATGCGGCAGGTACCAAGTAGGATGTTGGGCTGTATTGGGCTGAGAGTGGGAGCTTTTTAGTGACCCAACCCTAGTTCCCTTATTATTTTGGACTTATTTTGGAGAGCTATTGTTTTGATATTCCATTCCATTTTGATATAATGGATTTTGTATTTTTCATTGTAAGTCATTTGTTTATGTGACTTGGTATTTTATTTTATAATGCTTCCGCTTTCAAAATTTTATTTGTATGTTCTGATATGACACCATAATGTGATACTTCTACCCTTTCCGGGTTGGGGTGTTACATAAAGAATACTGGTAGTGCATTTGTTAATTCTGGCATGGCTAATGATGATTTTTATGAATCAGCAATGCCAGAACTTAACATCTTTGAGAAGCCTATTGAAGGAATTTTTGAGGAGGCTTCTTATGATGAAGGAGGAGTGATCACTGACTTCAATAATCTCTTTTTTGGGTAAAGGGGAGTAATCCTGCACCCTGGTAAAGTATATTAACCAAAAAATTGAAGTACAAAGGATGAGAGTGAGTCTCTCATCTCAGTCCCGTAGGACACTTACAGACTTTAATATAAGAATGACACACAATTCTTATAACTTACAAAAATGAACCTATCAAAAATGACATTACAATACTACTCAAGACATGAACTTGAGCCTTCTAACTCACTTTGACGGTCCACCTACTTCCATGAAGAATCCTCCAACTCGCCCACTCATGAATCCACCAAGTAGTGATTTTTGAACAAGAACCAACTAAACTTGACTTACACAAGATTACCATGACTTCCACTCTCCCAAACCATGAAGTAGACCAAGCTGCACTTAAACCCAGCTGATCCAATCAACACCAAGTAGGGTATACGAGCCCCTACCACCCACTTCATCATGCCATAACGATTCACAACAGCATCAAGCAATCAAACCAAGGAATCCATCCAAATATGCCATGATTACACACCATGCAAGTCGATATGAACAACCTGCCATAGACACAACTAGAGTTTTCCAACCCTAACTTACACAATCGATCACAAGACCAGCAATAAACGAAACCCTAATAATAAGGGATTCGTTATCTTCAAAGAACAGTCCCAAAATCGCCTTAACCAAGAAGAATATGAAGAAAAAAAAAAGGCACCCTCTCTAGGGGTGAAATCCGGCCACCCCCTGCCGCCTCCTCTTCAACCTTTTTCCGGCCTAAAACCACCTCTAAAACCGGCTCTCTACATCTAAATGATCTATGATTCGTTTAGTTTGTATGCAATCGATTTTAGGGATGTGTTATTTCAAAGAGGAGGCTGGTTATGTGCGTTTTTCATATCCCTAACTTTCTCTAAATCGTTTTTCATCTTTTTCTGCCCTAATCCCTTTAATTCCTATCACGTTTTGATTTTGCTATTGTTAGATCTTTGTGTTTATCATTGGTGTTATCAAATCGTTGCTTGAATAAGGGTGGATCTATGTGAATCGTTTTTTAGGGTTATTTAAACCGCCTTTGTGTTTTTGAATCGTTTCCTTATCATCCCTTGATGTAAAGTCGGTTCTGATTGATTTTATCTATATAAGGAATGATTATATCTTCATAATACGCATTGATAATCAATTTTTTGATTGAAGGGCTGAAAGTATACGATCTCTTGGGTTTCGCTTTTCATGCTTATGAGTATGGGTTCAGTTCGTCACGCTTATATAAACTTTGGGTTTCATCACTTGCTCGTTGGGGATTAACTCATATCTAAATCCGATTAGGGTTTGGTACATTCTGTTTGTATTCATGGTTGCTGGTTTCTGGTGCTTAACTCAATACTTTACTCGATTAGGGTTTAGTTTTTACTAAATTGCAAGTAACCCGTTTATGGTTTTGTGGAATACAAGTGCGTTTGGTTTGTGAAAGTCACGCTGCAAGTTATCTCATCTTAGGGATTGGTTTGTGATTTCATATTCAATGCTGATGTACGTGATTATGTTAGTGGGTTATGAGAGAGATGTAAGTCAAGTTTTGGGTTCCTTGTTCAAAAACCCTTGATGCTCTGGGCGTTGATGTGTCACTGTTGATCGGTATGCTGGAAGTCAAGTGGATCTTGGTTTTTTAACACGGTTCATCTTTCAAAGACATGTTGTTGTTCGTTCTTTTTATTGGTCTTTTGATTGATGTTGCTGAATGTTATGGAAGCTAAGTTTTAGGGTTCTTATTCAAAAACTCTAATGATCGTGTGGTACGACTTGATCTTGCTCATGTTCACATCTTTTATGGCTTTAGATCTGGTCGTTACTCTTGCACGTTCGATCTACATGTTAGGGTTTATTTACCCTTGGATTGTTGCATGGTGCCCTTGTTCTTGCTGTATTTGATTATCGTGGTGTCCCTATTCATGATATTCACGTTATTGGCTGTTTGGAAGGGGATCATGGCATGAAGGTTGCTGGTTCATGAAACTTTGAGTCTAGATTAGCTCCATGATTTTCTCTCGGATTGTGTTGGAGGATGGCTCAAGGATTTCTTTGGTTGGTTATGCAAGTTCAAGCTCTATGTGGATGGGTTCACATGGAAGATTGATGGAAGTTCTACGATGACTATGTTCTTGGTGCTACTTTAGTGAATCATGTTTTAATTCCTATTTTTATTCACTTGTATAGTCATTGTAGGTGGTAAGTTTATTATGTAAGTTGTAAGAATGGCGTGTCATTCTTATATGAGAGTCTGTAAGTGTCCTAAGGGACTGAGATGAGGGAAGTCACCCTCATCCTTTGTACTTCAATGTTTTTGGCGTAATATATTTTACCGGGGTGAATTAACCCTTTTACCCAATAAAAAATCAAGGCAGAATCAGCACCAACTCTTGTGATTGAAACACGAATTAGGGTTTTTCAATCACAAGAGTTAGATGTAAGTCCTATTCCTACACTTAGGATTCACAATATTCATCCACAAAGTAAGATTCTGGGTGATCCTATTCCCTGCAGAGATAATCTCCCTGTAGAGATAGATGTAAGTCCTATTCCTACACTTAGGATTCACAATATTCATCCACAAAGTCAGATTCTGGGTGATCCAAAGTTAGTTGTGCAGACAAGAAGCAAAGTGCAGAAACAATCTGAAACAATCTGGATCTCATGCACTCATTGGTTTTATTGAGAAACAGTAGAGGAACAATCATAAAGACCACCAATACTGTCTTTTTGCATGCTTCATTTCTCAGAAGGAACCCACCAAGATAACTGATGCACTTACAGATGAAAGTTGGGTGGAAGCAATGCAAGAGGAGTTACTGCAGTTCAAGCTGCAGAAGGTTTAGGTTCTGGTAGATCTACCTTCTGGTGCAAAGGTAATTGGTACCAAACGGGTCTACAGGAACAAGAAGGATGAAAGGGGTGTGGTCAATGATACAGACAGGAGGAAGGCATTGACTATGATGAAGTCTTTGCTCCTGTAGCTCGCATTAAAGCTATCAGGCTATTCTTAGCCTTTGCTTCTTTTATGGGCTTCACAATCTATCAGATGGATGTGAAGAGTGCCTTTCTCTATGGCACTATTGATGAGGAGGTTTATGTTGCTCAACCTCTAGGTTTTGTGGATCCTGCTCATCCCAAGAAGGTGTACAAGGTGATCAAAGCATCAAGCTCCCAGAGCTTGGTATGCTACACTCTACACTTTTCTTGAGAAGCATGGATACAGGAGAGGGACTATTGACAAGACCTTATTTATTAAGAAGGACAAGAAGGATATCATGCTAGTGCAAGTATATGTGGATGATATCATCTTTTGTTCTACCAACAGGTCTGGGTGTGAAGAGTTTGAGGGCCTTATGAAAGGCAGATTTCAGATGAGTTCTATGGGAGAGCTCACTTTCTTCCTCGGATTGCAAGTCAAACAGAAGCCAGATGGTTTGTTTATCTCTCAGGACAAATATGTTGCTGAGATGATGAAGAAGTTTGACTATACCAGTGTGAAGACTGTAGTGACACCAATGGAGACCAAGGTGGCATTAACAAAGGATGAGGAAGTTGAAGATGTAGATGTACATTTGTACAGATCCATGATTGGTTCCGTCAAGACTTCACATCTTCATGCTGTGAAGAGAATCTTTAAGTACCTTAATGACAAACCCAACTTGGGCCTATGGTATTTGATTGTACAATAAATTACACTACCAGGCTTCAATGGTGATCGAAGGTAAGAGGGGTGTGTGTTCCAGCCAAGATTGAATTTCACCTGAGGATAAGAAATATGAAGACACTACGTTAAGTGATTATGCAGGGGTTGGACCCTGGGAACCACCTTCGGCGTGAGAGTAAGTATGATTTATGGTGATATAAATGAGTGTGAGTAAAGAAAAGAGTGTTAAGTGAGCTTACCATAATCATCTGCCCGTCCTACCTATTTATAGTGGAAGAAATATGCTTGAGGGCATCTCTGCGCAAATGTCGAAGAACATGGGGGGGTCCCATGTTTGTGAGTAATCGCTAGGGCTTAGTGACCCACGTTCTCAAACTTGGCAGGAAAGCCAGGAAAGAGAGGGAGATCGTGGGTTTGACCAAGTCAGGAAGATCCTCTATCCGTTGTTCCTTCGTCCGAAGGGCTTAAGGCTTCGAATGGCGAATTCCCCGTAGGTAACCTTCGTGTGTACGAATGGTTTGACGCCAATGAAAATTCAGGAGACCTAACTTGGGCCTTCGTACAGAAGGGCTTCGACACATCTCGAAGGGGTGTCCGTCGAGCTGTTCGGAGGGTACATCATCAGTATCCTAAAGAGTCATCCTTTGACCTGGAAGCTTATTCAGATAGTTACTATGCTTGGGCAAGTCTGGACAAGAAATCCACACTGAGTATGTTGGATTCATAATCCATATTGATAATGAAAGTACTATATGTACTGTAAAGAACCCAATTTACCACTCTAAGACTAAACATATTGAAATCAGGCATCACTTTATAAGGGATTGCTTTGATAAGAAATTGATTAGAGTGGAAAAGATTCACACTGATAACAATGTAGCAGATTTATTGACCAAGCTTTTGATGGACCAAGATTCAATTTTCTGGTGGTTAATATTGGGATGGTGAACCCATAGCTACATTTAAAGAGAGGATAAAAAATTATAGTTTGCACTAGGAGACTTGATAGTAGTTAAATCTGTTAGGTATATTAGTTAGTAGGGGTAGTTAATTCTAGCAGTTAAAACTGGTAGTTAATTTTGATAGGTTTAGAGTTAAATCTGCTAGTTAAACCTGGTAGTTCTAGAATTAATTATGGTAGTAGTCTGTTATTGATTCTGGTTTCCATAGATATATGTATGTTTTTCTTTGTTTTAGATTAATTTTTTCAGGAAAAGCAAGGATTCTTAAGGATTGGAGATGTATGGAAGCTGTGCTGGGTGATGTGCTAATGTACTAAGGTAATACTGGTGATGTCACTTTTAAGTTTGTTTGACTACTTTAAGTCTGGTAGTGTAGAAAATGTTATCGTTAGTGTTGGTCGGGGGAAATTAGTTTTTACTATTCTAATAGTATCATTACCTAATTTTAGGCGGCCAAAAGTATATAACTGGGTAATCTTTATTTTTAGAATTCATATTTATCCTTTATTTACTTTATCCTAATCTTTAAAAGTTTAAATCTTTTCCTTCGATTAAGTCTTCTTACCAGCACTAAACCCTAACCTCGCCGTACTACGAGAACTTAAAATTCACTTACAAAATAGCTCAATTAAAGTTCGTAGACAAGCACAATCAAGTGGGTTTTCTTAAGAAGCCTGCTGAAAGCACATGCTTCGAACAGATAGTGGATTTTCTAAAGGGTACTCACATCAGGTATGCCCTTACTTTTAATCCACCTATATGATTCCCTAGTCAAACAGTTCTGGCATACTGCTACTGCCAGAACTCTTGCTGATGAGAAACTAGAGTTAAATGCAACAATTGATACCCTAGAGTATTCAATCACTGAGGAATCAGTCAGAAGCAAGCTTCAATTGGCGGATGCCTCAGGGATTTCAATCTTGCCAAATAATGAACTTTTTTAGGGACTGGGAAATATTGGATATCCAACTGATGGATCATTCACTTTTTGGAAAAGTTATTTTACACCATAATGGCGTTTTCTTGTGCGTCATCTCTTACATTGTGTGAGCTCTAAAAGTGGAGGATGGGATCCGTTTGGTAGCAATCTTGCTACTGCATTGATCTGTCTCTCCACTGGCAGACTCTTCAACTTTTCTAAAATGATTTTTTATGCCAATAATAAGAAAAAGTTTTTGATGTACCCACGTTTTCTTCAAATGATTTTGGATGTCCAAACTGAAAGCAAACATCCTTACATTGCTGTCTTCTAAAAAGATTTTTGGTAATATGAAAAGGGGTTTGAAGGGGTACACATGCCACTTTTACCTGCTATGTTGCCTGTTGTTGCTACTGACCCTGCAGGTACATCTACATCAGTTCCAGTCCAAGCTACATCTGCTACATCTGCAGCTCAGGATCAACCAATATCGAAACAAGGTGAACCAAAGTTTAAACAGAGAATACCAACACCCCCACCACCTTTACCTCCAGTTCTTGAGGAAGAACCACCAGTGATTCCTCAAACCAGGTCTCCAACACCATCTCCTGCACCATAACCCAGTTCAATGAATGTTGATGATCTTTTCAGACTGGTGCCTCAGCTACTACACAGGATAAAGGGGTTGGAAAAGAATCTGAAGAAGACTAAGGAGACAATGGGTGAAGCTATTGTTAAATTGGCCAAAAAGGTTAAAAGGCTGGAAGTTATAGTCAGACAAAAAGGAATTGAACTTACTATCTCAGAAGGTGAGGATGCTAAAAATTCTTCCAAACAGGGAGGAATTTGCAGAAGGGTGAATCAGACTTTAGGACACCAACTAAGGAGAAATCCTCTGAGGAGCCACACATTAGTCCTCAAGGATTGGAAGCAGCAAAAACTTTGGTAAAAGATCTCAGTCAGAAGAAATCCTTCAAGAAGAGACTGGATAAAGATGCTGCAAGTTCTGGTAGAGTGGATAAGTCTGGTGGTGCTGAAGTTAAGTGTGCTTTTGATGAAGATATTAATACTGGCTTTTATACAGAAGTTAATACTGGTACTGAAGAGGTTAAGTCTGGTACAAAAGTTAACCCTGGTAGTGATAAGCTAGAGTATGCTAGTGTTCAAGTTAGTACTGGTGAGGATTTTGTGCAGAGGAAAGGCAAAGGGATAGTGATGAGCTGATTGCCAAAAACCTCCAAGAGCAAACAGAACAAACTGAAGAGCAAAAGAAAAAAAGAGCTGAAGTTCTTAAAGCGGTGTAGAAGACTATGCAAGGAAGATGGTGGAAATGATAAATGAGAAGAAGAGGCTTCTCAAAGAGCAAAGACAGGGATAGAATGAATAGACCCTTGACCAAAGGTGAGCAAAGGGAGTACATGATAAACAATATAAAGAGGCAAGGCCATCCTAGTTGGAAGTTGAATCGGTTGAAGAAGTTGAAGGCTGATGAATTAAAAGAAGAATTTGAAAAGGTGGTCAAACAAATCCAAAGCTTTACTCCCGTGGATTCTGAATTAGAAGCTGCAAAGCTCAAAAGGCAAGGTATTACACTTCAACCACAGTAAGCCAAAAGGCAAAAAGTTGCATAGGTTGAAAAGGTTGCTGGTACTGAAAAGGTAAAACAGGAAGAAGAGCCTAAAAAACTAGTGGTTAAGGGGACAAGGAAGAAGTCTGTTGCAAAGAAGAGTAAGAAGAAGGATAAGAGTGAGACTAAGGAGGAAGTGGAAGCCTACAGGAAAGATAAGGTTGATGAAACTTCATCAGAAGAATTTACCATGGGTTCCATTCCTGAAGGTTCAACACCTACAGCTAAGATAGCCAAGATTTAGGTCATCAAAACTGGGAACAAGGGAGTCTACCAGATTGTAACACCCCAACTTGACAAGGGTAGAAGTATCACACTTATGGTGTTAAATCAGAACAATGCATATAAACAACGCAAGCGGAAGTCTTATAATAAATACCAAAAGATAACAAGTCAACACGACTTGAAAAATACAAGAGTTCCAAAAGATGTCCAAATGAAATGAAATAAAATATAACAATGTCTAAGTCTCCAAAATAAATAGCAATGGTATCAAAAAGTCTATGATGTCTAGGGTCAATCCACTCTCATCATCCTACTTTCAATCTCAAGTAGCCCCCAACTCCAAGCTTAATAACCTGCCGCAGGAAAAGAAACGCGGCCAAGCTTAAAAAGCCCAGTGAACAGATATAACAATACAATAGCAATGAAATGAACTGAAGTCAAGATAAGAAACAATAGGCAATATATGAAGCATAAAAAAATATAGAGTAAGGTAAAGGAAAGAGGAAAGGGTCAGTAATCCACCACGAGCCAACAATACAGTAATATCAATAGTAGCAATAGCAGTTAAGTATCCAATAGTAACCATTGTATTCGGAGGGGTGACCTCGGAATACCAAACCAATAGGAGGGGAGACCTCAAGTAGCCAGCGGAGTGATCAGCTCCCAGTATGCGAGGGGGTGTATTGCATACATGCACCACATCACCAGTACAATATATATATATATATATATATATATATATATATATATATATATATATATATATATCAATAACAGTACAGTAAAAATCTAGGATGCATCCATACTCCCCTGCAGAATCAATAGTGGCCAAACAATATATATCCAAAGCGCGCATAATCAATACAAAATAGGGACGGTGTGGAGCATCACTCAACCACACTAGAGTCATGCCATTGGTGCATCAATGACACGGACATGGAACCCCCATGCTTAGTTAATGGCTCGGGTATCAAATTGACAGGTCAAAGCAAAAGGTCCAAAGTGTAGCAATATATAAGTCATCATAATCAAAGGTTCAATATCAATGGTTCACAATTCAGAGGTTCATAGCAATGGTTCAGTATCAAAGGTTTCATAGCATAAGTTCATAATCAGAAGGTCCATATCAAAGGTTCAATATCAGAGGCACAATAGCAAAGGTTCAATATCAGAGGGTCAATAGCAAAGGTTCAATATCATAGGGTCTATTAAAGGAATCATAGCAATGGTATATCATAAGCGAAACAAAGTCGAAGGATCAGAAAGTCATGAGAAACCCCTACTACTGGAAAGGGATAGAATATATGTACTTTAGCAATTGAAAGCAAATGAAAATGTGAGCACGAAGAAATAACGTCACGTCTTCTTCAACGAATCTACATGGATTACGGTTCGTATAATACTTATTAGCTCATTTAAGTCATAACGGATTTATTACTTATATTAATCATATTAATATTTTTTTAAGGGTTTATCTAGTTAAACATATTCTTGTTTTAGTAATAAACTGAATTAGATATTTTAGGGTTAAACCAATTTAGACACAAGGAATAAAACTATCAATCTCTATTTTGAACACCCACTCAAACATTCATATGAAGCACACACAGACGCACTCTCACGCCAATAATAACGAAACCCATAAGAGTAATGAAACACGCCATCCTTTAACGTCCACACAAATTTACACACGGCACACCAATTTACATATGAGATCATGCATGGAAGAATATACTAAATGAAACTCTTACATGATTACTATGTTTAGAAAAAATGATCATGCTCTAATATCACATGGCCCACACTACAAATTCTTAGTCGACCCACACACACCTTTAAAGACACTTATATGACACCTTTAAAGACATTTAAAGATACACAAGTTCACATGCCAATGACTCCATTCAATTCACAGATTAGTAAAGCATGCAATTACATATAATGACTATATTTAGCACCTGGTCGTGCAATTTCATTCATCACATGCAACTAGATTTATAACCCATTAAAAAACACTTATATGACAAAAAACACCTAACATGCAAACGTGATACTTAAAAGTCCAAAGTCTAGACATAAACGATTAACATGCAAACTAATTAATAACACGATTTGATGACTTCTTAATTCAGATTATAACTTGCATTCAAAAGACCTTATAAGACTTACTACTGATCACTCACACAAGCACACCTAAACGACCATAAACTCTTCCAAACAAACCCATCCAACGACAAATTAAAGGACGCAACAACAGGTTGTGAACATGTTTTATGATTTCCTTTGACCACTCAATATCACCTACATATACGCATAATTTGACCATAAAAATAACAAGGCAAACAGCAGGTTTTGTGAGACCAAACAAGCACCTATGTCTTACCTATTTTTAGATAGGATCAACACGCCCGTTTCGAAGGTTGATTAGTCCAAGACATCCTTGTCTACATTCAAGCACACGACACCATAATCACACCAATTATATAATAACGACCCAAGTAATCACATAAGCTTTATAAAACCGATTCAAGCACACGTTTTAAAGGCAGGTTTTAGACCCATTTTATACTTTCAACCATGAACATGCATGCATACTACTATAACTTGTTTCCCAACCATACGAATATAAATAAAATCAGTTTTTATACGACTCACGACTCGCATAAAAGACCCATGTTTATTATTCATGTGTGCTAACAGACGAAAAACATACCCATTTACAGATTTCAAGACCTTTACAATACTTAAGTAAAACACCAAAACATTAGCCATGTCCTTCGCTAGACACAACAGTTTTTGATCCGCCTTAATCCATATTAAAACATGTTTTAACACAACACCCTACTTAATGAAACTTAGATGTCTTAGTTTAGTTTTACTCATTGGATTCATACATATATATGTGTTTATATGTCAAGAATAACACAAGAAAAAGGTGAAGGTTACCCTAGTAGCAAGGATGAATGGAGAACCAAGATCAAGAATACCACAAGCACACGACCAGCCACCTAAGACCCACGAGCAAGCCTCTTGTTGGCTTTGAAACCCCACGACAGCACACAAATCCTTGAACCAACCTTTACCACAGCAGCTTCACGACCACCTACGAATCTTCTTGAGCCTCCTTGTTGTCGACAGCAAATGCGAAGAAGATGGTGGTTGCCGTCACTTTTTTTTATTTAGGGTTTTAGGTGTATTTACTTTGAATGGGATATGAGATATATATGGGATAATATTGAGATAATTAAGGAAAATATGTTGGGAAGTAAATGGGCAATTAATTTAGGCGTGTAAAAGGGGGATTAGGCATTTAATGTTGGCTGCTTTAGGGGGAAGGAATAATTGATTTGTCCAAAGTTTATTTACTTACCTTAGTTACCACATTCTAGCTTTTATTTAGTTTAATCATATAGTAACTTGTACATATATTATGTAGTCCATGTAGTTTACATGATGTTTTATATTCATATTTGAAAATTAATTTTATTATCTTGAGTCATTTGATAATTACACTTATATAAGTTAATGTAATACGTATTTAACGAGCCGGACATGTTTACGAGTTTTCATAATTATTAAGCTTGAGGGTTAAATGGTCTTTTAACACGTTTACAATTTTTAGGGTTTTACAACTCTTCCCCTCTAAAAGAAAAATTTATGTCCTCCAAAATTGAAGTGAACGCAATTGAAAACAAGCAGAGACATACCAGATTACAAACGAAATGAGGTTAACAAGGATCAAATCAGAAACTTTACAAAGATGAACGCGTGCCGAGAATTCAAACGTATCAAATCGCATAACGATGAAGGCAGATTAAACGTATAGGCATAATGATCCTATTGGGTAAAAGGGATTTTTCACCCTGGCAAAATACATTACACAAAAAACGTTGAAGTACAAAGGATGGGAGTGAGTCCCCCATCTCAGCCCAAAAGGGCAATAGACATGCACAACACATGTGCAACTTACAAATAAAATAAGCTAACCAATGCTACTTAACAAGGCATAATGATCCTAAGGTCTTGCTAATCTCTTTTTCCCTACTCCAAGGTTTTCCCACTGGGTTTTTTCTTGGAAAGGGTTTTTAAGGAGGCAGGCTCATCTGATTCATCAAACTCCTTCGAATAGGTGGGCTGATAGGTGGAGTCATTCTTGTATTCGTAGATGGATGTTGCCAGTTGGGGTTTTAGCGTTTGTATTCTCTAGCTTGTGTAACTTAGTGGTCTGTCGCTAGCGTTTTTCATTGGTTGTTCAAGCTTAGCTTGAGGTTAATGTGGCGCGTTGTCCACATTCCATTGTACTTATTTGGTTGTTTATTTTATATATTTTGCCAGGGTGAATCCTTTTTACCTAAAAAATCTCAGCCAATCTTAATCGGGTGTAAAAATTCTAAGCTTCTAAGGCACTCCTCGAGACATCCTATGATCATAATGAGGGTACGTCATATGATGTAAGTATGTATTATCACGTTGGCCACGCGTCATAATACCAGCATCATATGAGTACACCTTCATGATGACCATACTTTATCTCAAGTCGTGAAAATCATCCTATCAACCACCTAACAGTCCATTCTACATCTTAGGGTTGGTCTGAATCAATCAATACTAACGGATTCGAAATCGGAAAAATGGAAATTATAAGGAACGTAGCGGAACTTAGCAAGTACCATCGAAATGAAACACGTCGGCAATAGCATCAGGTCTTCCACAGTTCATCAAATTTCTCAAAATAAAACAATCATCCAACTTACGCAGAATTTATACTGAACTGAAAATCATTCAAAGAGAACATAATTTATTCAAGGGATTTAAAAAACAACGCGAGGTCGCAGTAACATCTTTTTATGGGTAAAGGGGAGTAATCCTGCACCCTGGTAAAATATATTAACCAAAACGTTTAAGTACAACGGATGAGAGTGAATCTCTCACCTCGGCCCGTTATATGGGCAACAGACACACACTTAAAGTGCACTTAACCAAACATACTACATAAGGAAAGACATGCCAATCTTATGGGCTACAAAACATCTAAATTACTTCCTACCACGACCTAATAGATTAATATCATACATGTCGCAAATATCCTCCAAGTGTCCCGGTAAATTGTAAACTTGAGCAGCATAATCATCAGATATGAAGTCTTCTAACTCAAATCCCCCACCACCCTAGAAGCCATAAATGAAGCCATAGGGTTATCCAGCTCCAAAACCTCATCCTCATCACTATCAGAACAAATCACATTCCCGACTTTAGTAAACGGATTACTTGCCTTAGTAGCAGAAAAAGTCATAGTCTCAGTAGGCTTAACAGCCGCATCTGTACCAACTCGAGATTCCTTCCCCTGAGATCCATCCATAACTACTTCCTTAGTACAACCACTAGAATTCTCAATCTTCGCCTCGTCAGTAGTAGAATCAATAACAGTACTTGGGATGCCCGTGCCATCTTGCACCTCAAGAGTCACAAAAGAGTTAGACGTAGTAATAGGCGTACCTTTAGTATTAACATTGGACGTAGTAGCTTCCGGTGCCTTCGTCTTTGCAACATACACCTGCTTCCTAGGAGCAAATCTAGGTCCCTTACCCATATTAATACCAGTAGACATCTTCGTACCTTTGGGTTTGGCTTTCCGATTCTGCACCACCTTAAACCCATCATCAGGTTCATCCAGAGGCGAGGTGGGAGTAACATCATTTTACACCTAAGTACTCTTAGGACAACAAGCATTAACATGCCCAAACACTTTATAATCCGCACAATGTGGAGGTTGCCATTCATATTCAACATTAATACTTGCCGTAATAAAACCACTATCGTCCTTTTTAGGGATCGCCATAGCCACCACATGTTTTAGATCAGATTCTGAGGATAATTCCACAAGAGCACGTGTAAAACTAATGCGACCCCATGAATCAACGCACATGGAGCTAGTAAAAGCATCTAACATAATCGGCTTACCCACCTGAGTAGCAATTAGGCTCAACCCGTCTTCCGAATATGCAAGTAATGGCACATTATGCAATTTAATCCACACGGGAACTTTAGTAACATCACTTTTAGACAATAACACATCAGGAGTCCACATAGTGAGGATAAGAGGAGAATTACAAATAATCCAAGGGCCCCGTTGAAGGACATTATCAACACCCTCCTTAGAATCAAAATTAAAGAGGAACACACCATCGTCATTCTTCATAAGTTTCTTTAACCCAAACTTACTCCACGTGTTAGTGACATAATTTTGGACCAAAGGAAAGGCAATATTCTTGCCAACAAATAAGCCAACAAGAGTATTATCATATCGGTTAAACACTCCCTCCATAGCAGCCTTTGGAAGAACGGTGTCATGATTATCAATACGATTCTCATTCACCAATGGTCGAAAGTTAACTTTCCTAGTGACTTGTTCCGGTTTTAACACATTAGCAAACGACCTTGCTTCTTTAGGCGCATTTTCACTACCATTTACTTCATGACCAGAAGTAGACGCCTTCACCACATTCGAAGCAACACTAGGAAAGACCAAATTTGAAGTCACACGAGTATCCTGAACATCAGCATTAATAGGAGTCGCTTTAGTGCTCGAATCCAACCCACCCATAGAGGTACCAGCCTTATCACTATCAAGCCCCAACCCACACATGTTTGTTCCAGGTTAGACGTGCTCCAAGCAGATTCAAACGTAGTGTCCCCAAACAGATTACCATTGTGAGTGCTAGGGTTTCGGACAACCCTAGCAGCTTTACGTACCTCAGGAACATTAGTACCACCATCAATTGCGTGCTCACCTTTAATACGTTTTCATCTAGCATCTAACGCATTAATATCCAGCGTAGCATACGGATTAGATTCCTTATTCAAGCCAACTTGATCGGCCAAGTTGGTGGCTGCTTTTGCAGCTTTCAACGAAGAACTATCCTTGTTAAAAAAATCCTTTCTCCATCTCTCTAAACCCCACAAACAATCCAAAATATGACACACAAGCAGAATTAGAACAGCAGATTCGTACAAGTAAACCAAAACCCTAACTAAAAAAGTTAGGGTTTTAAACACAACGATCCAGTAACTAACCTCCTCCCATGATCCAATCGAATAAAACGATGAAAACAAGACCAGCAAGGAGTGATAAACCAAACTTAGCTGAATCAGATCAATAACGCAAGCCAAACCAGGTATACACCTAAAAATGATTTTTTGAAACCCTAATAAAACGATTCGTCAAAACTGGAACAAAACAGGAGAAACGCAGCACGAATCCAACCAAGAATCAATTAACAATGAAGTTAATCAGTAGCAATGGCAGATCGATGCAAAGAATCCCAAGATTGAGGCAGATTTGAAAAAAAATGATAAGGAGGTTTAGGGTTTGAAAAAATCGCCTAGAGAGAAACGGTTAGGGGTTTTTTGAGGTCGTAGTAACATCGAAGAATCAAGCCATAGGACTCCATCATCCAAACGCGCCCAATCATATGAAACAGATGAATCTCCTCAAAGATCTCAACGGTTGGACTGTTGACCACAATATGCCTGAATCTTGGTAGTAGTTTCACCGTATGACTAAAATACGCCGGTCATACTTCTTCTGCTCAAACGTCTTCCAAGTGTTCATCAGTTGAATCTTGTCTCCGTCTTTGCGCCTCTGGTTGATTCGTCCGGCTCCCTCCAGCAGCATCTTGATGTCTCCAGCAGCATTGCAGTCGGGTGCGACTTATTCTTCACGAACCTCTCCAGTTAAGGAAACAGTTGTGGCAAAACAGGGTCGGTACCATCATCTCCATCTAAACGATCAATAAATGAATGCGCGAAGATAGAATAACAAAATCAAATGCGAAAAGAAGAAGGTTGAATCAGCGAAGACAAAAGAACATCAAAGTCAAGACGAAAGCCTAATGTCTACCCAATTCCTCACAGGTAAAAGCCTAAGCTCTAAGGGTCAATCCTAAGGCTCATATGTTCACATGTCCTTATTACAAGTCGTAAACCTGGGCTCTGATACCATAATTGTAACACCCCAACCCGACAAGGGTAGAAGCATCACACTTATGGTGTCAAATCAGAACAATACATATAAACAACGCAAGCGGAAGTCTTATAATAAATACCAAAAGATAACAAGTCAACACGATTTGAACAATACAAGAGTTCCAAAAGATGTCCAAATGAAATGAAATATAACAATGTCTAAGTCTCCAAAATAAATAGCAATGGTATCCAAAAGTCTATGATGTCTAGGGTCAATCAACTCTCAGCATCCTACTCTCAATCCCAAGATAGCCCCCAGTTCCTAGCTTAATAACCTCCGCCAAGAGAAAAGAAACTGGTGAGCTTAAAAGCCCAAAGGAACAGAATATAACAATACAATAGCAATGAAATGAACTGAAGTCAAGATAAGAAACAATAGGCAATATATGAAGCGTAACAAAATATAGAGTAGGGTAAAAGAAAGAGGAAAGGGTCAGTAATCCACCACGAGCCAACAATACAGTAATATCAATAGGAGCAATGGTAGTCAAGTATCCAATAGTAACCATTGCATTCGGAGGCGTGACATCGGAATACCAAACCAATAGGAGGGGAGACCTCAAGTAGCCAGTGGAGTGATCAGCTCCCAGTATGTGAGGGGGTGTATTGCACACACGCACCACATCACCAGTACAATATATATATCAATAACAGTATAGTACAAATATAGGATGCATCCATACGCCCCTGCAGAAACAATAGTGGCCAAACAATATATATCCAAAGCGCGCATAATCAACACAGAATAGGGACGGTGTGGAGCATCACTCAACCACACTAGAGTCATGCCATTGGTACATCAATGACACGGACATGGAACCCCCATACCTAGTTAATGGCTCGGGTATCAAACTGACAGGTCAAAGCAAAAGGTCCAGAGTTTAGCAATATATAAGTCATCATAATCAATGGTTCAATATCAATGGTTCACAATTCAGAGGTTCATAGCAGTGGTTCAATATCAAAGGTTCATAGCATAAGTTCATAATCATAAGGTCCATATCAAAGGTTCAATATCAGAGGGTCAATAGCAAAGGTTCAATATCAAAGGGTCAATAGCAAAGGTTCAATATCAGAGGTTCAATAGCAACGGAATCATAGCAATGGAATATCATAAGCGAAACAAAGTTGAAGGATCAGAAAGTCATAAGAAACCCCTACTGAAAAGGGATAGAATATCTGTACCTTAGCAATTGAAAGCAAATGAAAATGTGAACATGAAGAAATAACGTCACGTCTTCTTCAACGAATCTACATGGATTACGGTTCGTATAGTACTTATTAGCTCATTTAAGTCATAACGGATTTATTACTTATATGAATCGTATTAATTTTTTTTAGGGTTTATCAAGTTAAACATATTCTTGTTTTAATAATAAACCGAATTAGATATTTTAGGGTTAAACCAATTTAGACACAAGGAATAAAACCATCAATCTCTATTTCGAACACCCACTCAAACAATCATATGAAGCACACATAGACGCACTTTCACGCCAATAATAACGAAACCCATAAGAGTAATGAAACACGCCATCCTTTAACTTCCAAACAAATTTACACAAGGCACACCAATTTACATATGAGATCATGCATGGAAGAATATACAAACTGAAACTCTTACATGATTACTTTTTTTGGTAAAGGGGAGTAATCCTGCACCCTGGTAAAATATATTATCCAAAAAACATTGAAGTACAACGGATGAGAGTGAGTCCCTCATCTCAGTCCCTAAGAATGACAAGCAATTCTTATAACTTACATATCCAAATACATCTAACAATGACTAAAAATAAAAATACAATAAATCTTAACTCAAATAAATACTTGAGTCTTCTTAGCCATCATAGCGATCCAGAACTTGCACATGAAGAAACCCATACCATGTTTCCACGCCTTCCAAGTAGTACTCCAATCCATGAATAAGAACCATTTCATGCAATACCACACTTACCAATAGATCCACAAACTAACACGAGTGAAGCCAAGTGTAGTGCGGACCATAACAACTCTACCATCAACACTAGCGAAGTGAATGATCAAGAAGCCAAAACATAAGCGAATAAAAACAGCTTCATGACCAAACTAGTAACATCCAATCAGAACCAACACATGCGATACAAAAAAAACAACCTGCCTTGGCTATGAAAATCAGGACACCTAACATCCAGTCATCACAATCACGCATAAGAGATCAGAACAGCCACAACCTCTCATGTTAACCCACCAAGACAGAAAATCAGCATGACTGATCCGTAAAACCTCCATAATATACAAACAAACATCAAAACGCAACCACAAGAGGAATAACATAATAGTAGAATCAGTATGGCCAATAATCCCCCATGATTGCGTACCAACAAATACTACTCCATTCATAGTTTGCAGCAGCAGACCATAACAAAGAGTAAACATCCCAGAAACAACGATCAATAGGGTTTCGACCCTAAATTCCATTAACAAACATCCCAAGTCAGCAGATGAAACGATCCAATTGCTAGGGTTTAAAACAAGTCTAGCTTAATAGTACATTGATCAGCAGAGCCGCCACTTCTTCTCAAATCCGGCCATAAACCAAACACAATCGTCCTCTCTACCCTTCCTATGTATGCAATACGATTTGTGGATTGTGTTTAATATCATAGAGGTGGCGGCTGGTGAGTTTTTGATTGACCGAAACCCTAATTCTCTTTATTTTCAATCGATTGCCTTTAATGGTGATTTGATTCTGCTTAGGGTTTCGTTAATTGTTCATAACCCTTACTATCCTCAATCGTATTCATCAAATATTTCTGGTGATTCGTTTTGTTAGGGTTTTGAACCAACTCTTGGGATCTGAATCGTTCCAATTATTCTTATGATTATAAGTCGGTTCCATACCGATTTATCTATATATAAGGGACGATATGTTGATATGTTTTTGTGCTTAACGAATATTAAACCTTGTTTGATGTTATTGGGTGCGATATGGGTTGATTGTATCTGATTGGTGGGCTGTTCTTTGAATTATATATCAAAGCTGATTGCTTTGATTCTTTCTCCTGTTGGTGCATTCGCTGGTTGGTGACTATGATTCTGATTGTGACTATGCATGTTAACCTTTTTGGGTTGTTTGTCGATTGCAAGTTCTAGTCCAGATGTGCGTTTGATGTATGTGGGTTTTAGAGAGAGATGTAAGTCAAGTTTGAAGGTAAGCTTGTTCAAAAACCTTCCAACATTCACAGATCTTTATTCGACTTCTTCATTCGTTGGTCTTGTGATCGTTCTTTGTGGTAATTGGAAGTTAAGGTTTGGGAAAACCCTAGTTTTGAGTCTATGGCAGGTTGTGTTCAAATCGAGTTGCATTCTGATCCTAATTGCTGGTTTGGTGCACAGAATCGTGTCATAGTGTAGGTTGGATCATAGGGGTGTGATTGTATTGGTCGCTTATTGTGGCTGATTGGGAAGTCGTGCTCTTGCTGGGTTTGTATGAAGTTCCTCGTATCTACTAAGGGACTGAGTTGCACGTGATTTTTACTTTGGTATTAATTCGTTCCGAGTAGGTCAATAGGGGTTGTTCATTGGAAGTTAAGGATGTAATCCCTATGTTTTTGGTACGACCAGAATCACGTCTGTGTTCACGTTCTTCGTATTGTTTGGTGATGCTTATTGGGATTTGGTTTTGCATCTAAACATACACCTTTGGAGCGAGTTTGCCCTTGCTGCTCTATCCGTGGTTTTAGAGTCCCTCACCAACCGTTGTATGTAATTTGTGAACTGATTTCACATTTGACGAGCCATGAATGTGGAAGTTAACAAGATCAAGATGTTGGGAAGTTAGGGGGTTCACCCTATTTGTTACCGATCACCTTTCTTGGACATAATTCTGATCATGAGGTCCTTGAGGGTTGGTTAATTGGAAGTTAGAGCTCTATGACGTCTTTGGAAGAATCAAGTGTTCTACTTGAAGCGGTTAACTTGTTATGTTTATTAGGCGTCGTAGTTTTATGTTCTATTATTTGTTATAAGTGTGGTTTGTCACTCTTATATAGTGGTTAGTGGTAAGTTATAAGAATGTTTTGTCATTCTTATATTTGTGTCTGTAAGTGTCCTAAGGGACTGTGGCGAGGGACATCACCCTCGTCCTTTGTACTTCAATGTTTTTTTGGATAATATATTTTACCAGGGTGAATTAACCCTTTTACCCAAAAAAATACATTGATCAGCAGCAGCACCAGAACACAAACCCACCAATCGAACCAATAATAAGGTCAAACCCTAACATTGCCATAAACGATCCGCAACATGATAATCAATAGCAGCAGGATCAATGAAGAACAAGTAGGGTTTTTGAATAAGGTCCCTAAAACTTAACTTCCATCTCTCTAAAACCCACGTTCATATCACAAATATCTTGATTAGAACATACAAATAACAAACAATCCCTTGCAAAGGTTGATGTTCCAGCAAATCCATAAGATACGACCCCTAAAGTTAGGGTTTCGTAAAACAATAAGCACAGCAAGTTTCAACCAGATTGCACCATGTATTCAGTGCAAACCAATCCCCAAATCGCTCCCTTATATGTGTATCAGTTATAAACCGACATAAGATAATAGAATAGGAGGGATGATTTAAAAAACGAAACACTAAATAGAACAGATCCCGTAAAGAATCTATTGGTTAGGGTTACGGCTGCATCGAACAGAAAACCCTAATAGGGATCAAAGGCGAAACCATAATAAGATCGACAATGAATAACATGTAATCTAACCACCAATCAAAAGACCAAAGAGTTAAATTACACCTTCGATGCAGCAAATAAAAAAGGATGATATCCTTAAGAACCCTAGCAATAGGGTTGGAAAAGTGAAGAAAAACAGCACGCCACCACCAACTAAACACCAAATCTTCAAACCGATTGCATACCAAGAGGTAGAGAGGCGGTTGAGAAGAGATGGATTGGCCAGAATATGATAGGGCAGTGGCGGCCGGATGTCTCCTTGAGAGAGAATTTTTTTTCCTCTTACATGATTACTATGTTTAGAAAAAATGATCATGCTCTAATATCACATGACCCACAATACAAATTCTTAGTCGACCCACACACACCTTTAAAGATACTTATATGAAACCTTTAAAGACATTTAAAGATACACTCGTTCACATGCCAATGACTCCATTCAATTCACAGATTAGTAAAGCATGCAATTACATATAATGACTATATTTAGCACCTGGTCATGCAATTTCATTCATCACATGCAACTAGATTTATAACCCATTAAAAAACACTTATATGGCAAAACACATCTAACATGCAAACGTGATACTTAAAAGTCCAAAGTCTAGACATAAACAATTAACATGCAAACTAATTAATAACACGATTTGATGACTTCTTAATTCAGATTTTAACTTGCATTCAAAAGACCTTATAAGACTTACTACTGATCACCCACACAAGCACACCTAAACGACCATAAACTCTTCCAAACAAACCCATCCGACCACAAATTATAGGACGCAACAGCAGGTTGTGAACATGTTTTTACGTTGGCATCTTCATATCAAAACTAATATGAAGTATATTGATAAGTTTTTGGGTAAAGGGGAGTAATCCTGTACCCTGGTAAAATATATTAACCAAAACTTTTAAGTACAACGGATGAGAGTGAATCTCTCACCTCGGCCCGTTACATGGGCAACAGACACGCACTAACAAATGCATATTAACCAAACAAAATACATAAGAAAGACATGTCAATCTTATGAACTACCAAACATTCAAAATTACTTCCTACCGCGACCTAAGAGACTAACATCATACATGTCACACATATCCTCCAAGTGTCTCGGTAAATCGTAGACTTGAGCAGTATAATCATCAAAGTCATCAAGTTCTAGTCCGCCACCACCCCAGAAGCCAAAAATGAAGCCATAGGGTTATCCGGCTCCAAAACCTCATCCTCATCACTATCAGAACAAGTCACATTCTCGACTTTAGAGAATGGATTACTTACCTTAGTTCATGAGAAGAAGTCGTCTCCGGAGCTTAATAGGCGCATCAATATCAACACGAGATTCCTTCCCCGAGACCATCCATACCGCTTCCTTAGTACAACCGAAGAATTCCCAATCTTCGCCTCATCGTAGTAGAATCAACCCGCATTACTTGGGATGCCCGAGTCATCTGGCACCTCAAGAGTCCCAAAAGAGTTAGATGTAGTAATAGGTGTACCTTTAGTATTAACACTAACAGCTTCCGGTGTCTTCATCTTTGCAACATATACCTGCTTCCAAGGTGCAAATCTAGGACCCTTACCCATATTAATACCACTAGACATCTTCATACCTTTGGGTTTGGCTTTTCGATTCTGCACCACCTTAAAACCATCATCAGGTTCTTCCAAGGTTGAGTTGGGAGCAACATCATTATGCTCCTTAATACTCTTAGGACAACAAGTATTAACATGCCCAAACACTTTGCATTCCGCACAATGTGGAGCCTTCCATTCATATTCCACCTTGATACTTGCCGTAGTAAAACCACTATCGTCCTTTTTAGGGATCGCCATAGTCACCACATGCTTTATCTCAGATTCTGATTATAATTCCACAAGAGCACGTGCAAAACTAATGCGACCCCATGAATCAACACACATGGAACTAGTAAAAGCATCTAACATAATCGGCTTACCCACCTGAGTAGCAATAAGGCTCAACCCATCTTCCGAATATGCAAGTAATGGCACATTATGCAATTTAATCCACACGGGAACTTTGGTAACCTCACTTTTAGACAATAATACATCAAGAGTCCATTTAGTAAGGATGAGTGGTGAGTTACGAATAATCCAAGGGCCCCGTTGAAGGACATTATCAACACCCTCCTTAGAATCAAATTTGAAGAGGAACACACCATCGTCATTCTTCATAAGTTTCTTCAACCCAAATTTACCCCACGTATTAGTGACATAGTTTTGGACCAAAGGAAACGCAATATTCTTACCAACAAAGAAACCAACAAGGGTGTTATCATAACGATTAAAGACACCCTCCATAGCAGCTTTAGGGAGGACCGTATCATGATTAGCAATATGATGCTCATTCACCAGTGGTCGAAAGTTAACTTTCTTAGAAACACGTTCCGGGTTTAATACATTAGCAAACGACCTACCCTCCTTAGGTGCCTTTCTAGAAGCATTCACGTTCGGGGCAGAAGTAGACACATGTACCCCATTCCTAGGTGCAACCGACTCACTTTCCATCAAAACAAGACTAGGAGATTGCAACTTTGATTTCAATACAATATCTTGATCTATAGGAGTCACGTTAACAGAATCCAACCCCTCATTATTCCAACTAGATTCAACCGAACCATCCTCAACCTGATTACCATCATGCACGCTAGGGTTTCGCAAAACCCTAGTAGCTTTACGTGGTTCCAAAACAGCAGCATCAACATCACATCCATGCTGACCTTTTAGACGTTTTAACCTAGCTTCCAAGGCAGTAATATCCAGTGATGCAAACGGATTAGCGTCCTTGTTCACACCAACTTGATCGGCCAAGTTGGTGAATGCAGATGTAGCTTCCTTTTCGGCCACTTTAGTGGCTGTTTTAGCAGCCTTCATTGACAAACCTTCTTTGTTAAAAAACCCTTTCTCCATCTCTCGAAACCCCAAAAACAATCACTCAAAATACACGCAAACACTTAGACCAGCAGCAACCATAAATCGAACAAAACAGTGAAACAATGAAAACCCTAACTGGAAGTTAGGGTTTAATACGCCAAAAAATCCAGAATCTAACCGTAACCCACCATGTTGATCGTATAATAAATATGTTAATATGTAGCGATCAAGAAAACAAAGGTCGGTTCCAAACAACCCTAAAACAATCGATTACAATCAGAGGTGGCACTGGAAGCAATAATAAATATGTTAAGTTTTGGTAGTTATGAAGACCGGTTGTATCTTTTGCACTAGGAGAATTGACCATAGGACGTTAGTGTGATTGGTTGTGAGGATTGACAACCCTTGTGTGCGAATTGACCATAGGATCACCCTCTGGGTTTGATGAACTTAAGAAGTTAGATGTGTGGCCTAAGTTCCGACCGGTCGGGCCACACAAAGAAATAATCTAGCATAGAAGACTCAAATGAATTTGTTTTGGAATGAGCACTTGGAAGGCGGGGAAACTTGTATGGGTTTCTTCATGTTAAAGATCTGGATCGCTATGATGACTTTGAAGACCTAAGTGTTTATATTGTATTTTTATCTTAAGTCATTGTTAGTTGTATTTGGATTTGGTAGTTATAAGAATGGCCTGTCATTCTTATACAGTGGATTGGTTAATGTCCTTAGGGACTGAGATGAGGGATTCACTCTCATCCATTGTACTTCAATATTTTTTGGTTTATATACCAGGGTGCAGGATTACTCCCCTTTACCCAAAAAAGAAATAATCTAGCATGTAGCGGCACTTAATGACTCAAACTAGTGTATCGTACTTCCGCTTTCTACAGAGAAGAGTGCTAGGCGAATTGACCGTAGGAGTCTAGTGACACTCATGCCCCACTTGAAGCGATAGAAGGCTTACTAGAAAAATAGTCATTATGTGATATGAAGAATGATTAGGCTAGCACACTTTCTCTCTACTGAATTCAAACCAATTTAATTTTTGCTTTTCATTTCTGTTTATTAGTTTAATCAATCAATCAATCAATGAAACCCCCTTTAAAACGTGACATTTGACTTAAATTAGGATCCTAACACATAGCTCTTGGGACGACCTCCGCTTTACCGAATACTACACTACACATGACCGGGTACACTGCCCGTTAGTGCATAAGATAGACCATAGGTAGACGAGACCATTATAAATATTAAAACCTGGTCAGAAATCCTGCATCACTACTCCCAAGTGATTTATTAACATTTTGCTTTCACTTAAAACCTCCTCAATCAAATTAAAAAGAAGCTATAAAGGTTGGATTCCTTTGTCTTATTTTTTTATCGTTAAAACTTAGTCATATAGTTCATGTGGAAATGGATAAATATGTCAATTGCATAAATACGTATGATGGATTAATGGGTGACGGTGAAACCGTGGAAGTGATTGGCAACGTAGAGAAGGCAAAGATAATAACAAACGCTTGAACAAAAAATATACATGCTTTTAAATTTATCCACTGAGATTCACTCTTTCACTTTATTAAAAACACTTCGTTCAAAAAAAAACTTTAGTAAAAACACACACGCGATGTTAGATGCTTTCCTAAAAAACACATTTTTCTAATCTAACATCGAATTGAGTTGAACTTTAGTTGGACTCGGCTCAGCTTATTATCAGATATACATGAGCCCTCGTTACTCTGGATGATGGCGCGAGGAACCCACCGTGGTTGGGCTGGTGGGTTGTGGCACCATAGCCACCAGCTCACGCCAAAGTTTTTTTTTTCTTTTTTTTTATCATTATTATTTTTAATTGGAACATTGGAAAACGGGTGGAAACAAAAAAAATAGTCGTTGGAGGGATGTTTGTAACCGTTTATATTTTGGTAATAAATCCCCACTTTTTTTAAACTTTTATCCCTTTAAAAATCATATAAATACCTTATTATTCTTCCAATTTTTAAATACACTACCATTATTATTTATCTCCAAACACCTAAAACAATACTTATTTTTTCTTTAAAACCACTATGAATCCCAACAACGATGGTGTAACACCCCCATATTTTGATATACGTCGCGGAATAAGTTTGGGGTATTACTTCATGGTTCACAGTCATAATAATAAAAAACGTCTCAAAAAGAGACGTTTTAAATGAAATAGTTATCATTCATTTATTAAATCAGAGTTTACATAAAAGAGGTCCTAGCGAAAATTATTGAAATACATGGTTATTTTATGAATGATAACGAAATGGACGCCCTTTTTATAAGAAAGTCTGTAGCCACTCCGTGCCAAGTCATGCTTTAGTACCAGAGATAAAACATGCTAGAAAGTCAACACAAAGGTTGAGGGAATCCATAGTGTTTTGTATAATAATCAGTTGAACACAAGTTGAATAGTAGTAAAACAATAATATTTCAGTAAAGTATATGACACGCAAACTTTAACAGTTGGACATCATAAAAATGACGTAGGTTACAAACATAATAGTGATGATGTGAGCAACAATGCCCTCGGGTAGGAGCTTGCCATTCTCCTATTTGTTCTCAAATAAAGTGCATTTGGTTACCTATCTGGCTAACACAAATAGGGCATCAACTACTAATAGATCTATCCACGATATTCGCGTTCACTTGCAAGTGATTAATGGCTCATGATATGAGGGACTTTTAGTGGCAATAGAGGGTACTTAGGCAATAGCAATCAGGAAAGCATACAGAAAATACTTGTGTTCGGGTTTGTAGCATGTATCTCCCCACGAGTTTTGTAAAATGCATAAAACTGGGACTATGAACTCACCTCGGTGATCTGATTAGAATACTTGTCAACTTTGAGCAACGTCGGTGTTACTTTGACTTAGTTGACCCCGACAACGCCGTAACATGGACTTTAGTATAGTTTGGACTATTGATTGATTAAAAGCCGAGAAGTCATCACTCGTGCTTGTGGACTCGAAACGAATAATGATATGAAACTAATATTGGAAATTGACGAAACATATATATGAAAATGCTAATAAACTATGAAATATTAATAATAAAAAGGCTTTTATACCAAAAATATCGATAACAAGACTTATCTTGTTATTTACGGTTTTAAATAGAAACTAACGACTAAAAATGGAAATGCTTTATAATAAATAAGTAATTAATGTTTCGAGTACACGTTTATCGAAATATGTCAATTATGGGCATTTAATACTATTTTCAAGTATTCATTTACTTACGTTGTATGCATGGGTTACGGAATACCTAACATTAATAGTGTTGATCCACGTAGGTAGCAGACTTATTAGGTTGACGAATCTAATAAGATCCCGCTAGGTACGTTGGGTAACCTTATTAATGGGTGAATTATCCTTATGACTCTTTAGGATGCGACCGGTTTATGGGATAATAAGCGACACGAATAAATAAATGAGTTTATCGAGTTGACGAATTTGATAAGGTCTACTATTTATTCCGAAACTTATTGGACTATGGAGCTTATCGCTTAGATGTCTCATTGTGTTGCATTGAGTCGCATATTGGTTGTTTGAGTGCATTCATGGCATCATATTGAGTCGATATACCCACATGAGGATACCAAACACTAGGACTAAACGGTGAAACGAGACATTTTTGGAAATAACGAAATGGAATACATTGGGGTAGATAACGTTGATTTTGGGAAATATATATTAAAATTGGTTTACACTAATAGGTTGTGCCTCGATGATTCTTGTCTTGTGATTACTGTTATCTTCGCTAGTGTTTATTCGTGCGTTGCTTGCTTGAGGTGAGTTTCATAGCCCCATTTTTATCTACGTTTTTAACTAAATTGGGGTGAGAATCATGCTATTGTTTTTGAACCTTTAAAACTATTTAGATTTGCTTATGTGCTTGACTGTTTAGATAGATGTGCGATAGTCGTTGACTTAGACTAGGGTAGCAATCCTAATTGCTATAACTGTTGCCTAGCTAAGAATAGACTTCTACCTCGATCTAGTCCGGGGTTGGAAATTGTTCTAGATTTTGCCACGACAGTGCTAGACTAGAGTCACTGGGCCCGTGTGATCACTGGATGCGTGATATGGATTGTGATATCGGATATGAAACGGTTTGTGAATGATGTTTATCTATCTTAAGTCTCGCATAGCAAGTCAACTCCTACAGGTCTACTATGTTTTTATTGAACTTAAACCTATGAACTCACTAGCGTAAGCTGACCTTTTAGCATATTTTCTCAGGTATTTGAATGATGTTTGGAATACGTGTTCGGTGGAAGCTTGGCAAGGAGGCATGGTTCAAGGATCATATTTGACTCTTTAAAATTATGGGGACCTATTTTATTAAATCATGTTTTGGGCCTAATATTTATACTTTTGGATTAATGTTTTGAATATTTAAATTTGGGATTGGTTTTGAATGAAAATAACTATCTTGTTTGCTATACTTGTGTGAGATACCAATCCAGTCATGCCTTGAAAACTTGATTAAGTCTTCATTTGTCTTGAGATGGGGAGTGTTCAGATTGGTATCGAGCCGGTTATAGAAACTAGGTATTTAATAAACCCTAAACTATAACCACTTTTTAAGAAAATTGATCCTCGACCGACGCACGCCCGCTTGCCAAGCCGAAGCTTCTTATTTGATTATGGTATGAACTACGATTTGACTTATGAGACGTTATGTTTTGGGATATGATTATTGATTTTGGGTAAATGTGATGCGATTATCGAGATATTACGGATTTGATTTGAGTTATCGATATGTTATGATTTTAGGATTTTGAGCTCGATTGATTTGATATGGGATTATGTGATAGAACTGAACTTATGTATTTTATTTAAAGGCATATTTTGAGTAATGCGGTACCTCTACTTTTAAAACTTTCATTATGTGATATATGTTTTGGTTGAGTTGATGCGCTTATTAAAACTAGTTGTTTTCAAACACTTTTACCTACCCTATGCCATTGTCACAGACTATGCCTTCACTAGCTTTTGATGTGTCTGAGGAGGTCCTTGCTGTTGCTAGTTCCCCAGCATTGACTCTCATGTCGT
Source organism: Chrysanthemum makinoi (assembly GCA_910596185.1). NCBI lineage: Eukaryota > Viridiplantae > Streptophyta > Magnoliopsida > Asterales > Asteraceae > Chrysanthemum > Chrysanthemum makinoi. Next base: position 226,528,538 of record OU343225.1, on the reverse strand, counting down.
TCTTGCAGGTGATCCCTATGAGATTACCCGTCACTCTAGTTCATCATCATCGACGCCCTAGATCATCTAGGCAGCTCACTTTACATCAAGTCTTAGCACGAGCCCAGACTCCTAGACTTGCTCATAGTACTGCCCGCATGTCCGTGAGACCACCATCATCACCTATCCGCTTAGCAGCCCACTCTCTTCTGTCATCACCCTCAGGATTCACCCGCACAGAGACTCCAACTCATGGACTCTCCCTCTGAGGATGAGGGCGAGGAGGAGCATGAGGTCGAGGAGGAGCATGAGATTGAGGAGCAGTATGTAGATGAGGATGAGGATCCTCGGGAGGAGGATGATGAGGATATCCCAGAAGGGGTACTCCCTCCATTAGAGTCCTGCACATTCTCCAGGACCAGGCTCTCCTTTGCACGAGCGATTCTCTGGACGACCTTTTGATTTCAATTCACTCATTTACAGAGATACGTATCCCGTTAGGATCTGAGATACCATTGGAGATTGCTTTAGAGCCCGAGGAGTATGGAGGTACGGGTCTGATCTGGAAGAGGATTATATCCCAGAATATTAGTCTTAGTAGGTTGTCAGATCGATTAGACGGAGTGAGGACCGTGTAGAGGATTTGAGGATAGATTTGACTAAGATGGAGAAGAAGTCGATGGCCCTGAGAGAGGGTCTGTCGGGACTTTATGAGCAGGTAGGAGACCGGCACGCAGAGTGCTTGACAGCCCAAGAGGCAGACCAAGCGCTTCGGTGCAAGATCGATGAGCTGGAGAAGGAGGTCGTGAATCTTAGGAAGGATTGTGACTCTCAGCGTTTGGGGATTTTGTCACTATGGAGAGTGATGGATGATGTTTGAAGATCATTTAGGAGTGCCCGTAGTCGTGGCTAGATAGTGTTAGATTCATGGCTTTGTACCATCTTGAAACTGAGTAGTACTTGGTTCGAGATGTAGATCTATCATAGTTGTCTTATTAGTATCGTTGTTAGGATCGTTTTATGTATTCCACCTTGAAACCTATGAGTTATGGTTATTGGAACGTGCATCCTTTAGTTATGATTCGGTCTCTGATTGTTTCGTTCTGGTATGGCATTATCCTTGTTGACCTTGATTATGTATTCGAGAGTTATTTGGTGATCCTTGGAACCCAACCCTATCTTTTTAGATGAACGTGAACTTATGAAACTGTTATTCTTGCCTTCAGAATGATGGCAACAAAACGAAACCCGCCTAGGAACAACCGAGCAAGTCCTGCTGTTGAGGTTGCCCTGTCGCGTAGAGGTCGTCGTCGACCCGACCACTCCACCTGAGAACACGAACACCGATAACCCTTGTAGGAAACCCGATTGTGAACGACCGTGCTGAGAATGGTCTGTTCCACAAAACCCTCCACCGTGAACCCGCCCACATTGACCACTTGTGGCCTTGAGTGTCGAACTCTAAGCTGAGAGTCTAATCTCTAACACCTCACGGTGGAACCCCAGCCGAATCGAACTTCGAGGTTGTACCTACAAAGAGTTCCGATCTGTGGTCCCATCGGATTGGGCGAGGGAGTAGTTTACCTAACTAGGTGGTTGGAGAAAAATGAATATGTGTTTACCGTTAGTAATTGTGATGAGGATTGTAAGGTTAAGTATGCAACATTTATCTTGAAGGAATGACGTTGACACGGTGGAACAACTATCATAGATCGTTAGGAAGTGATGTAGCTTATAGCATGGCTTGGAGCGGTTTAAGGCTCTTGATTAAAACTTACTTGTCCTAGGAATGAAGTTAAGAAGCTAGAGATTGAGTTCTGGAACCATAAGGTTAAGGGTACTGACATGACAACTTACAATCATCGTTTCCAAGAGTTGTCGTTGCTTTGCCCTGATATGGTTCTCACTGAAGACCTTAAGATTGAGAGGTATATTGATGGATTGCCTTTAGCTACTCGAAATGATGTCATGCTGCGAAAGCGGGTTAATTTGCATGAGGCAATGTCCAGTGGCTCAGTTTGATGGACGAAAGTGTATTAGAGGTAGGAGAAAGGGTAAGAGTGATAGAAGTGATAAGAGGAAGAAGGGAATGAAGTTGTTAGGGAATGGCAACAAACGGCATGGGACGGCCGATTGTTGCGTAGCCATAGGAAGGAGAAAAGGAAGGGTTATGAAGGTGTAGACCCATGTGTGGTCGTTGCAACCAACACCACCATGGTACGTGCTTTCCGAATGTGTGTGAAATGCTCTAAGGTAGGACTCTTGGCCAAAGCGTAGGTCTCGACCACTGGCGCATCTTTGTTTGATCTTGTTGCAGTGCGTTCCTACTCAATAATCGTTATGCTTCCATCTTGTCGATCTTGCGAGATGTAGGATAGTTTTGTATCCACCGACTTTATGCCATTACTAAGAATCTCCCAAACACCTCTAGGGTTTAGTTACGATGTGGAATTAGCTAATGGGTATAGAGAGAAGATAGACAGTAGTAGAGTTGTACCTTAAGTTTCCTAGACCACCCAGCATAGACCTATTGCCGTTACCTTGGGAAGTTTTGGCGTCATTATCGGAATGGATTGGTTGTCGAAGAGCGGTGCACATCATCTTCGATGAGAGAAGATCGATGTGTACCGTATGGCGGGAAAAGTTCTCGGCATACAAAGGAGATGGGAGCGTGGAAGTCCTTCGGTTGAGCATCATCTCTTGTATTAAGGCTCAGAAGTACATCGATAGAAGAGGTTGTCTTTTCTTGGCTAAATTTGAAAAGCGAGGAGAAAAGAGTGAAAGACACCTTAATGATGTACCCCGTCGTTAGAGATTTCGGATGTGTTTCCCGACGATCTGCCGGGGATTTGTTCGACAAGTGGAATTCAAATAGAGTTGATACCGGTGCTGCAGCCGTAGCCCGGGCACCTTATCGACTTGCTCCAAGAGAATTGGAGGAACTATCTAAACGATTTGCGAATTGTCGAGAAGGATTCATTCGACCAAGTTCGTCACCGTGGGGAGCACGGTGTTGTTTGTGAAAGAAGAAGGATTGTTTGGATGTGTATTGATTATAGGGAGTTGAATAAGTTGACGGTGAAGAATCGATATCCGTTACCTAGAATAGATGACCGTTTGACCAACAAAGGAGCTAGTGTCTTTTCAAGATCGACTTACGATCGGCTATCACCGACTTAGAGTTCGAGGAGGATATCCTAAGACGGCGTTTAGGACTCGTTATGGGCACTATGAATTCCAAGTGATGTCATTTGGTTTGACGGCCCGGCGGTTTTCATGGATCTCATGAACCGAGTATGTAAGCCATATCTGGATAAGTTTGTGATAGTATTCATAGACAACATCTTGATATACTCAAGTAATGAGAACCGAGAGCATTTGAGGCTCATTTTAGAATTGTTGAGAGGAGAAGGCGTATGCCAAGTTCTCTAAGTGTGAATTTTGGATCGTCATTACAATTCTTAGGTCACGTGATAGATAGTCGAGGTGTTCATGTTGACCCAGCTAAGATTGCGGCCATTAAGGAATGGACAGCCCCTAAGAACCCATCGAAGTCCGCCAGGTTCTAGGTTTAGAGGCTATTATAGGAGATTCATTGAGGATTTTCCAAAATAGCTAAGTCGCTAACCCGACCTGAAGGGCGTTAAGTGAATGGGAGAAAAGGAAGAAGAAGCATTCCAACCTGAAGGAGATGTTGTGTAGTGCATCCATCCTAGCTTTACGAAGAGGCGAACATTGTCGGTGTCTTTAGCGGCCATAAAGGCTTAGGTGCTGTTTTGATGCAACGGAGAAGGTGATTGCTTATGCATCCGACAACTTAGAAGCATGAGAAAAACTACGCCACCCATGATCTGGAGTTAGGTGCTATAGTGTTTGCCCTTAGGATAGGAGACATTATCGTATGGAACCAAGTGTGTAGTATTTACCGACCATAAGAGCTTGAAGCATATCTTAGATCGAGAAAGGCGAATATGAGACAGCGTCGTTGGTTAGAATTGCTTAGTGATTATGACTGTGAGATTCGTTATCATCCTGGTAAGGCTAATGTGGTGGCTGATTTACTTAGTCGTAAGGATAACATTCCACCATTACTCGTTCAATCCCTAGGAATGACCATTGTTTCACCTCTACCATCTCAAACCTTAGTCGCCCAAGCCGCGACATTGACGGAAGAGAACCGTCCTTACGAGAATCTTCATGGAATGGTAGAAAGTGAAAATGGCTTCTTGAAGCGTTTCGATGGAACCTTATGCTTCAAAGACAGAATCTGGATACCATTTCATGGTGGAATCCGTGAGTTGATTATGCACGAGTCGCATAAGTCCAAATACTCTATTCATCGGAGGAAATAAGATGTATCAGGACCTTAGAAACTCTTGGTGGCCTAACATGAAAGCCGCCAAGCTCGGTATGTCGGTTGGTGCTTGACTTGTTCTAAGGTAAAGGCGAACACCGAAACCCTCGGGACTCTTAGTTCAACCCGAACTCCTAGAATGGAAATGGCAGCGAATCACCATGGATTTTATCACCAAATTACCAAGAACAGCTAGCGGCAATGACAAGCTCGCTCGACTGTACCAAGCTTTAAAATGATATTTGTGACCTATGCATTAAGGAGATAGTATCGCGTCATGGAGTACCGATATCTATCATTTTCGATCGAGATAGCTTTTTTACATCCCACTTTTGGAGATCCTTACGATCGGCGTTAGGAACAAACACGGATATGAGCACTACTTATCACCCTCAAACCGATGGTCAGCGAGAACCATTAGAGACCTTAGAGGATATATGCTTAGAGCACGTGTTATCGATTTCGGCAAGGCTGGGAGAGACATCTCCTTTGGCGAATTCTCTTACAACAATAGTTATCATTCTATTAAAGGCTCCATTTGAGCTTAGTATGGTGAAAATGTCGTTCTCTGTTTGTTGGGCTGAAGTTGGCGAGAGTCAACTTACGGTCCCGAACTTATCCTAGAAACCTTGAGAAGATAGTTGATTAAGTAACCGTTTGCAAACATTTCGAGATAGACAAAAGAGTTATGCCTTAGATGGGGCGTAAACCCTTAGAATTTTAGGTTGGAGATCGTGTTATGTTAAAGGTTTCTCCTTGGAAAGGAGTGATTCGTTTTGGAAAGCGTGGAAAACTCAATCCCCTATATATTGGTCCCTTTCCAATCCTGGAAAGAATCGGACCGGTAGCATACCGCCTAGAGCTACCTTCGGAATTAAGTAGTGTACACAATGTCTTTCATGTTAGTAATCTTAAGAAATGTCTTTCGAAGGAAAACATAGTTGTGCCTTTAAGGTATTGATGAGAAATTGAATTTCGTTGCGGAACCGATTGAGATCATGGATCGTGAGATTAAACGGCGAGAAGCATAGCCGTATTCCGATTGTCAAAGTTCGTTGGAACTCCCGACATGGACGGAGTTCACTTGGGAACGTGAGGACGTTTTCTGTAGGAAGTATCCTAAACTGTTTATGACATCAAGCAACTTCGAAGTGAAACCGGGATGGGGTTTCTTAGATTTGGGAGGGCTGTGACAACGGTAATTTAGGGAGTCTATTTTAGGTAACGCATTACGTTAAACTAAACCGAGTTTTGCCTTTAACACTATTTTTATCAACTGTGACTTGATTTTATATCGTCTATTGGTTTTATGGTTTATTTCATTATTGACGAGTTATCGGTGTGAGTTTTAACTCTTTTGGTAGGCACTATTCGATTCGACACTAGAAAGCCTAAAGCGACAAAATAACGTAACTTTTAGACCGTAATTCGAAAATTGGCAAATAAATAGTCAAAACTCATGGAAAAACATAAATAATGATAATAGAAAGTCAAATGGTGTCATTAGGACACTTTCGGGGGACAATATATGAGCTCGGGAATGGGTAAACAGGATAGTTCTGAAAAATGACGCTTTCGACCCTTCCTTTTTCCCTCTAGCCGGCCACCCTCCCTCCCTCTGTTTTTATTTTTAGTCCTCCCACCCAAGTATATATACCCTCATCTCATCCCATTTCACTCTTTTATTTCTCTCACTAAAAACACACACACACACCCACTTTCTCTCTCTAACTCTCTCTCTCTCCTCCAAATTAAATAAACCCTAACCCTAAACCACCCATAGCCCGCGCCCCTATTTCGGCCACCTCCGGCCAAATTCCGGCGAGTGAGCATACACCTCCACCACTATCTTAAAGATCTTTTCATCCTCTTTGCAACCATATATGGCACGCGCCATATAGACCTCCATAACACCTTCAAATTTTGAAATTAAGATTCGTACTTTTAGGGTTTTCATCCAAACTTGTAGATCGGGTTGTAAAAAGGTAAATGGAACATGGGTCATGCTTATTTTGGCCATGGAAAGCCATGAATTGGTCTTATGTGGCTCGACCATGGTGTAATTCTTAGGGCTTTTGGTTTAAACATGGGATTAAATTTAATTAACACTTAAATAAACATGTAGCTAGTGATTTGGTATCATGTGGTGTGTCATATTGTTGGGTTTTTGCATTTTAGGTCTAGTTTCATGTTTTTGATTAGAAATAGTTTATGGGTTTGATGTTTGGTTAATGATTGGAGGTTGATTGATTGTGTTTGGATGTTATGGAAGTGATGTGGGAGGTGTTTGGTTGTGCATATGGGGCGTACAAGCCACCAAACCCACGTATGGGTGTGTTTGGGTGGCGTACGTGACCTCAGGACCAAGGGTCGGGTTAGAGTTGTCGAGTGTGCTTGTAGGTTGATGTTGTTGGTGTTTTGGATGAGGCGCGTGGAGCGAAAAGCTTCTAGAGCCTGTTGGTTCCGCGTGGTCTTAATTGAGTAATGAGTGTCATGACCATTAGGGTCATAACATTGGTTTCGGGTATATTTGGTTGGTTGATTTGTTGGCGAGATTGTTTTGAGTTGATTTGGGATCGAATACATAACTTGAATTCCGGCCGCCACTTCCTCTTCCTTATCTGACCATGCCCTCCTCCTAAACCGCCTCTCTACCTTTAAAACAATTGTTTTAGGATTGTTTGATCCTGATCTAATTCGTTTTAAGGTATGCAATCGGTTTTTAGGGTTGGGATTTATCAAGGAAGGAGGCGTGCTGTGATATACCCTATTAATTTTAGGGTTTCGGGTATATGATCGTATTCCTGTTCTGTTCCATCATTCATGCCGTTTTGACGATCCTTAGTGATTATCAAATCAATTTTTTCTGGGTACGATCTGGTGGTTCTTTAGCAGATGTCAGTGGTTATGTTTGTGGGTTTTTTTTTGGTAAAGGGGATAACCAAAAAAAGTTAAGTACAAATGGAATGTGGCTGATGTACCACATTAACCTCAAGAAAAAAGCTTGATAAACTAGTGCTTATGACATGCCATAAACACAACAAACCTAGCTGAATTACAAATCACCTAACTAGGTAAATAAATAAGAAAAATCTTGAATCAATCAAGCGTCTGCGCATCCACCAAAGGCCTCGAAGGGAGCAAGGCGACCCAAGAAGTTTGCCTCACTTAAAAACCCTTTCAAGAAAAACCCATAGGGAAAAACGGATAGCAAAGGAAAAATTACTGTACCCACACGGCACTCCTCGTGAATAATAAGACAAGAGCTTGGAATCTTCCATTTATCCAACGATAGCAAGGGACCGAGAGGTTATCCTCTTAAATTTGAAGGTAACCAGCTTCAACCGGACGGTATTGACAATTACTTGAACCACTTCACAGCGGTGACTTCTTCTCTTGAAAAGTCTTGAATTGCGTTCCATCCATAAGTAATAAGCGTGCTTGTGTAAGTAAAAACGAGAGTATGCTAGGAACTGACGACCTTTAGATATAGGCAGCAGGACGTAATAACATCATCCAAAATAGGAGGGCGCCATCCATTCACGATAAATCGGACCGTAACCAAACACGAATAAGTGACACTCAAAAACAAGTGAGGGTGAGAATCGGAACCGCATCACCACGAAGGACATCGAAGATTGATCAACATCAGGACCAACATTGATTCTCGAAGCCTATCTTGCGTCTTCAACACGTTTAATAACAAGCCACATATGTATAGCATGTCGGGGGATACAATGAGGAAACCATGGAATATTAAACCACTCAACCCGTCAGCCTAGTCTTGAAGAATCCCAAGCACGAGCAACTGAAAAATCTCTAAAGTTGCCCTCCAAATCACGCCACACTAAACCATCCTCATTACCATTAAGAAGAATAGGAATCGGGAGGCTAAATAAATTCGGAAATCTAGATAACCAATCCACAGGCCACTTCCAATTACCGTTAACAATAACATCAGAAACCTTATCCGATAGGCTAAAACCAGCTCACACAATGTCCCTAGCAGTGAGCATATCACGGATAGGGCTCACATCACACCACATATCAAACCATATAGAAGTGCTTTTACCATTATTGATCTTATGCCATATGTAAGGACGTACCTTGGGTCTAATTCTTGAAGCTTACGCCAACTCAACTAACATCACCCAAGCAAGGACATCCAAAAGCTTCTACCACGTACTTTATATGAATGAATCCATTTAACCCACAATGGCTCCTTATGGGTCAGAATACTCCAAATGTGCGTTGTCATAAGAGCAATATTAAAATCACCAATCGACGCAATACCAAGGCCACCTTCTTGATGGGGCACAAAGCGATTCCACGCAACCTTGGCCTTACCCCTTTTCATTTCACCTTGACACCATAAGAAACCCCTCAAAAGCTGTTCCAAATCATGAATGATACGAGTAGGAAGGATAAAGACGAATCCCAAAATATATGCATTGAGGACAAACCGATCGACCAATTGAAGCCTACCAAAAGAGATAGAAATTTATGCATGTCGTTCACATGACTTTCCAACTTTCCACAAGAACCTTACAATCCCTATAAAGAAGCCTGGACGATATAAGTGGGACACCAAGGTACCTAACAGAAGAGCACCTTCGCAAATGGCATAGACCCGAAGAATAGTAGCTTTCAAATCATTAGGAACATTACAAAAAGAAACTGTACTTTTCGGGATACTTGGGATAAGACCGAAACATTCTTGAACTCCTCGAGAGCTTGCATAATAACATTAACCGAATCACGGATGGCCTCTAGAAAATAAGAAAAGATCATCTCACAAAACAAAGATTAATAATCTCTGCCTTTCACTGAAATGATGGAACCGAAAATCCGCTGATTAGAAACCTTTTCTGCAAGATAAGGGTTAAAACTTCCATAACCAACGTAAATAAATAAGGAGATAACGGGTCTCCTTGTCTAAGACCACACTTACCATTGAACCAGCCATGAAGATCACCATTAACACATATAGAATACGATGTAGATGATACACAAACCATGATCCATTCAACCATTTTGTGATGGAAACCAAAACCAACCAGAATCGACTTAAGAAAAGCCCAGTCGACCGTATCATATGCTTTTTGAATATCCACTTTAAAAGCACATCTAGGCGAACCTCTCCCTCTATGATAGTTACGCATAAGTTCTTGGGTAAGTAATATATTATCAGAAATACGCCGCCTTGAACAACGCCCGATTGATTAATACTAACCAAAGAACCAAGATCCTCTTTAATGCGATTAGCAATAATTTTACTAATGCATTTATATAGTACATTGCAACATGAAATAGGTCTATAGTCATTAATCTTAGAAGGGTTGGACACTTTAGGAATCAAGGATATTATGGTGTGATTGATTTCCTTCAGAATTTTACCATTATTAAAAAATTTCCGAACGGCACCCGTAACATCAACACCCACAACATCCCAAACGTTCTTAAAGAAGGCAGCAGTGTAGCCATCAGGACCTGGGGCTTTATCATCCCCCATCGAGAACAAAGCTTCCTTAATTTCAGCATCCTTAACATCACGAACCATATAATCAGCCCTATGTTGGTCAAGGACATTAGAGAATAAATCATGATCCTCTAGAGGGCTACAATCCCCTTCAACACCAAGAAACTGCTCATAATAAGAAACAAACGCCCCTACAACCGCATTACCTTCATACAAAACATTAGCCGCATCTCAAACCATTAAAAACATTATCAACTTTGAGTTCACGAAAGTTAGACTTACCTTTGGCAGGATTAGCTTGAGTACCTTGAGTATGAGACTTTTGAGAACCACTAGCAACTCCCACATATATCGTTGACTACTGAATTTAAGTTGTTTGAACAATAGGGCTCTCCTTAGTATTAGAATCATTCGTCACAATACCTTTTAACTTGCCAGCTAGATTACCCACACGAATTCCATCACCTTTGGGCAAAGTATCATCCAACGAAGCAGCCCCACTGACAATCTTGTCTTGATTACCGACCTTATTACCACTTTTAGCTACATCAAGAACCTCCTCCAGAGATGGGAAATCAGATTGAGAACCTTCGTTACCCCAAAACAACGAGTCCTGATTCCCAACTTGTACGTTAGTATTACCATAAGCATCAATGTTTATCTCACGATAATTCAAACCACTCTCTTGAGATAGACCAGCAGCGGAATTATCAATTGAAGCCAAGTTCGAGCTACCATCAGATGTACCCAGGTTAGGGTTGCGCAAAATCCTCATAGGCAGTCTAGTTTTAGGCGCACCATCAATGGCAGTATCATTACCTTTCAACCGTTGCATACGAGCATCCAAGGCTTCTAAATCAACATTAACATTACCACTCTTATCCATAATGTAAAAGAAAACAGCAGCGAACAAAGAAAAAACCAGAAACTAAGTAGCGAATCTTCAAAACCCTAAAAAAACGATCAACACCAAGAGCAGGAAAACAACGGCAATTTCTAGAGCGAGGGCCTTATAGCATCTAAGGCATGAATTAACGCGCAAATCTACTAACCAAAACCAGCCATGAAGCACAACAGATTATTAAAAACGATTAAGATATATCGAAACCCTAAAAAGAAAAAATCGACAAAAAATAAAACCCTAACTCCCAACGATTACAAAAATCACGTAACACACGAATGTAATCACATAACTGAAACAAATTAGAACAAGAGAAAGGAGACTAGAGATTGCATGATGTCCAGTTTTGGAGTTTTTTTAGGGGATCGGATTTTTCACCAGAGCCAAATCGTTTTTAGGGTTTGTGTTCGTGGGTTTTGAGAGATGTAAGTTAAGTTTTTGGGTATTCTTGTTCAAAAACCCTAATTACACGTTCATAGATCTGTTGCGGTTTGATAAGACGGCTGTGGTTTGTGAGTTGTGTGATTCATTAGATGTTTAGGGTCTGTGAAAACCCTAATTATCGTCTATGACTGATTCTTCTTGCGTTGGTTTAAACTCTGATCTTCTTACTTGTTTTCTGACAATGCATTGAAGTTAGCCATAGTTTTATGTTTGATGGGTACAAGCCGAGGGTGGTCTGCAAGTATTGGGTGAATTTAACGACACACGATCTGTTACTTGCTTTCTCTTGTGGCTTGTTGTTGGTGCTTGGTAGGTGATGATTACTGGGTTGGAAGTTAGGGTTCTGATAACCCTATTATACGTTTTAGTGGGGTCTTTTCTGCATATTGTTCACTTGATTGTATTGATTGCTGCTGCAGAACTAAGATCATGGTGAGCCGCATTGAAAACCCTATTACGTAGGGTTTGATTCTGTTTTTTGCCTCTATTACAACACATGATTCTATGTTTATTGATGATCTTAACACCTGCTGCAATATGGGTAAAGTGTATTATGGCTATGGTACGTGGCTGTGGCTATGGCCATGGTACTGGTACGTGGGTCTGTTGCAGCTGATATGCCTCATGATGTGGTGGTTAATCGGTTTTGCAATAACCCTATTATTCTATGTAAAGGTCATGCTATGGCATGTGGTAAATGGTTATGTAGGTTCAAGGTTCAAGGTTCAAGGTCGACGTCTAACATGCTTTATGGGTTTATTCTACATTCTAGTTATGTACTAGGGTGAAGATGTCTAAAGTGCATGGACTTTGATTTTCAGTTCTATGATGACTATGGTTTAGGTGCTTACCTGAAGGAAACAAGCATTTACTTTTTCATTTTTACATCCGCTTGTATAGTCGTCGTAGGTTGTAAGTTTATTATGTAAGTTATATGAATGGCATGTCATTCTTATATAGTGATTGCATGTAAGTGTCCTAAGGGACTAAGATGAGAGACTCACTAACATCCGTTGTACTTCAATGTTTTTGGTTAATATATTTTACTAGGGTGCAGGATTACTCCCCTTTACCCAAAAAGACATTCTTATATGAGAGTCTGTAAGTGTCCTAGGGGACTGAGATGAGGGATGTCACTCTCATCCGTTGTACTTCAATGTCTTTGGTGTAATGAATTTTACCGGGGTGAATTAACCCTTTTACCCAAAAAAAAGCGCTATTATGACTTTTATTTGGACTTGATATATATATTGTCAACTTTGAGCAACGTCGGTGTTACTTTGACTTTTTAGTCAATAGTTGACCCCGGCTGCTTAGCCGTAACATGGACTTTAGTATAGTTTGGACTATTGATTTATTAAAAGACGAAGTCATGACTGGGTCTTGTGGACTTCGAAGCGAATAATGATATGAAACTAATATGGAATTTGATGAAACATATATATGAAAATGCTAATAAACATGATATATTAATAATAAAAGGAAACTTATACCAAAAATATCGATAACAAGACTTATCTTGTTATTTACGATTTTAAATAGAAACTAACGACTAAAATGGAAATGTTTTATAATAAATAAGTAATTAATGTTTCGAGTACACGTTTATCGAAATATGTCAATTATAAATTTAATGCTATTTTCAAGTAATCATTTACTACGTTGTGTGCATGGGTTCGGATAACCTAACATTAATAGTGTTGATCCGCGTTAGTAGCGGACTTATTAGGTTGACCAATCTAATAAGAGTCCGCTAGGTACGTTAGGTAACAATAATGGGTGAATTATCCTTATGACTCTTTAGGATGCGACCGGTTTATGGGATAATAGCGACGAATAAATAAATGAGTTTATCGAGTTGACGAATTCGATAAGGTCTACTATTTATTTCGAAACTTATTGGACTATGGAGCTTATCGCTTAGATGTCTCATTGTGTTGCATTGAGTCACATATTGGTTGTTTGAGTGCATTCATGGCATCATATTGAGTCGATACACCCACATGAGGATACCAAACACTAGGATTAAACGGTGAAATGAGACATTTTTGGAAATACTTGAAATGGAATACATTGGGGTAGATAACGTTGATTTTGGGATATATATATTAAAATTGGTTTACATTAATAGGTTGTGCCGAGTCGATAGTTGCTATGCTATGATTACCCGTTATCTTCTGCTAGTGTTTTTCGTGCGTTGCTTGCTGGGTGAGTTTCATAGCCCATTTTTATCGTTTTTAACTAAACGGGGTGAGAATCTTGCTCTTTGTTTTGGACCTTTAAAACTATTTGGATTTGCTTATGTGCTTGACTGTTTAGATAGATGTGCGGTAGTCCGGGGTTGGCAATTTTTCTAGACTTTGCGACGACAGTGTTGGACTAGAGTCGTTGGGCCCGTGTGATCACTGGATGCATGATATGGATTGTGATTTCGGATATGAAACGGTTTGTGAACTATGTTTATCTATCTTAAGTCTCGCATAGCAAGTCAACTCCTACAGGTCCACTATGTTTTTATTGAACTTAAACCTATGAACTCACCAATTAGTGACAACTTTAACATGTTTTCTTAGGTATTTGAATGATGTTTGGAGGTGTTCGGTGAAAGCTTGGCAAGGAGGCATGGTTCAAGGATCATATTTACTTCTGATAAATTATGGGGACCTATTTTATTAAATCATGTTTTGGGCCTAATATTTATACTTTTGGATTAATGTTTTGAATATTTAAATTTGGGATTGGTTTTGAATGAAAATGACTATCTTGTTTGCTACACTTGTGTGAGATACCAATCCAGTCGTAACGCCCCGAAAACTTTATTAAGTCTTCCGCTGTACCGAGATTTGGTGGTGTTACAAAATATATACGTGAGTTAACACTGGTATCACAAGTGTTTTGTCGGTGGTTAAGTGTTGAACGAGACAACATGAAGTCTCTTCAAAAGTTAGTGGATGATAATATTTATCATATTTCATTTTTATGGTTTGATCGATCGTTAATCGTTATAGAAATATTTAGTATATAAATTTTAATCAAGAACCGAGTCATTAAGCGTTATGAGTATAATTCCACGATTCACTTAACATGTTACATAATATAACCTTATAGTTTCAAGTATTGACTGTTCATACCCCTAAGCTTTTATAAAATGATAATTTACACTCTTTAACTTTAATAAAATGACAACTCTTACCCTTCAAATTCTATATGATGACAACTTTTACCCTTCAACTTTCATAAAATAACTAATTACCCTTTAACTTTCATAAAATGATAACTTTTACCCTTGTAGTTTCAAAAGTGACACTTTATACCCACAACTATGAGTCGTGTACATTTTCAGCCCTTATTATATATAAATTATAAAAATAATAGTTTTGGCCTAAGAAAACTTCAAGTCTCAACTTGTTAGAGTTTTCACCCTCAAGTATTTTAGTCATTACGCCCGTAGTCCTTATTTCATTTTTATTGCTTTTTAGGTTGTTTTTTTTTGTTTTTTTTTAACAAAAAACCCTAAACGACTTGATGCTCTGGTGATTTGCGATTCCCTAACTTTCAAAAACAAAATCGACAATAACATGGCTCTAATCTCTTCTCTATTGCTCTAATTTGTTTCAATTAAGTATTTACATTCGTGTTTTGCATAATTGTTCCAGGTTAGTGTAATCGTTTTGGTTTTAGGGTTCTTTTATGTCGAACTATTTATTAGGGTATCGCAATTTTGATTGCACTCTTAATAACTTACGTGCTTAACATGGTTGGATTTGGTTAGTTGTTTTGTGCTATAACTCATGCCTTAGCCCTACTAAGGCCCTCGTTTTGGAAGTTGGACGTGGTGATTCCTGGTTTTCTTTATTAGTCATTTTTTTAGGGTTTTTAGGGTTTCGATTTTTTTCTTTGCTGGTTCTGTGAATTCGCTGCTGTTTGATTGAGTATTATGGAGAAAAATGGTGATGTTACTGTTGATTTAGAAGCTTTGGATGCTTGTATGCAAAGGTTGAAAGGGAATGATTCTGGATTGGATGCTTTGGATGCGCCTAAGCCAAAATTGGCCATGAGGGTTTTGCGAAACCCTAAAGCTGCTACGGGTTCAACTAATGATCATTCAAACCTGGCTTTTGGTGGTTCTTTCTCTGCTGATTCTCGTGATTCTGGTATTCTTGAGGGAGATATTGGGTCGTTTGGTACTCCTAGCGTGCAACATGATGAGCATGAGCCTTTATTCTGGGGAGCTGATGGTAATGCTACTAATCAATATCTCAATTCTGATTTCCCAACTCTAGAGGAGGTTCGTGGTTTAGCAAATAGTGGCGCTCAGTTGGGTAATCAAAGTAAGAATGTCAATTCTGTTATTGGGGCCTCTTTGGATGTTAAGTTGCCAAGCGGGCAAGTTCAAAGGTATGGAATTAGTGTGGCTAGTCAAGCGGGCAAGTTCAAAGGTATTGTGACGCATGATTCTTCTACTAAGGAGAGCCCTATTGTTCAATCGTCTGAAATTAAGCAGTCACCAACATACGTGGGAGTTGCTAGTGGATCACAACATGTTCCTACTACAAGTACCCAGTCTATTCGTGCCAAAGGTAAGTCTAATTTTCGTGCTATTACAGTTGATAATATTTTTAATGGTGTTGACGTATCATTCTCCGTGGGTGGTGAAACAATTAGTACTAAATTTGATAACACCTTGTATGGGTATTTCATTGGTAAGCGTATTGCATTCCTAGTGGTTGAGTATTTTGTCCGTAACAATTGGGCTAAGTATGGTCTAAAGCGTATTATGATGAATGCAAAAGGCTTCTTTTTCTTTAAGTTTGAGTATGGAGATTGCGGATGTTAATAGAACCGGGCTTCATTTTACATGGAACCAAAAACGGAAAGGCTCTAAGGGAACTCTGAAGAAAATTGATAGGATTATGGGTAATTTACAGTTTTGTGATACTTTCCCGGGTTCTTTTGCCATCTTCCAACCTTATCGTATCTCAGACCATTCTCCTTGTGTGCTTCGTGTTCCTCATGTGGCCAAGCTCAAACCCAAACCTTTTAAGTTCTCTAACTTTCTGGTGCATAAAGAGGGCTTTCTTGATACGGTTACGTCGGGGTGGAATATTAATGTCAATGGTTGTGCTATGTATCGTGTTGTTAAACGTTTGAAGGGGCTGAAATCCCCTTTTCGTAAGATGTTACACAATCAAGGTAATCTTCATGCGAGGGTTGATAATTTTTGTAAGAAATTAGATGAGGTCCAAATGGCGATTGATAAGGATCCTTTCAATTCAGCCCTTCGTGATGAGCATGCTCATTACCTTCTTGCCTTTAAGGAGGCTACGCTTGATGAAGAGAGATTTCTTAAGCAAAAATCTAAAGTTCAATGGCTCCATGCAGGTGATTCTAATACGGCTTATTTTCTTTTTTTGGGTAAAGGGGTTTACCCCGGTAAATATATAACCAACAAAAAAGTTAAGTACAAATGGAATGTGGCTGATGTATCACATTAACCTCAAGCAAAAAGCTTGATAAACTAGTGCTTATGGCAGGTCATAGACACAACAAACCTAGCTGAATTACAAATCACCTAACTAGGTATAAAATCAAGAAAAACCCATAGGGAAAAACCTTGGATAAGGGAAAAAGAGTACAACCCTTACCTGGCACTCCCCTCGTGAATAACACAAGAGCTTGGTATCCAACAGTAGACGATACCAAGGGGTTATCTTCATAAATTTGAATGTAACCAGCTTCATTCGGACGGTATTGACAATTACTTGAACCACTTCAGCAACGGTAGACTTCTTCCTCTTGAAAAGTCTTGAATTGCGTTCCATCCATATGTAATAAGCAGTAGCAGCAAGTAATAACCGAGAGAGTATGCTAGGAACTGAACGACCCTTAAATATAGGAATGAGGAACGTAAGAACATCATCCAAACTAGGAGGGACGCCATCCATTCCGGATAAAATCCGGACCTGTAACCAAACCTGCAAAGAAAATTGACACTCAAAAAACAAGTGAGGGTGAGAATCCGGAACCGCATCACACAGAGGGCATCGAAAAAGATTCAGATCAACATCAGGACCAACATACGATTCTCGAAGCCTATATTGTGTCTTCAACTTCTTCTTAATAACAAGCCACATACGTATAGCATGTCGGGGGATACAATGAGGAAACCATGGAATATTAAACCACCCAACTCGATCAACCCTAGTACGAAGAGAATCCCAAGCACAAGCAACTGAAAAATGTCTAAAATTGCCCTCCAAATCACGCCATATTAACCCATCATCAGAATCATCAAGAATATTAGGAACCGGGAGGCTAAATAAATTTGGAAATCTAGGTAACCAATCCACAAGCCACTTCCAATTACCATTATCAATAACATCGCAAACCGAGTCCGATAAGCTAAAACCAGCCCGCACAATGTCTCTAGGAGTGAGCATATCACGGATAGGGCTTAAATCACACCACGTATCAAACCATACAGAAGTGGTTTTACCATTATTGATCTTATGCCATATGTAAGGACGTACCTTGGGTCTAATTGCAAGAAGCTTACGCCAACCCCGACTAACATCACCCAAGCAAGGAACATCCCAAAAGCTTCTACCACGGAGTTTATATGAATGAATCCATTTAACCCACAAGGATTCCTTATGGGTTAAAATACTCCAAATGTGCGTCGTCATAAGAGCAATATTAAAATCACCATCGACGAATACCAAGGCCACTTTCTTGTTGAGGCTTACAAACAGATTCCCAAGCAACTTTGGCCTTACCCCTTTTCATTTCACCTTGACACCATAAGAAACCCCTCAAAAGCTATTCCAAATCATGAATGATATGAGTAGGAAGGATAAAGACCGAAGCCCAATATATATGCATCGAGGACAAAATTGATCTGACCAATTGAAGCCTACCCACAAGGGATAGAAATTTATTACGCCAATCATTCAGACGACTTTCCAACTTTTCCACAAGAACCTGACAATCCCTATAAAGAAGTCTGGACGATATAAGGGGGACACCAACGTACCTAACAATAAGAGAACCTTCTGCAAATGGCATAGACTGGAGAATAGTAGCTTTCAAAGCATTAGGAACATTACAAAAGAAAGCTGTACTTTTAGGGATACTCGGGACAAGACCCGAAACATTCTTGAACTCCTCCAGATTTTGCATAACAACATTAACTGAATATGGATGGCCTCTAGAAAATAAGAAAAGATAATCTGCAAAACAAAGATTAATAATCCTCTGCTACTCACATAAATGATGGAACTGAAAATCCGCCGAATTAGAAACCTTTTTCTGTAAGATAAGGGTTAGAACCTCCATAACCAACGTAAACAAATAGGGAGATAACGGGTCTCCTTGTCTAAGACCACGCTTACCATTGAACCAGCCATGAAGATCACCATTAACACATATAGAATACGATGTAGATGATACACAAACCATGATCCATTCGACCATTTTGTGATGGAAACCAAAACCGACCAGAATTGACTTAAGAAAAGCCCAGTCGACCGTATCATATGCTTTTTGAATATCCACTTTAAAAGCACATCTAGGCGAACCTCTCCCTCTATGATAATTTCGCATAAGCTCTTGGGTAAGCAATATATTATCAGAAATACGCCGCCCAGGAACAAACGCTGATTGATTAATACTAACCAAAGAACCAAGACCCTCTTTAATGCGATTAGCAATAATCACGTTTGTTAATCAATCAGCGTTTGTTCCTGGGCGGCGTATTTCTGATAATATATTGCTTACCTAAGAGCTTATGCGAGATTATCATAGAGGGAGAGGTTTGCGTAGATGTTCTTTTAAAGTGGATATTCAAAAAGCATATGATACGGTCGACTGGGCTTTTCTTAAGTCAATTCTGGTCGGTTTTGGTTTCCATCACAAAATGGTCGAATGGATCATGGTTTGTGTATCATCTACATCGTATTCTATATGTGTTAATGGTGATCTTCATGGCTGGTTCAATTGTAAGTGTGGTCTTAGACAAGGAGACCGTCTCCCTATTTGTTTACGTTGGTTATGGAGGTTTTAACCCTTATCTTGTAGAAAAAGGTTTCTAATTCGACGGATTTTCAGTTCCATCATTTATGTGAGGATTATTAATCTTTGTTTTGCAGATAATCTTTTCTTATTTTCTAGAGGCCATCCAGATTCGGTTAATGTTATTATGCAAGCTCTAGAGGAGTTCAAGAATGTTTCGGGTCTTGTCCCGAGTATCCCTAAAAGCACAACTTTCTTTTGTAATGTTCCTAATGCTTTGAAAGTTACTATTCTTTAGTCTATGCCATTTGTAGAAGGTTCTCTTCCTGTTAGGTACCTTGGTGTCCCTCTTATATCGTCAAGACTTCTTTATAGGGATTGTAAGGTTCTTGTGGAAAAGTTGGAAAGTCGTGGAATGATTGGCGTAAAAAATTTCTATCCCTTGCGGTAGCTTCAATTGGTCGATCGGATCTTCGATGCATATATATTGGGCTTCGGTCTTTATCCTTCCTACTCGTATCATTCATGATTTGGAACAGCTTTGAGGGTTTCTTATGGTGTCAAGGTGAAATGAAAAGGGTAAGGCCAAAGTTGCTTGGGAATCTTGTAAGCCTCAACAAGAAGGCCGATCAATTGGCTGATTTTAATATTGCTCTTATGACGACGCACATTTGGAGTATTTTAACCCATAAGGAGTCCTTGTGGGTTAAATGGATTCATTCATATAAATTCCGTGTTAGAAGCTTTTGGGATGTTCCTTGCTTGGGTGATGTTAGTTGGGGTTGGCGTAAGCTTCTTGCAATTAGACCCAAGGTACGTCCTTACATATGGCATAAGATCAATAATGGTAAAACCACTTCTTGTCGGTTTGATATGTGGTGTGATTTAAGCCCTATCCGTGATATGCTCTGCTAGAGACATTGTGCCGGTTGGTTTTAGCTTATCGGACTTCGTTGTGATGTTATCGATAATGGTAATTGGAAGTGGCCTGTGGATTGGTTACCTAGATTTCCGAATTTATTTAACCTCCCGGTTCCTAATATTCTTGATGATACAGATGATGGGTTAATATGGCGTGATTTGGAGGGAATTTTTAGACATTTTTCAGTTGCTTGTGCTTGGGATTCTCTGCGTACTAGGGCTGATCGGGTTGGGTGGTTTAATATTCCATGGTTTCCTCATTGTATCCCCCTACATGCTATACATATGTGGCTTGTTATTAAGCAGAAGTTGAAGACACAAGATAGGCTACGAGAATCGGATGTTGGTCCTGATGTTGTTCTGAATCTTCTTAGATGCCCACTGTGTGATGCGGTTCCGGATTCTCACCCTCACTTGTTTTTTGAGTGTCAATTTTCTTTGCAGGTTTGTTACAGTCCGGATTTTATCCGAATGGATGGAGTTCCTCCTAGTTTGATGATGTTCTTACGCTCTCATTCCTATATCTAATGGTCGTTCCTAGCATACTCTCTCGGTTATTACTGCTCGATTGTACTGCTTATTACGATGGATGGAACGCAATTCAAGACTTTTCAAGAGGAAGAAGTCTACCTTTGCTGAAGTAGTTCAAGTAATTGTCAATACCGTCCGGTGAAGCGGTTACCTTCAAATTTAAGAAGATAACCCCTCGTCGTCTCTTTGTTGGATAAATGGAAGATTCCAAGCTCTTGTCTTATTCACGAGGGAGTGCCGTAAGGGTTGTACTCTTTTTCCCTTATCCAAGGTTTTTCCCTATGGGTTTTTCTTGGAAAGGGTTTTTAAGCAGGCAAACTTCCTCGGTTGCCTTGCTCCCTTCATGCCTATGGGTGGATGCGGGACGTTCGCTTGATTAAAGATTTTTCTTGTTTTTATACCTAGTTAGGTGATTTGTAATTCAGCTAGGTTTGTTGTGTTTATGGCCTGTTATAAGCAGTAGTTTATCAAGCTTTTTTCTTGAGGTTAATATGGTACGTCAACCTCATTCCATTTGTTCTTAACTTTTTTTGGTTATATATTTACCGGGGTAAACCCCTTTACCCAAAAAAAAGGTTTAGAAAAAGGGCGTGGCTTGCTACAACTTATTAATATAAGTTGTAATAAGTTTTAAAATAAGCTTTTAATATCTTATCAGCTTATATTTTTAGCTTATGAGCTTATAAAAATATAAAGGGTGCGTTTGATTATCTTTGCATGACACCAATTTCAAGACCGTGAGAGTTTTTAAGAACATTCTTGTTGTTTTAGAAAATCGGATATGACCTCTCTAAGATGGCATAAACCATTTATCTTATAGAGTTGTGGTTAAATAGAAACAAATCCCTGAACATGGTCACTTGGGGCTATCGCGACAAAAGAAAAAGAAAAAGAAAAATGATTTTTTGGCTTTAATAACTTATGGGCTTGTTCTAAGGACCTTGTAACATGTTTATTAGCTTATTGAGAGTGCTTATTATGTATATTAAGACCTAGGTTTCCAAAAACAACAGAATCACAAAGAAAAAAGAATATATATATATATATATATATATATATATATATATATATATATATATATATATATATATATATATATATATGTTTGTGTGTGTAAAAACGTAGAGGGGGGGGGTGAATACGTTTCCGTTTCAAACTTAAAAACTTTTGTATCAAATATAGTATAAACCATTGCATTTGCTAATCTCGACGCGAGGATGCATTTGACGCATTACGGCATGTAAGGCCAACCCCTTAATATCACATAAGATTCCGCAAGATTAATGGTTAATTATAAATCAAGTTTCACCATTATTAGTCCGGTTACTTTTTCTTGATCAAGCATGTCATAATACGTAAAGTGTTAAATATAGTTTGTGACTATATGAAAGACCAAGTATGTATAAAAAATATAGACATCAACCACATAGAAAATAAACAATGTAATGCAAGAATAAAAGTAAAGCGATAAGTAAAAAGGATCAACAAACCAACACGATGATTTATAGTGGTTCGGCTACAAGGACACCTTCCGTGCCCTACTCCACTCCCCGAGTCACCTACTCGAGAGTTCGTAAACACTACACGACACTAACTCCTTATGGCGGAGAAGCCTTCACAACGTCGCCTACTCTTTTTCCGGTACTAGGCTAACCATCGGGTTCTTTCACCAAGGTGAACCACACCTACCACAACGTCGCCTACCCTTTATCCGGTACTAGGCTAAGTACCGAGTTCTATTACAATGGAGGAACTACTACCCAACACTACACGACACCTAACCCCAAAGGAGATCTGCTCCTTATAACAACATCAACAAGGATATCAATATCCTTTTACCCAATACTAATCTATCTTGTACATTGAATCACACCACATCGAATGTACACCTTAGGCACCTTTCACTAATGCCTTTGACTCGATCTCTAGGCACCTTTCACTAATGCCTAGTGACTTGACTTCTAGGCACCCGTTATGTTTTGTGGCCCAACATAACAAACCTTGTGTTTTATGGCACAAACACATAAACAATCTAGTCTAGTCATAGATGTACGACACATCTACAATACCCGTTATGTTTTGTGGCCCAACATAACAAACCTTGTGTTTTATGGCAGAAACACATAAACCATCTAGTCTAGTCATAGATACAAGAATATGATACTAGACAATATCCAAGACAATGTGTCTAATGGATATGAAGACCTAAACTAAACATCAAGAACACAAAGCATGATGTAGTTAGTCTTCTATGAATGAAGATGACAAGTTTCCCAAGCTTGTTGTAAAAGATCTTCATGTGCTTGTATTCTTGTGATGGGTGATCACTTCAGTAGGTAAGGATGCAAGATCTCTAGGCTTGCTTTGAGGATCACTTTGGGAGTATGCTTACAACAAATAAAAGTTAGAAGCATTATGATCATATGTGATGAGGGTGGATTACATGTTTCCTAATGATCTAAATATGGTAGAGATGGTGTAGAGAAACTATGTGTAAAGGTGTGTTAAACAATGAAGAAATGGATCACTATTTATAGAAGAAAAATAGCCATTGTTCCCCGGATCCCACGGATCCCTCCCTTGAGGGATCCGTCCAGTGTATTACTGGGGATCCGTGGGACGCTCCCTTTTACCCATGGGTTTTTGGTCATGGGTCATGGGTTATGGGTTATGGGTTATGGGTACCTAGTAGATTCAGTGTATCTATAAGATGCAATTCATCTAGTCCATGATTTTGAGTGCCCACCAAGGTACAATGTATCTAGACATTGGGTATGGGTCATGGGTTACGGGTACCAAGTAGATTCAATGTATCTAAAAGATGCAATGCATCTAGTCCATGGTTTTGAGTGCCCACCAAGGTACAATGTATCTAGACATTGGGTATGGGTTTTGGACTTTGGGTTTTACCCAACTACATTCAATGTATTTGGTCAATGAGTCAAATACTTAAGTTTCTACCCATTTATATTACCCATTATAATACATACTAGTTATGTATATATTTACCCAATATGTAAACACTAGTTGTTATACATAAACTATTTAACTAAACATGTTTTAATGGTTTGTTGGGGGTTTGATCATAACGCAACATAACAAACATGTACGAACCTGTGTTGTAGCATACAATGACTTAAGTCGTCGAGAGGTGTTGAGACAAAATATAATTACAAGTAACTTATACATTTTACGTTATGTATTACAAGTTACATGTTTGTCATCAACAAAACAAATGAGAATGTATAGATTAAATATCGTAATATTTGCACTAACAATCTCCCCCTTTTTGATGATGACAGAATTATATGTAAACGTAATAGATAGGTAAAATGTCAAAGTTACTTGTGTCCGTTTTTCCTATACATTACCTTCTCCGTTTACACTCTTCTCCCCCTTTTGTCGAAACAAAAAGGGTGTGTCCTTGGAGTTTAAACTTAATTTCTCCCAAGAATGGCGAGTTTGCATCATCCCTAGTGAAGTTAAATTAAAAGACACCTTATTGCTCCAATTGGCACACCACGCCAATACCTTCAACACGAAACACTAATGACGAAGCTTAGCAACTCATGACCTTGAGCTTGCACGTCTTCAAGAGGTGGTGATCTCGCCTTTAAGAGGAACCTAGAGAATCACACAAAAAGAAAAAAATAGAAAGATCCTTTGAATTATAACCATTATTGCCAACGGCTCAATGGATCAAATTTTTGAGGCTTAACCTGCATCAAGGTTAGTGTTAAGGGAAAAAATATATGATGAGAATGAAATCTCCCTTTTGTTGAAACATAAAGGAATTTTGAAGAATGAATGTGTGCATGCTCCCCTTTGACGGTTGGTCCCCCTTGTTAAGGACGTCAAGTATTTCAGGAAGGCTAAGACGAAATTATTGCAAAATTTGCAATGTTTTTGTTTTGACGAAAAACTCCCCTTTATTGAGAGCGTCAAGTTCTCCTAGTGTGTTTTGAAATTCTACAAAACAAAAAGTTAGTGCAAAATTATATTCGTCCTTGGACGAGTAAGTCATATAATGCACTTTGTAAATGCTCGACGGAAGCTCCCCCTAGCTCGAGGGCGTCAAGAAGAACCTACAAGAAAAAAATAAGAAAACCTCGTCCGAAGACAAGTACTCCATATACAAACCCATGTATGTTAGTGTAAAATTTCGTCCATAAATAGAAGAGAATCCCTATTTATGAACCTACAAAGAAATGATTAGTGTCAAAAGGAGAATAATCCTACTACTTGCATCATCATGGTTGGTTTAGAGGTTGTAAGGTTTGTTCAAGGTAAGACAAAAAAAATGTGCTTAGGGATGAGACACATTTCATTATGAAATTCACTTGGCTTTTGACAACATAGATGTTTGTGGAGGATGGTTCAGCGACCATGAATTGTAGTGGTAGTGAGACACTTGTAGGATGTGGTTTTTTGGGTAAAGGGGTTTACCCCGGTAAATATATAACCAAAAAATAATGTTAAGTACAAATGGAATGTGGCTGAAGTACCACATTAACCTCAAGCGAAGAGCTTGATAAAACTAGTGTTTATGACATGCCATAAACACAAAGAACCTAGCTATATTACATCATCAAACTAGGCATAAACAAGTAAAAAACTTGTAACAAGCGAGCATCCCGCATCCAGCCAATCCACGAAGGGAGCAAGTTAACCCAGGAAGTTTGCCTCCTTAAAAACCCTCTCCAAGAAAAACCCAAATGGAAAATCCTTGGAGTAGGGAAAAAGAGTACAACCCTTACCCGGCACTCCCTTCGTGTGAAATACATATACTTGGAATCTTCCATTTATCCAGAATCAACCGAGTCCGCGAGGTTAGCTTCTTGAACTTGAAAGTAACCAGCTTCAACCGAACAGTAGAGACAATGGTGCTAACCACTTCAGCAACAGTAGACTTCTTACGCTTGAATAGCCTAGAATTGCGCTCCATCCAAACGAAGTAAGTAGTAGCAGCAAGCAATAATCGAGAAATGATACTACTAACCGACCGCCCCTTAGATAAAGGAATAAGAACTGTAACAACACTCTCCAACGAAGGTGGGACCGCATCCATACCAGATAAAACCCGAACCTGAAACCAAACCTGCATAGAAAATTGGCACTCAAAAAATAAATGAGAATGAGAATCCGGAACCAATTCACAAAGCGGGCATCTAAGCAAGTCCAAATCAACGCCAGGACCAACATCCCATTGTCGCATCCTATCCTGAGTCTTTAGCTTCTGCTTAATAGTGAGCCACAGATGTATAGCATGCCTAGGAATACAATGAGATAACCAAGGAACATTACACCATTCAACCAAATCAGCCCTTAGACGCAGTGATTCCCATGCACCCGAAACTGAAAAACAACTAAAGTTACCATCCAGGTTGCGCCATAATAATCCATCGTCAGTATCGATTAGAGTAGGAACCGGGAGAGCAGCTAACAATGGAAATCTAGATAACCAGTCCAACGGCCATCGCCAAACATCAGTTGCAATCAGATCATAAACCGAGTCAGATAAATTAAACCCCGCTCGGGCAATATCTCTAGCAATAAGTAAATCACGAATCGGGCTTAACTGACACCACATATCAAACCAAACCGAAGTTTCCTTCCCATTATTGATCTTATACCAGATAAAGGGCCGAACCTTGGGTCTAATGGCAAGAAGCTTGCGCCAGCCCCAGCTAACATCCCCCAAACAAGGGACATCCCAAAAGCTTCTCCCACGGAGTTTATACGAATGGATCCATTGCACCCATAGCGACTCTTTATGTGTTAAAAAGAGCAATGTTAAAATCCTCCAAATGATAAATACCAAGACCACCTTCTTTCTTTGGCTTACAAACAGATTCCCAAGCAACCTTAGCCTTTCCCCTTTTCATTTCTCCTTGACACTTGTAGGATGTGTTTGACACAATTAGGCTTGTGGTTTGAGGTTGTGGTTGACACAAGTAGGATGTGGTAGAACATGAGACATACTTCACCACGTAGTTCATGAACTAGACCTTGGACACGGTGATAATGATAGAAATCATCATTATGACTTAGAGGTATGGAAGTTGTGGTAGAGGTGATGAGAGGTCAAGTATTACTAGGTAATAAAGAGACTCGAGATTAGCAAGGGATGATGATGAAAGGTATCAAGGTGAATCTTTGACTTGGTTGATGACTCAATAGAGGTGGTAAACATGATGACTTTGTGAGTAGTGATAAAAGTGGAGTAAGATGGTTAGGATGATGCAACATTAGGAATATAAAGAAAAAAAATGTGCGAATGAGCACAACTTGACTTGATGATGAAATTGACCATAGTCATCCTACAAGAATCCAAGAGAATTAGTACAAAAGGAAAACATTTATACAAATGGATAAATTGCTCACATAAAATCATGAAACGAAAAGAAAGAACACGTAAAGAATCATATAAATGCAACTTATTTATAAACATATAAGAAACTGATAATCCTAAGTGTTGAACAAGTGCTTGCGTGGAAAAAGGAAATTTGAAATGATTATCTAAAGAGATAATGTACCTACTATTCCATGGTTCCACCGGTTCCTTCACTAGAGGGATCCGACTAGCTTGTCTAGGGATCCGGCTAACAGATGAGGTGAAAAAGAGGTGATTGGGTTCTAGCAAGGTCTAACACCTACATATCCTAAGTTACTCAGTCTATTAAGTGTCTTACATGAAGATGGACTTAAATGATCAAGAGAAAATGATGGATGGTAGCTAATGATTTTTACAGCAAGCACACATGTATACACGTTAAGTAAAGCAAGGAGTGCATGTAGAGATCACATATAGGCAGTTTCTATGTCTCAACCTAAGCCAATTGGAGGTGTTAAACTTTCTTAGCCTAAAGCTAATTTTTGGAGACCTAAGGTGATGACGGCTACTAATCATGCTGATACCAGGAAAGATTCAGATCTAAAGAAAGCTTCTACTTCAAATGTTAAATCTGGTAACGACCCATAGTCTTCTAATTCTTATGGTATCTTGGAGTCTTTGGTGGATGAGGATGTTCTTGGGTTTGATAAGAATGGTAAGGGGTCACAATCGCAGGTGTCGGGTGAGGCTTCTAAGTCGTCTATTATCCCATCTTCTAGTAATTCTTCAACTAAGAAGGCGTTTGAGCAGTTTACTATCCCATCTCCGAGTTCTGCAACGAAGAGGGGTAACCCATTTTCTAAGGTGGGCGAAGCAGTTGTTTCTGAGAGTGATGAAGATGAGGTGTATGAGCCTAATGATTATGTGGGAGATGATTATTTTTCAGATGAATATGCGGCTCAGGTAAATGACTTACCGGGACAATTCAAGGAGTTTAAACTTCAAGGTCGTGCTAGGAAGTAATATTTTATTTTGTTTTTACATAAGATTGGCATGTCATCTTATGTTGTTTATTGGTTGTTCTAGTTGTTGATAGCTGGTGGTTTATTTATGGCCTGTCATAAATGATCTAGGGTAGTTCAAGCGGTTGCTTGAGGTTAATGTGGCATTTCAGCCACATTCCATTGTACTTTGATCCTTTTTTTGGTTAATATATTTTACCTGGGTGGAAATTCCCTTTTACCCAAAAAAAAATATCACATATAGGCAATCAAATGAGATCGAGCTCACAAATAACACAAAGGTTTAGCAAACTTAACAAGCACATATTCAAGAAGCCTAAAAAAAATTTACGGTCTAGATCAGTAAATCATTTACACTAACAATGACATGAAAGGTATGTGTCTTGAAAGAAAAGAACACATGATGGTGTTCAAGACAAAAGAGTTGTGAGGTGCTAGTTTAGGACAATCTAGTTATTACGGATGATGATTAGCATACAATGAGCTTCGTCCATGAAGTCATGTAGCTCTTCTCGATCAAAGCAAGATAATCGCTTGATGAGGCAAGTGGTTGTGATTAACTAAAAGAAAAATTAATTTTACAACTTGTTTGATTAGTAATCCTAAGACAATGCAAAGTATTTCCATTGTAAACTTACTTTAGGAAAACATAGGAGTATAAATTTCTCAAGTGAGAGAATGAATATGAGACTATTACTAGCGGTGCTCAATTACGGCTAAAACACGACCATTTTTACGGGCGATTCCACATACCCAACTTCTATCAAGGAAGCAATTCAACCGTTAGGTCAAATTGAGTTTCTAGTGCAATAAGTTCTCCAGTATTCATTCTCAAGTTAGGAAAATTTATATTCCTACAATGGCCTATCTAAGAGTAACAATAATGATACTTTGCTTCGCTTTTATTAATATTATACTTGAAACAACTAAGGTGATGAAGGTGTCAAAAAAATTAAAAGTTGTCCATATGGTGAACAAAAAAAATGGTTGGATGAGCTAGTTCAACATATGTTGTTGGAAAGCTTGAGTTTGGACTTTCGGATATGAACAATTATATTTGCGTTGCAAAATAATTTACTTGAGTATATCGGATGAAATAATCAAGTTGTCAATCCTACTATGAAGCTTGGAGAGCGATCATGAAAAGGAAAACGGGAGAGTACATCATCAACACAAGTGTAGGTTATGATCCGATGTACATTCTTGTTGTTTTTAGAAAACGATACAAGAAAATATGAAATCAAGAAATCATATAAGCACATAAAACATTTATGTTGCACACATGACAAACTCAATCAAAATATCATTTAGTGTGTTATATGTTTTAAACCTTTTTCAACTTATAAAACTAACATTTTCGACACAACTAGATGTTATCCCAAACACTTCTTCAAGTAGCACATTGATTAGTAGAATATTACTAAATCGACAAGCAAGAGAATGAATAGCAAGGTAAGTAAACCACATATGTTATTCAATCAAACATGCACAAAAGCTATTTGAGATAAGCAAATAATCAAGTAATGCAAGGAAGACAATTTATCATTTAGCATAGCATACGAAAGTTCTTTTCATCGCTTTGTGTTAAATATAAACATGTATACCAAGCTGGATTAGTTTCTTTTATAAATATGATCAAAACCTTAATTTCAAAAGAGGACACATTGTTATTCAAAGATGAAAACATCCGTCTCCAATTAGATCAAAAGTTTGTGCAAAAGTTTTTTTTAGGTAAAAGGGATTTTTCACCCTGGTAAAATACATTACACTAAAAACATTGAAGTTACCCAAAAATAAAAACATTGAAGTACAAAGGATGAGGGTGACTCCCTCAACTCAGTCCCTTAGGATACTTACAAGAAAATCTATATAAGAATGACATGCCATTCTTATAACTAACAAAATAAAACAAACAACCTACAATGACTATACAAGTGAATAAATATATGAAATTAAAAGCTTGCTTCACTAAAGTAGCACCAAAGCTTAGTCATCGTAGAACTTCCAATCATCTTCGATGTCCCACAATCATGGAGACATAAACGATTCACTATGACACGATTCTCAGAAACCATATGTTGCAAAACGCAACTAAGATCTGAATGCAAACCAGAGCTAACATAACCTGTCATAGACTAACAATAGGGTTTTGCAAACCCTAACTTACAACTTCATGATCTTGTAACCATCAAATAAGAATCAGTTCGCAAATTTCACACAACGGTTGGTGGTAGACTCTAAAACCACGGATAGAGCAGCAAGCAAAAATCGCTCCAAAAGCGTGCGTTGAGATGCAAAACCGAATACCATTAAAATTCAAAAAGAGTTTTTGAATAAGAACCCTTCAAAACTTAACTTACAATAGTGTTACAATTACCATTCGAAGATGCAACGGACCATCAATTCAAGAACCACATCAAAATAAGCCATATTTGCAGCAGTTGAACTTGCATCTTCAACACGCATTACCGTGTTCGTATTGACAATGACAACAGAAAATCGAACCCAAACACATAGGTTTGAACCCTACTCAGAAAATTATCAGCCCCTGTCAACCACAAAACACGAATTCCAATTGAACGAACCAAAGAATCATGGTTCACCTCTAGTCCCAAGCATCAAACCTCACGAACAAGGTCAGAAAAAAGGACATATAAGCAGCAGGTCTGATCACAAAAGCAACCAAATCCAAAGACTTTCAAAACACAACCATTGTAATAAAGGTTAAAATCATCGCAAATATATAGATAATAAATACGAAGCAATGGATCATCTTCAACACTCCTAGCAATGGCATAAGTACCAGTACTTCTCCAACTTACCAATTCCACAAAACCCACGAACGCCACAAGTTAATAGGCATTCAAAAACGAATCAAATCAGTCCTACCAATTCAATCCATAACAACATCAAACACTAATTAGAACTGATCTGAATGAATACTAGGGATAATAACAGCAAAAAAAATGACAAAAAAAGTTTGTGCAAAAGTTATGACCAAAAAAATGACTTTCTATTATAAATCAATGATTCTGTACATTTTTTTTGAATCAGTTTATGAAATCATTTTTAAATGAAAGTAGACTCAAATTCCTTTAAAACGATAGGTGGCACGACTTCTAACGACTTACGGTTAATTAGTTATGAATTTTTGAAATTCATACAAAAACTGTCTTCTGTACCACGGATCCCACGGATCCCTTGCTTGAGGGATCCGTCCAGTGTAACCTGAGGGATCCGCGGATCTGACACAGAATTACAAAAATGCATGTTTTGACCCGACGAAAAGGTTTAACCTTTGTAGACTTTTTAGTGAAGTTATATTATCCATTTTTACCTTAATTCAAGTTTGATTAACAAGATATCTAACAACAAAACTTCAAAGAGAAAAAAAAAATCAACAAAACACTTTTCATATTATGCTTGACTTCACAAAAAATTTGATACAAGTACCTTACTCGTTTTGAAAACCATTTGTTTTAAAAACTTGAGCCAACCCGCTCTGATACCAATTGTGAAAACGTAGAGGGGGGGAGGGGTTGAATACGTTTCCATTTCAAACTTAAAAACTTTTGTATCAAATATAGTATAAACCATTGCATTTGCTAATCTCGACGCGAGGATGCATTTAACGCATTACGGCATGTAAGGCCAACCCCTTAATATCACATAAGATTCCGCAAGATTAATGGTTCATTATAAATCAAGTTTCACCATTATTAGTCCGGTTGCTTCTTGATCAAGCATGTCATAATACGTAAAGTGTTAAATATAATTTGTGACTATAAGAAATACCAAGTATGTATCACAAACATAGACATCAACCACATAGAAAATAAACAATGTAATGCAAGAATAAAAGTAAAGCGATAAGTAAAAAGGATAAACAAACCAACACGAAGATTTATAGTGGTTCGGATACAAGGACACCTTCCTTGCCCTACTCCACTCCCCGAGTCACCTACTCGAGAGATCGTAAACACTACACGACACCAACTCCTTATGGCGGAGAAGCCTTCACAACGTCGCCTACTCTTTTTTCGGTACTAGGCTAACCACCAGGTTCTTTCACCAAGGTGAACCACACCTACCACAACGTCGCCTACCCTTTATCCGGTACTAGGCTAAGTACCAAGTTCCATTACAATGGAGGAACTACTACCCAACATTACACGACACCTAACCCCAAAGGAGATCTACTCCTTATAACAACATCAACAACGATATCAATATCCTTTGACCCAATACTAATCCATCTTGTACATCGAATCACACCATATCGAATGTACACCTTAGGCACCTTTCACTAATGCCTTTGACTCGATCTCGAGGCACCCTTCACTAATGCCTTGTGACTTGACTTCTAGGCACCCGTTATGTTTTGTTGTCCAACATAACAAACCTTGTGTTTTATGCCATAAACACAAAAACCATCTGGTCTAGTCATAGATGTACGGCACATCTATGATACCCGTAATGTTTTGTGGCCCAACATAACAAACCTTGTGTTTTATGGCACAAACACATAAACCATCTAGTCTAGTCATAGATACAAGAATATGATACTAGACAATATCCAAGACAATGTGTCTAATGGATATGAAGTCCTAAACTAAACATCAAGAACACAAAGCATGATGTAGTTAGTCTTCTATGAATGAAAATGAGAGGTTTCCCAAGCTTGTTGTAAAAGATCTTCATGTGCTTGTATCCTTGTGATGGGTGATTACTTTAGTAGGTGAGGATGCAAGATCTCTAGGCTTGCTTTGGAGGATCACTTCGGGAGTATGCTTACAAAAAATGAAAGTTAGAAGCATTATGATCATATGTGATGAGGGTGGATTACATGTTTCCTAATGATTTAAATATGGTAGAGATGGTGGATAAAAACTATGTTTAAAGGTGTGTGAAACAATGAAGAAATGGCTCACTATTTATAGAAGAAAAATAGCCACTATTCTTCGGATCCCACGGATCCCTCCCTTGAGGGATCCATCCAGTGTATTACTGGGGATCCGTGAGACGCTCCCTTTTACCCATGGGTTTTGGGTCATGGGTCATGGGTCATGGGTTATGGGTTATGGGTACCTAGTAGATTCAATGTATCTACAAGATGCAATGCATCTAGTCCATGGTTTTGAGTGCCCACCAAGGTACAATTTATCTAGACATTGGGTATCGGTCATGGGTTACGGGTACCAAGTAGATTCAATGTATCTACAAGATGCAATGCATCTAGTCCATGGTTTTGAGTGCCCACCAAGGTACAATATATCTATACATTGGGTATGGGTTTTGGACTTTGGGTTTTACCCAACTAAATTCAATGTATTTGGTCAATGGGTCAAATACTGAAGTTTTTACGCATTTATATTACCCATTATAATACATACTAGTTATGTATATATTTACCCAATATGTAAACACTAGTTGTTATACATAAACTATTTAACTAAACATGTTTTAATGGTTTGTTGGGGGTTTGATCATAACGCAACATAAAAAACATGTACGAACCTGTGTTGTAGCATACAAGGACTTGAGTCGTCGAGAGGTGTTGAGACAAAATATAATTACAAGTAACTTATACGTTTTACGTTATGTATTACATGTTACATGTTTGTCATCAACAAAACAAATAAGAATGTATAGATTAAATATCGTAATATTTGCACTAACAATATATATATATATATATATATATATATATATATATATATATATAGATATATATATATATAGGGGCATTTGGTTTTTGTGACTCGCGAAAAGAAAAGAGACATGAATAAAAACGAGGCACTTAGATCTTTTAACCAGATTCTTGGGGCGTTATAAAGTATCATAGGATCTTGTTAAAAAGGCTTATTGGCTTGGCTTATGGGTCTTGGCTTATAGCTTAAAAATGGCTCAAAAGGGGGGAGGGGGTGCTCGGGTTGGTTTTAGCGTCAAGAAAAGAAAAGAAACAACTTTTAACCTTGTAAAGACTCATGGCTAATACATACTAGCAGGGTACCCACGCGTTGTAGCGGCGGGTACACTGAAATAAAAAAATTTCGATGAATAATGTATTTTTGTTTATTATATTCTTTTTAACAATAAATTTACGGATATCAAGAATTTTGTATAGCCCGTGCCCGTTCGGGCTCGAACCCATTGGCCCGTGTCTACTCGGGGCTCGAGCCCTGTTTGGTCCGCGCCCGTTCGAGCTCAAGCCCATTTGGCCCGTTGCTCGTTCGGGCATGAATATTTGTATAATGTGCTTTATTATTTGTATTTGTGAAATTAAATTCAGGAATTGTGTTTAATTTGGTTGTACAATATGCTTGATAATTTGTATTTCTTATGTAAGAGGTGTTTTAATAACTGTATTAATTGTATTTATTGACCAGTTAAATAATTGACTACATTAAATAACATTAATGTGGTGTTTTGTTGTACACTATGCTTCTTGTCTTGTGCATCTGAAAATTACATATGCATTAAAGTGTTATACACTATGTTTCTTTTCTTGTAAGTAGTAGTCATTATAGTCATTAATAATATTGACCACTTTAATAGCATTAATTTTGTAAGTCTGAAAATTAAATTATGCTTATTTTGTTGTACACTATGCTTATTTTGTTGTAAATCTGAAAATTGGTTGCAGGTATTGTACATTGTGCTTAAATGGTTGTAATTTTTGGTGAAGGGGTGTTTTTAGTAGCGTTAATGTTGTTTGATAGAATTTTGGTCTTAAAATGACACCACGCTTTATTTTGTTGTACAATATGCTTTCTTTGTTGTAATTCTAAAAATTAGGTGCATTAAAGTGTTGTAAACCATGCTTAATTTCTTGTACGTCTTAAAATTAAGAGTGAGGTGCCTTCGTGCATTATAAGTAGTATAGATAACTTATTAACTGATTATTTAGCTTGTTTAAAGGTCTCATTAAATAACTTTAAGTTTAAACAAGTTTAATTTTAAAGAGGGTGTTTGTTTGGCTCGTTAAAAAAAGAAAAGAAAAGAAACAATGGTTTTTTATCTTGGCTTTCTGATAGAAATTAATTGTTATAATGTTTAAGAGTATTTTAGACTTTTAAAAGGAATTGAAAAGGGCTAGAAAGACTTACAAGCTTGAAACTCGATTAGGACCAAAATGAGACCAAATGGACTTCTAAGTGGAATAAAGCTCTTTCCAACCTCTTAAACTCTTATGTACCCTTCTTTACTCTCTTTTGGACCTTATTATCAGAATGTATGTGTGTTTTTGAGTGTTGCGTGTTCGAATGAGTGGTGAGTAGAAATGAGGAGTGTGTGTTGATTTATATAGGGGAGGAGAATTAAGGTTTCTTGAGATTTCTAGCCTCATGTAGAAGAGTGCTATGAGAAGAGGGAACAAGGTGAGGTGTTCCATTGGTGTTTGTAAGGTTGCATGTAGTGATGGGGAAGGTGGCGCATGGTGTTCAAAGATTAGCCAAAGGTTTTGCCCATAATATTTGACCATGGTAAACATATCCAAGAGACATGGTGAGGTGTACTAGTTTATGTCTAGTTAGGGTTAAGTGGCTTAGAAAACTTGTTAGAATTTATTGGGTTTTGTTTGGTTCGAATTGGACTAGGAAAAGAAAAGGGTGTCGTTTAGGGTTAGGGTAATTGTACCTTGGGCTATTTGATGTTGTACATGTAGTTTAAAAGTGTAAGAAACTTGGTTAGGGTACTTGGTTAGGTATTTTAAAGTTTAGTTAGGTTTAAGGTAAGATTAAATAAGTTTAGTTAGGTTTAGATATACTAAAAGTATAGTTTTTAGTTTTTATGCATTAACCATTTGTACTTTAGGCATTAGGGTGTTGTACTTAGTTTTATAAAATATAAGAAAATCTTGTTTAAAGGTTGTGCACAAAGGACTTGTATTGTGTGTTTTGAAGTGAGTACACTAAGGTTTAATATAGATTTTATATCAAGAATTAGTTTCCATGCATTAAAGACTTGTACATAGGCTTGAAATACTTGTAAACTTGTATTTTATAGCAATCATGTACACACTAATTAGGGGTTTGTGATTTTATTACATAAAATCATAGTTTTGTAAGTTTAGGGCTTGTATCGGGAAATAACGTAATGTTAGGGTTTTATGCTTTAGATGCTTGTACATTAGCTTTTTTTGGGTAAAAGGGATTCACCCTGGTAAAATATATTAAAAAATGAACCAAATAAGTACAATGGAATGTGGCTGACGTGCCACATTAACCTCAAGCTGAGCTTGAACAACCAATGAAACTCGCTAGTGACATGCCACTAAGGGTTACAAAAGCTAGAAAATACAAATGCTAAAACCTCAACAGGGAACATCCATCTAAGAACACATGAATGACTCCACATATCAGCCCATCGCTTCGAAGGAGATTGATGAATCAGATGAGCCTGCCTCCTTAAAAACCCTTTCCAAGAAAAAACCCAGTGGGAAAACCTTGGATTAGGGAAAAAGAGTACAACACTCACCTAGATCCCCAACGAAAAACCATGACCACCCATAGCATACTCCAACGAAAACCCTCTATCAACCAACTTCCCGAGCCAAGAATCAGAACTGAAGCCCACCATCAGGAATGTAAAAGAGAAAGAGGCACCAAACCAAAGAACAGTCTCTCGTATTCGACGTCTTCTTGAATTTGCATGTAAGAAGCTTAAGCCGAACCGTAGACTTGATAATATCAATAACTTGAACTTCCGATCTTCTTTGCTGCTTGAAAATCCTGTTGTTTCTTTCTTGCCAAATGTAATAGGAAGTAGCAGCAAAAAGAAGCTTGGAGACAACACTTTTAGCCGACTGAGACTTCGAAATAGGAATAAGAAAATGGGTCACATCCTCCAACGAGTCCGGAATATCCTGAATACCTGCAAACATCTTCAAAGAAAACCAAACCTGAAACGAGAACACTCAATCAAAGAATAAATGATCATGAGAATCAGGTTGAGTCCTGCATATAGGGCACACCAACACATCATTATTTGGATCATGATGGCCATCATTATATCTCAACATATCTTGAGTCCGAAGCCGTCTTTTCATAACAAGCCAAAGATGGAACGCATGCCTCGGAATACGGTGAGAAAACCAAACAAGATGATACCAATCCACATCAAGACCCATAGGACGAATAGAATCCCACGCCAGAGAAACTGAAAAGGGTTTCATGGAATCATCATAACGCCAAAATAGCTTATCCTCCTCGCATTACGACGTAACCAGCATTACGAGACTTCTGTTTGAAGGTTATTTAAGTTACAGCGTAACTCTCGTCAAAATTACGACTGAGCTATAACTACGGCGTAACTATTCCTTAGGTTACGCCGTAGTCACCACTACGAGAATTCTGTTTAGAGGATAATTAAGTTACGGCGTAACTCTCAACTTAAGTTACGCCGTAACTATGATCGGGCCTATAAATACAAACCCTAAAATCAGAATTATGGAAGTTAGGGTTTTTACACCCCCTATTATTTGGAGTGCGATCTATATGGTAATGTGATAATTGAAATGTTAGTGACTCTTTGTTGCTGCTGTAGATGATCGTTCTCTTTTTTGGGTTGTTTTGGTTCTTGGATCATGGCGCCTCATGTTTGTTGTTCTTACCTATGATTTGACCTGTTGTTCAGATGTTGATTCGTGGGTTTGGGATTATTGGTCGCATTGGTGGCCTTTGTGGAAGTCGTGGTTATCGTAGTTTTGGATGTTGCGACATGGTTTCTAATTATTGTTACTACTACCTACACGTGATTTTATGTTTTGGAAGTCGTGGTGGATGGTGTCATTGCCGGTACTACAACCATGTGTATGTGGAAGTTGGTGGTGCGCTCAAGGGTTTTGATATGCAGAATTATTGAAGAATTGAGTTGCTCACTATGGATGCAGTTCTTAGAACCTGTTTTAGTTACATTTAGATTGTTTATTTAAATGTAATTGTTAGTTATAGCTTTTAGCTTTGTGGTTGTTCTGCTTTTTTGCGGATTAGGATTGTCTATGTAATGGGCTAAGGGCATGGGATTCACCCATGTCATTTGTACTTCAATGTTTTTTGGTGTAATGAATTTTACCGGGGTGAATAAACCCTTTTACCTAAAAAAAAAAGGTCAGAGAACGTGAAGAGGGTTCTAAGGGTAGATCATACGAAGCATACAGAGCCATCCCCAAGGGAGGAATCACACCATATCGATAAGCTTTTAGCGATAACTATTACTTTAAACTTTAATTCATGTTTTCATTAATCATGTTATACATTGAATTGTTTGTGTCTTTTAATATAATCGACTAAGCACCTTTGGTGCTAGCCTAGTTATGATTCTTTGATTGTATTGTTCATGTTTTCATTCTTCAATTATTATTTCTAGTGTATACATACATAGTTCGTTGGTAGTCACCCTAGCTTCGGTAGTTTTGAGTTTTGGTCGTATTTATTAAGTAGGTAGAGAGGCTTGGTAATAATTGACCAAAAGACTATCAAATCCCTCTTGTGAGAAATGACCAAAGGATCACCGTTCAGAAGGATGAACTTAGGAAGTTAGGGATTTGTGTCTAAGATGCTAGCACCCGGGCATACATAGTTTTGAATCTTGCATGTAGGGTACTTAATGACTTGGCTTAGGTTGCTTGAGACCCTCGACTCCCCAAAGGGTAGGCCTTTGACGTCGGGTAAGAACCTTTGTTGATAGGTTATGACGAATTGACCAAATGTTGTCATAGCGACTTAAACCCCCACTTGAATCAATAGGAATTAAGTAGAAAACATAGAAATTACATGATAGGATGAATAATTAGGTTAGCACACTTTCTCACCATTGTTCACAACCTAACTTTACTTTCTCGCAATTTATTTCTTGTCTTTAGTTTAATTAATCATTTCAAACTTAAAACCTTTTAAAACCGTGACAATTAGAATTAATAAGATCCTCATCTACATAGCTCTAGGAACCAACCTCGGCTTTACCACTTTCTATACTACGCACGATCGGGTTCACTGCTCTTTAGTGTAATAGGTAAACCTTAGGTAGACGAGACTTAGAAATATTAAATCGTGGTCGGAAAACCTGCATCAAAATTTTGGCGCCGCTGCCGGGCGCCGCTGCCGGGGAGCTATATTAGGATTTTCTTTTTGAGTCTTTTAATTTTTTTTTATTAACTTTTTGTTTTTCCTACGATCTACTTTCAGTTTCAGATATTATGGC
Organism: Chrysanthemum makinoi; assembly: GCA_910596185.1. Lineage (NCBI taxonomy): Eukaryota > Viridiplantae > Streptophyta > Magnoliopsida > Asterales > Asteraceae > Chrysanthemum > Chrysanthemum makinoi. Next base: position 226,489,361 of record OU343225.1, on the reverse strand, counting down.
TCTCACCATTGATGATTATCTAACCCTCTCTAAATTTGAACAAGGGAGTGCTATACTACCCTTCAAAGAAAACGTTAGTTTCTGTAGCACCTCGCATATTTCAGGTCTATATTTTACTATTTTACGTTATATAAATTACTTTTAATTATTTATATAAGTAATCTCAAAAATTAAATAGTGTGAATTATCCTCACAACCAACACAACACTAGGAAAAGTCTATGTGTTCAAAAAAAATACTTTACTTTCACCACTAGTAATAATTCATATGAATTATTGCCACTTTGCCAATTTTAGGTACACATTCTACCTTTAAGTAATACGCGTGCCCGAACCTACATTATTAGGTTTTAACAACATAGAAACATCATATTAGACTTATCATACTTTTAATATACCTAGTTGGAGTATGTTGATAAGTTTTAACATTTTTGGAAGTATTACATTTTTACGTTACCCGGTTTTAAGTTTCGTGAATTAAGGGCTTAACATTAGTAATTAGCGGGACCAAACTATACCCTAAAAATCAAAAGTTATCACAAAATAAACACAAACTACCACCTCAAAAATGAGGTGGCGTTTGATGGCAATACCACAAGCCACATGGCTTCTTCTAACATCACACATGCACTTACTCACCCACTCTTGTCCCCCATATACCCCAAAGTCACTTCACTTATCCATTTTACATGCAAATCACAAAATCTCTCTTGGTCTCTCTCCCTTGGACGTTCACCATCATCACACAAACACAAATTCATACTTTGATTCATACCATAAAAATCACTAAGAAGATGGAGCTAGAGTTGGTTCCTACATGATCCAAGGGTTGTTTTGTTGATTTCAAGGGTGAATTAGAAGATATTCAAGGCATAAGGGGCTGAAGTAAGAAGGGTTTGTAAACTTGGGTTAAGAGGTTGAAGACAAGGTTTGAAGATTGGAAGGGGTTTAGGCTTGATTGTTCTTGTGACCATTCAACCTAAGTCTTGTAAGAAGTTGTTTAAATTTCCTGTGATTCAATGTGGTTGTAATGATATTTATGATTATTTGATGTAATTTGATATAAGTAGTACATGCAATAAGGCTTGCATGATATTTTACATAAAATTGATGGGTAAAAACTAGTGTAGAAACTCATTAAGACAACTAGTAAGAAACTAGTGAATTATCATGGGGTTTAACACAAAAATCATAAACTTTGGACTAGATTAAGTTTAAGAAGTTGTTAGAGGAAGTAAAAACTAGAATTTGAGCTTTTGAATCACTTGAAATGGCCTTATAGATAAAAAGTTATGGTTAAAAGAAGATGACTAGATGAAATTGGTTATTAAGTCAAAAGTCTTCTGAAACGATTTTTAAACGCGATTTAAACCCTTTTCTGGTCCAAATCAGCAAAAGTGTAAAACACGAAAGTTGCTCGGAATGAAATTTTCTTCAAAAACGCAGGAGCACATAAGCAGAAAGTGAACGAAAAGTCTAATAAACAGCAAATACTAAACGGACCTTTTGTAACTAGAAAACAACCATGGTCATGGAAACTTAGTTGTATTTTGATTCTTTGAAACCAAAATAAAGCCAAGGTTAAACCAAGGCTAATGTCTCAAGTTATTTTAACTTAAATATAGCTACTAGATATGACCATGATTGTTGTTTCAAAGTTGTTCCGTGCGGCTAAGTTACGACTAGTTTGGGTATGTTAATCCAAAAATTGTTTCAAAAACTTGGTCATTAGATAAAGCTTTACTAGATTTTAACAAAATGACTATATGAAATATAAACTATATAAATACCTTTTTTCACAAGTTTTAACTCTTATTTAAAACCATGAACATATTAGTCTAAAAACTACTTTTGAAACCTTTATATTACACAACATCATAATATGACACGCCGAAATCACAACACTCATTGAGTGAATAATGCTTACGCTAAACTACTTCACGACACACAACTCATAACACTATCACGTCACCACTCAAATAGTCTTTGACGAAAGACGACATATGTTTTGTACAATATTCGTCTCGTCAAACACTTACTTATAAATGATAAGTACTTCAATAGTAGGGAATTTCATTATCATAAAGAGGCCTCTTCGGGGTATCGCATCGACGAGTTGTGGATTTACGATTTAAAGTTTCTTGGCTCCTCGTGCGATTACTACATGACCTCTTAATTTTGATAGCCCGAACGGTGGTACGAAGTCATTTATAAAAAGGCTATGAGCCAAACCAACACTTAAGCGATACCTTAGCCTAATATCCATGTACAACATCATAGCAAACAAATTACATATACTGGTACACTTATATTGAAAACTATACTTAAACATAATTGTTATACTTTCGTAGGTAATCACTAAAGATTGCGGCCTCGACATACACTGTTATTGCTATAAGCTACTACTGATAACTACGGTGAGTTCATAGTCCCAACTTTTGTTTAACTGTTTTATAAACTACTTGGGGGAGATACATGATAAAATGTTTTATTATGGACAATTACTTGAAAACTGAATGCCTTGACTGTATTATTGCATGCCTAAGTTAATTATGCCAAAAGTCCCCAATATCATGGACCACTAATCACTGGGAGTGAGCGCAAATATAGTGGATAGGCCTATCGGGATTGACGAATCCCGTTTGTGTTAGCCGGATCGGTAACCAAACGCACTTTATTTGAATTACCTAGGTATATGGCAAAATACCTACCTGGGGCATGTTACTTATATCTATATATATCGTCCGGTGATATATATACAACAGTCAGCCATGAGTTACATGAGCTTAGAGCAATAATAACTATCAAGAAGATAATTGTAGACATTGAAATTATACTACAAACTATTGTCCACTACTGTTTTCAAAACTATGAATTCACACAACCATTGTGTTGACTTTTTGGCATGTTTTATCTCAGGTCCGTAAGATATGTCCGCACGCGAATGAAGGCACACGGAATAGGCATTTTGAAGACTATGCATATTATCATTCGAAAAACTTTTAAACTTATTATGTATATTATGGGACCTCTACTCTGATATTATGAATAAATTTGAATGATAATGTATTTTAAAACGTCTCATATAGAGTCGTTTTCGTAATGTGTACTTTGTGTTAATAAGTAATATCCTCGATTAGCTTCCGCTGCTATTCAAAACTGAGGGTGTTACAGATTGGCATCGAGCTACGTTATAGAGAACCGTGGTGCATTATATACCTAGACTATAACTACTATCTACCGATTCACTTATTATAGTCTTTACATTCCGTGTGCCATGCCCACTATTTGACATATCACTGTTTAAATTGCTATGAATGTTTAACTAACTCTGAGCATGAATACTCTTATGCTGACATTATGTCTGTACCACCATCCCCAGATCACGATCTCGTTATTCTAAATCAAGCTATACCAGTTCAACATGAGCAAATACTTCCGGCTCCCATCCAAGCACAGAATCCCCAGATCAAGATGATGATTATCTTGATATTGTGGACTATGGGGATGACGAGGATGAGGAACCATATGAAGATTTAGCTGATGAAAATGAACCCGAGGATGACCCGGACGAAGATCCGGAAGAAGATGAAAATATGATCTTAGATGATGATGATGATGACATGGAAGTGATTTCCGATGATGACGAAGAAGAGGAAGAACCTCTTCAAGCGGATGTCATACTCAACGGATCTCCACCTCCACCATCACCAGTGTCACCATCTATTCCAACAAACTCTGAAATTCCTGTTTCGGTTACTCCCGCTACTAGAGGAAGGCCTTATATCATTGGGGGCCCTTCCTCTACCTATGAAGTTGGAGGACCATCTAATACATTTCCAAACTTCCTAAGGTACGAAATGGGTTGCCTGAGACAAGATGTCACAAAGACTTCAAAATCATGTCCACTTTCTGTCAAGGGCAATGCATCGTCGTGAAACGGAGATCTCTTCAATAAGAGTTGAAACCGTTAATGCTCGAAAACGAACCGATCTGACAATCTTGGATATGAGTGATATCCGAAATGGCCTTACACGTGTGGAAGACATTGTCTTGGATCCTATAACCGGATTTCCAGTGCTCAAGAACAAAGTCACCCGTATGGATCGAGCACAAAATGAAGACGGTGAGCAGATTAAAGAGTTGAAACGCCGCATAGCTGCAGCGGAAATCAATTTAGAAATTGCTCAAACCGACCGATATACGCTCGAAATCGATCTCTACAACGTACGGGCAGAAATGCAGATCATGTTTCAAGAACTAAGGGGCTCTAGGGAGTTTCACCCAAATGACGCCATTGATGTGTTGGCTGCTCACGGGAATAACAATCAGCCCGAGCCTCATCAATCTCCGGACTCTTGAAAGACTAGTGTTATTATAATAGTTAAATGACTTAGTAAGATATGTAATAGTTATTAAATAATGTAATCGCTGACTGATAGTTTCGTCAGTAAATTTTGAAGAGACCTGTAATGGGTTTCGATTTTGTAACTCCGATATAATGGATTAACTATATATGAATGTAACTTTTGTTGTATAAATCTATCTCGTCTTGTGTTGTGATTTAATTTCCAACGTTGTTCTTCTATCATTTCTAATCGTGCTTATTATCCAACATCATACTTATACCACATCTCTTGTTTAATTGATAGAATCATGCCACCTAAAACGAAAAGCAAAGCTGCTATTTATAAAATGGTTGCCGATAAAGTGGCGGACGCACTTAGAACTGAGTGGGCAACTGCCGCTACAAATGCTGCCGCGGCCGCAGAGGCTGCTGAAGCCGCAAAAACTGCCGCTGTTGCCAAGGCACTTGCAACCGCTAGGGCCGCTGCAACTAATGTTGGAGCGGGAGGTTCTAATGCTACGGGACCAGCTATTGGTGACGAAAGAATAAATTTCGAACCAATGCCAAGGGGCTGCTTATACAGCGAATTCATGAAATGCCAACCTACAAATTTTAAAGGCATTGAAGGAGCTGTAGAGTTAACCCAATGGTTTGAAAGATCTGAATATGTATTCCTGATCAACAACATCATTGAAGACTGCAAGGTCAAATACGCCACCAGTACTTTAATGGATGAAGCATTATCCTGGTGGAATTATGTAGTTCAACCAATTGGCATTGCAAATGCCTACAAAATTTCCTTGGTCGAACTCAAAACAATGATGATCAAACAATATTGTCCTCGTAACGAGGTACAGAAGTTGGAAATTGAATTCTGGAACCACATAGTTAAGGGCACGGATATCACCACATACAATCATCGATTCAATGAATTGGCAATCTTATGCCCAACAATGGTTCCAACCAATGAGAAGTTACTGGAGAGGTACATGTGGGGACTTCCACAACCTATACAGGGAAATGTGACCTCATTTGATCCAAAAACGATAGATGATGCAATGGGAATGGCTCAGAGCCGATGGATCAAGCGGTTAGAGCAGGAACTGTTCTGATTCATGACATTAACCTCAACCGCAACAATAACAATAACAACCATCCCAATAACAATACCCACAACAACAACAAGAGAAGGTGGAATGATAGCCGAAGGGGTAACAACAACAATCCCAAACAATAAAACTGAAACACAAACCACCACAACCAGCAAAACCGTAGGCAAGAAAATGGCAGAGGTACTGTTGCTGCTGCTGTTGCACCAGCTGAACGAGGAGGTTATCAAGGAAATGCATCTTTGTGTTATAGATGCAAGTTACATCATGAAAGACCTTGCACCGTTAGATGCAAGAATTTTCAGAAGAGAGGGCATCAAACCAAGGACTGCAGAGGGAAGGGGCTCATCGGTGCCTACACCCAACCAGTATTGACTTGTTTTGGGTGTGGAGAACGTGGACACATCAAGAGACAATGTACCCGAAACAATGGTCAACAAGAAGGAGTAGCTCGTGGTAGGGCGTATGTATTGGGTGATAAATATGCACAGCAGGATCCGAATGTGGTTACGGGTACGTTTCTACTCAATAACCATTATGCTAAAATCTTATTTGATTCGGTGTCGATAAAAGTTTTATATCTACTGCATTTGCATCTTTACTTGATATTGCACCCACTACATTAGACACCGCCTTTATCATTGAGTTAGCAAATGGGAATCTTGTAGCCACCAACATTGTACTTCAAAACTATACTCTAAACTTGTTAGGTCATCCATTCAAAATAGACCTCATGCCATTAGAACTCGGAAGTTTCGACGTTATAATTGGTATGGAATGGTTATCGCAACGAAATACAAATATCATCTGTGGCGAGAAAGTTGTACATATTCCTATCGATAATGAAACCTTGGTTATCCGAGGGGATCGTAGTGGAACTCGCCTGAACATCATTTCTTGCATTAAAACTCAAAAGTACATCAAGAAGGGATGTTATGTCTTCTTAGCCCACGTAACGGAGAAAAAGTTAGAGGAGAAGCGACTCGAAGATGTACCTATTGTACGTAATTATCCTGAAGTCTTTCCTGAAGACTTACCCGGACTTCCACCACCTAGACAAGTGGAGTTCCAAATCGAATTGGTGCCGTGCCGCACCTGCTCGAGCACCCTATCGCCTAGCTCCTTCAGAATTGCAAGAGTTATCTAACCAATTGCAAGAACTTACGGATAAAGGTTTTATTCGACCAAGTTCACCACCATGGGGAGCTCCAATTCCTATTCGTTAAAAAGAAGGATGGATCCTTCAGAATGTGTATTGATTACAGGGAGTTAAATAAACTAACTGTAAAGAATCGATACGCACTTCCAAGAATTGATGATCTTTTCGATCAACTCCAAGGTTCAAGCGTATACTCCAAGATCGATTTGCGATCAGGATATCACCAACTTAGAGTTCGAGAAGAGGATATTCCTAAAACGGCATTCAGGACTCGATATGGTCACTATGAGTTTCAAGTTATGCCATTTGGTTTAACTAATGCTCCAGCATTATTCATAGATCTCATGAATCGAGTGTGCAGACCATATTTGGATAAGTTTGTGATTGTGTTCATAGATGATATTCTAATTTACTCTAAGAGTAAAGAAGAACATGAAAGACATCTCAAGCTAATCCTAGAGTTACTCAAGAATGAGAAGTCGTACGCCAAATTCTCAAAATGTGAATTTTGGATCTCAAGTGTACAATTCTTGGGCCATGTAATTGATAGTCATGGAATTCATGTGGATCCCGCCAAGATCGAGTCCATAAAGACTTGGGCTGCCCCTACAAATCCAACAGAAATACGTCAATTTTTAGGACTTGATGGATATTACCGTAGATTCATTGAAGGTTTTTCCAAGATAGCAAAGCTTTTAATTAAATTGACTCAAAAGAAAGTGAAATTCGATTGGGGCGAAAAAGAAGAGAAAGCGTTTCAATTTCTAAAGGAGAAATTATGCAGTGCACCTATCTTAGCGTTACCTGAAGGCAACGAAGACTTTGTTGTGTACTGTGATGCTTCGTATAAAGGTTTGGGAGCAGTGTTAATGAAAAGACAGAAGGTGATAGCTTACGCCTCACGACAACTTAAAAAGCACGAGAAAAACTACACCACTCATGACTTAGAGTTAGGGTCAGTCGTTTTTGCTCTTCGAATCAAGAGACATTATCTCTACGGCACAAAGTGTATAGTATACACAGATCACAAAAGCTTGCAACACATCTTGGATCAGAAAGATCTAAACATGAGACAACGCCGCTGGTTAGAATTACTTAGTGATTACGACTGTCAAATTCGTTATCACCCGGGTAAAGCAAACGTCGTGGCAGATGCTCTTAGTAGAAAAGAACGACTCAAACCTCTAAAGGTTAGATCGTTGGGAATGATGATTGTATCACCACTACCCTCACAAATCCTTGCAAAGACAAACTGAAGCTATCAAAGAAGAGAACCGACCCAAAGAGAATCTCTACGGTATGTTAGAGAATAAAAATGGTTTGGTAAAGCGTTCTGATGGAACGTTATGCTTAAAAGACAGAAGTTGGATACCACTCTATGGAGGTGTACGAGATTTGATTATGCATGAATCGCATAAGTCAAAGTACTCCATTCATCCGGGGTCCGACAAAATGTATCATGATCTCAAAATGCTATATTGGTGGCCTAACATGAAGGCCGATATTGCCAAATATGTTGGTAAGTGCCTGACGTGTTCTAAGGTCAAGGCCGAGTGTCAAAAACCATAAGGATTACTACAACAACCCGAGATTCCTATGTGGAAATGGGAAAGAATCACGATTGATTTTGTTATGAAATTACCCAGAACACCGAGCGGTTATGACGCCATTTGGGTAATTGTTGACCGTTTAACAAAATCTGCTCATTTTATTCCAATCAAAGAAAATTATGAAATGGATCAGCTGACCAAGCTGTACATCAAAGAAATAGTTTCTAGACATGGTGTACCCATTTTGATTATCTCAGATAGAGATAGCAGATTTACTTCAAATTTTTTGCAGTCATTTCAGAAAGCTTTTGGAACCAAACTAGACATGAGTACTGCCTATCATCCGCAAACTGGCGGTCAAAGTGAAAGAACCATACAAACCTTGGAAGATATGCTAAGAGCTTGTATTATCGATTTTGGTAAAAGCTGGGACTAGCATTTACCATTAGTCGAATTCTCTTACAACAATAGCTATCATTCCAGTCTTAAATCATCACCGTAGGAAGCATTGTATGGTCGAAAATGTCGGTTGGCGATGTTCAACTCATCGGCTTAGAAATTGTACGGGACACAACTGAAAAGATTATTCAGATCAGAAGCAGACTACAAGCTGCTAGAGATCGCCAGAAAAGTTACGCTGACACTAGGCGAAAACCCTTGGAATTTTAAATTGGAGATAGGGTTATGCTGAAAGTCTCGCCTTGGAAAGGCGTAATTCGTTTTGGAAAACGTGGGAAACTAAGTCCACGATATATTGGACCATTCAGAATCCTAGAAAGAGTTGGTCCGGTAGCATACAAACTCGAGCTACCTCAAGAATTAAGTGGAATCCGTAACACTTTCCACGTGTCAAACCTTAAGAAATGTCTATCCGATGACAGCCTTGTCATTCCACTAGACGAGATTAAGCTTGATGATAAGCTACATTTTATTGAAGAACCTATTGAAATAATGGACCGTGAGGTCAAACAGTTGAAACAAAGCCGAATCCCCATCGTCAAGGTACGTTGGAATTCTACGAGGACCCTAATACACCTGGGAAAGAGAGGACCAAATGCGACAGAAATATCCGCATCTCTTCTCGGGTACATCAAACTAAATCATGAGGACATGATTTCCGTAACGGGAGAAGGCTGTAGCACCTCGCATATTTCAGGTCTATATTTTACTATTTTACGTTATATAAACTACTTTTAATTATTTATATAAGTAATCTCAAAAATTAAATAGTTTGAATTATCCTCACAACCAACACAAGACTAGGAAAAGTCTATGTGTTCAAAAATAAAATACTTTAGTTTCACCACTAGTCATAATTCATATGAATTATTGCCACTTTGCCAATTTTAGGTACACATTCTACCTTTAAGTAATACGCGTGCCCGAACCTACGTTATTAGGTTTTAACAACATAGAAACATCATATTAGACTTATCATACTTTTAATATACCTAGTTGGAGTATGTTGATAAGTTTTAACATTTTTGGAAGTATTATACTTTTACGTTACCCGGTTTTAAGTTTCGTGAATTAAGGGCTTAACATTAGTAATTACCGGGACCAAACTATACCCTAAAAATCAAAAGTTATCACAAAATAAACACAAACTACCACCTCAAAAATGAGTTGGCGTTTGATGGCAATACCACAAGCCACATGGCTTCTTCTAACATCACACATGCACTTACTCACCCACTATTGTCCCCCATATACCCCAAAGTCACTTCACTTATCCATTTTACATGCAAATCACAAAATCTCTCTTGGTCTTTCTCCCTTGGACGCTCACCATCATCACACAAACACAAATTCATACTTTGATTCATACCATAAAAATCACTAAGAAGATGGAGCTAGAGTTGGTTCCTACATGATCCTAGGGTTGTTTTGTTGATTTCAAGGGTGAATAAGAAGATAATCAAGGCATAAGAGGCTGACGTAAGAAGGTTATTTCAAGGGTAAGAAGGGTTTGTAAGCTTGGGTTAAGAGGTTGAAGACAAGGTTTGAAGATTGGAAGGGGTTTAGGCTTGATTGTTCTTGTGACCATTCAACCTAAGTCTTGTAAGAAGTTGTTTAAATTTCTTGTCATTCAATGTGGTTGTAATGATATTTATGATTATTTGATGTAATTTGATATAAGTAGTACATGTAATAAGGCTTGCATGATGTTGTACATAAAATTAATGGGTAAAAACTAGTGTAGAAACTCATTAAGACAACTAGTAAGAAGCTAGTGAATTATCATGAGTTTTAAATAAAAATCATAAACTTTGGACTAGATTAAGTTTAAAAAGTTATTAGAGGAAGTAAAAACTAGAATTTGAGCTTTTGAATCACTTGAAATGGACTTATAGATAAAAAGTTATGGTTAAAAGAACATGACTAGATGAAATTGGTTATTAAGTCAAAATTCTTCTGAAACGATTTTAAAACGCGATTTAAACCCTTTTCTGGTCCGAATCAGCAAAAGTGAAAAACACGAAAGTTGCTCGGAATGAAATTTTCTTCAAAAACACGGGAGCACATAAGCAGAAAGTGAACGAGAAGTCTAAAAAACTGCAAATACTAAACGGACCTTTTGTGACTAGAAAACAACCATGGTCATGGATACTTAGTTGTATTTTGATTCTTTGAAACCAAAACAAAGCCAAGGTTAAACCAAGGCTAATGTCTCAAGTTATTTTAACTTAAATATAGCTAATAGATATGACCATGATTGTTGTTTCAAAGTTGTTCCGTGCGGCTAAGTTACGACTAGTTTGGGTATGTTAATCCGAAAATTGTTTCAAAAACTTGGTCATTAGATAAAGCTTTACTAGATTTTAACAAAATGACTATATGAAATATAAAATATATAAATACCTTTTTTCACAAGTTTTAACTCTTATTTAAAACCATGAACATATTAGTCAAAAAACTACTTTTGAAACCTTTATATTACACAACATCATAATATGACACACCGAAATCACAACACTCATTGAGTGAATAATACTTACGCTAAACTACTTCACGACACACAACTCATAACACTATCACGTCAACACTCAAATAGTCTTTGACGAAAGACGACATATGTTTTGTACAACATTTGTCTCGTCAAATACTTACTTATAAATGATTAGTACTTCAATAGTAGGGAATTTCATTATCATAAAGAGGCCTCTTCGGGGTATCGTATCGACGAGTTGTGGATTTACGATTTAAAGTGTCCTGGCTCCTCGTGCGATTACTACATGACCTCTTGATTTTGATAGCCCGAATGATGGTACGAAGTCATTTAAAAAAAGGCTATGAGCCAAACCAACACTTAAGCGATACCTTAGCCTAATATCCATGTACAACATCGTAAGCCAACAAATTACATATATTTTTTTGGGTAAAGGGGAGTAATCCTGCACTCTGGTAAATATATTAACCAAAAAAATGTTTAAGTACAACGGATGAGAGTGAGTCTCTCACCTCGGCCCGTTACATGGGCAACAGACACACACGAAAAGCGCACTTAACCAAACAAATTACATAAGAAAGACATGCCAATCTTATGAACTACCAAATAACCAAATTTACTTCCTACCAAGACCTAATAGACTAACATCATACATGTCACACATATCCTCCAAGTGTCTCGGTAGATCGTAGACTTGCTCAAAGATAATCATCAAAATCTTCAAGATCAAAACCCCCACCACCCCGAAGCCAAAATGACGCCATAGGGTTATCTCGCTCCAAAACCTCATCCTCTTCACCGCCAGTCACATTTCCGACTTTAGAAAACGGATTACTTACCTTGGTAGCAGAAGAAGTCACAGTCTCTGGAGGCTTAGAAGCCGCACCAATATCAACACGAGAGTCCTTCCCCCGAGAACCATCAATAATTACTTCCTTAGTAGTACCAGAAGACTTCCCAGTCTTCGCCTTGTCAGTAGTAGAATCACCTACATTACTTGGGATGCCCGTGTCATCTTCCACCTCAAGAGTCCCAAAAGAGTTAGACGTAGTAATAGGTGTACCTTTAGCATTAACACTAGCACTGCCGTGTCTTCGCTCTTAGCAACATATACCGCTTCCTAGGTGCAAATCTAGGACCCTACCCATATTAATACCACTAGTCATCTTCGCACCTTTTGGTTTGGCTTTCCATTCTCGCACCACCTTAAAACCATCATCAGGTTCTTCCACATTCGAGGTAGGAGGGAGATCATTATGCTCCATAATACTCTTAGGACAACAATCAGTAACATGCCCAAACACTTTACATTCCGCACAGTGTGGCGGCTTCCATTCATATTCCACCTTGATACTTGCAGTAGTAAAACCACTATCGTCCTTATTTGGGATCGCCATAGTCACCACATGTTTTAGCTCAGATTCTGATGATAATTCCACAAGAGCATGTGCAAAACTTATGCGCCCCGTGAATCAGACACATGGAACTAGTAAAAGCATCTAACATAATCGGCTTACCCACTTGAGTAGCAATTAAGCTCAACCCATCTTCCGAATATGCAAGTAATGGCACATTATGCAATTTAATCCAAACGGGGACTCTAGTAACCTCACTTTTAGACAATAGCACATCAGGAGTCCATTTAGTGAGAATGAGAGGAGAATTGCGAATAATCCAAGGGCCCCGTTGAAGAACATTCTCAACACCCTCTTTAGAGTCGAATTTAAAGAGGAAAACACCATCATCATTCTTCATAAGTTTCTTAAAACCAAACTTTCCCCACGTGTTGGTGACGTAGTTTTGAACCAAAGGAAATGCAACATTCTTGCCAACAAAGAAGCCAACAAGCGTATTATCATAGCGGTTGAATACACCCTCCATAGCAGCCTTTGGAAGCACCGTATCATGATTTTCAATGCGAGTCTCATTCACCAAGGAGCGAAAATTAACTTTCCTAGAGACACATTCCGGGTTTAATACATTAGCAAATAACCTCACTTCGTTATTTTCACTACCAATCACGTTAGGACCAGAAGTAGGAGCATTCACCACATTCTTACCATTAGCATCAAGACCAGAAGTTGACACCTTAGACACATTCGTATTAACACCAGGGTAAACCAAAACCGGATTCACATAAGCATCCGGATCAATAGCATTAGTAGAATTCACATTAGTGCTCGAATTCACCCCACCCAAAACAGAATCAGCCACATCAACCCATGGATCCGGACAAGAAGTTTATTCCAAGCTAGAAGAACTCCAAACAGATTCAATTGTGCCTTCGTGAGTATTAGGGTTTCGCAAAACCCTAGTAGCTTTGCGCACTTCAGGAACATTCGTATCACCATCCATTGCTTGCTCACCTTTGAGACGTTTTAGCCTAGCATCCAAAGCATCAATATCTAGCGATGCATACGGATTGGAGTCCTTTTGCACACCACCTTGATCGGCCAAGGACGTGAACTGAGATGCATCTTCTTTATCGACCACCTTGGTGGCTGTTTTAGCAGCCTTCATCGACGAACCTTCTTTGTTAAAAAACCCTTTCTCCATCTCTCTTAAACCCCACTAACAGTCCAACTAATCGACCCACACAAGAACCACACCGACTTCAACCAGTATTAACCAAAAAACGAACAAAGGCAAACCCTAACTGATCGTTAGGGTTTAATTACGCACGAACCAAAAATCTAACCAGCCCCCATGATAGATGATCCAATAAAGGAATTAATAACGATTAAACCAACCTTGAATGAATCAAGATCGATTAGAACAGGTTAGATCCAAAAATGATTTATACAAACCCTAAAAAAACGATTGTTCAAATCTGAAACAAAACAAGGAAAACTTTGCACGAATTCAGCCAAGGACTAAATAACAATGAAGTTAATCAGTAACAAAGGTAAATCGATGCAAAGAATCACAAGAGTTGAAGCAGATTGAGAAAAAACGATGAGGGTTTAGGGTTTGCAAAAAAATCGCCTAGAGAGAATCGTTTAGGGTTTCTACAATCCGTTTCTGTCACAACAAATTACATATACTTGTACACTTATATTGAAAACTATACTAAAACATAATTATTATACTTTCGTAAGTAATCACTAAAGATTGCAGCCTCGACATACACTGTTATTGCTATAAGCTACTACTGATAACTACGGTGAGTTCATAGCCCCAACTTTTGTTTAACTGTTTTATAAACTACTTGGGGGAGATACATGCTAAAATGTTTTATAATGGACAATTACTTGAAAACCAATGCCTTGATCAGTATTATTGCATGCCTAAGTTAATTATGCCAAAAGTCCCCAATATCATGGACCACTAATCACTGGGAGTGAGCGCAAATATAGTGGATAGGCCTATCGGGATTGACGAATCCCGTTTGTGTTAGCCGGATCGGTAACCAAACGCACTTTATTTGAATTACCTAGGTATATGGCAAAATACCTACCCGGGGCATGTTACTTATATCTATATATATCGTCCGGTGATATATATACAACAATACCGTCAGCCCATGAGCTTAGAGCAATAATAACTATCAAGAAGATAATTGTACACATTGCAATTATACTACAAACTATTGTCCACTACTGTTTTCAAAACTATGAATTCACTCAACCATTGTGTTGAATTTTTGGCATGTTTTATCTCAGTCCGTAAGATATGTCCGTGCACGTAATGAAGGCACACGGAATAGGCATTTTGAAGAAGACTATGCATATTATCATTCGAAAAACTTTTAAACTTATTATGTACATTATGGGACCTCTACTCTGATATTATGAATAAATTCGAATGATGATGTATTTTAAAACGTCTCATATAGAGTCGTTTTCTGTAATGTGTACTTTGTGTTAATAAGTAATATCCTCGATTAGCTTCCGCTGCTATTCAAAACTGAGGGTGTTACAGTTTCGAATTCTGGGGGTTATGTCTGGATGAATTAAAGAAATGCAATTTTTACGGGAACAAGGACGAGGAAACGCACGAGCAAATCTCTAAGGTTTGCAAAATCGCAGATTTGTTTCATCCACCAGGCGTGTCCAGAGACCATGTTATGATGAGAGCATTCGCTTTCACCCTTAAAGGAAAAGCTAGGGATTGGATGAAGAAGCTGCCTTCGGGATCTGTTACGACATGGAGTACATTTAAAAAAGTCTTTCTAAAAGAATATCAAACTCCAAAAATGATACTTCAACAAGTTGATATAATAAGAAGCTTCCGTCAAAGCAGTGGTGAATCATTATTTGCGGTTTGGGAAAGATTCAATGAAGCCATCCTCAAATGCCCTGAGCATAAAATCAACCAACACGAGCAACTACAAATTTTTTACAGTGGGCTAAACATTGAGACTCGAAAAATATTAGACTCCAAGGAGCCTATCCCATGGATGACTGTTGATAAAGGATGGAAAAGAATTGAAGAAATTGCCTTGCATTTTGCATCGTGGCATGTAGAGATGATAGAAAATTCTATTGAACTTCAGTCAGTAATGAAGAACTTGGAAGAATTTGAGTTTGATACGCATTCCCTAACAGAGGAGGTAAAAATGGTTAAACATAAATTCGACAACCCTATGGAAGGAAGGGTATCCAACCTCGAAAAAATAATTAAAAAACTTTTTTTTGGGTAAAGGGGAGTAATCCTGCACCCTGGTAAAATATATTAACCAAAACGTTTAAGTACAATGGATATGGGTGAAGTCCCATATCTCAGCCCGTTACATAGGCACTACCTTTTCTTTATTACAAGAAATAAACCACTACCACATAAACAAACAAGACAATAGTAAGACCAACTACTTCCTAATCCGACCTTGGAGCTTGAAATCGTCATATAAGGCTACCAATGGTCCTGGCAAGTCATATAGCTGATCCAGAAGTCATCGTACTCATAGTAATCTTCCATTTCATGTCCACCACCTGTTGATGATAAAGTACCCCAAGACTTATCAAATAGATTCGCAGACTCATCAAAGGTGGTAATAACCTCCTCCTGACTATCAAAGTCAACAACATCACCAACCTTAGAGAACGGGTTGCCTCTTTTAATAGCAGAAGCAGAAAGAGGTAAGGAGGGGCCAGAAGTACCAACCTCCTTGTCCTGAAGTACACACACAGGTGGATCATGCAACGTAGTATCATTAATAGAAGATTTATTTACCGTATCCTTCGTTGAACTTCCATCTTCAACATCCTTAGGCACATCCACATTAAGACTATCAATCACTTTCACTTCCTCCATGCGTTTATCAATAAAACTCCTCAAGTCAATCACACTAATATTATCCTTGAAGTATTGTCCACCAGAATTAGACATGGACGCCTCATTAGTCATCTTGAGAGCAGCATGTGTATTAACGGTATCATTAGGCTTATCACAAGCCAAGTTCGCCACCTCCTTAATAGGAGTTGGAGAATTACCTTAGGTATGGACGTAGGAGCCTGGTTGTTATTACTAGGCTTAGCAACAGGTCTATAAATCATTTTAGGCTTACCAGAAACCCTTACCTTGTTACCAACATTTGATGTACGCTTTTCCTCCACAGGACTATCATTCATACCCATATTACGATTGTCTTCCTTCACTTTTTTATGGCACTCCTTATCAACATGATCAAAAATTTTGCATAAAGAACAACTAGGAGGTTTATATTCAAATTCAATAGCAATGTTAACCATACGATGCTCTTTAGTCTTTGGAATAGGAACAACCACAACAAGTGATTCCACATAATCATTATCAGCTGAAATTTCAACTAAAACTCTTACATACAAATTCATGCCCCACGAATTGAGGCACATGTTTCTCGTGTGTTCATCAAACATAATAATACGTCCTAATTTAGCCGTGATCAAATTCAGCCCAACCATAGAATATGCCACCACCGGCACATTATACAATTTAACCCACACAGGGACCTTCTTTATGTCTTCTCTAAGCAATTCATAATTAGGGTTCCAAACATGAAGGATCAATGGGACAGACCTAATACGCCAAGGCCCTTGATTAAGAACATTAGCCATACCTTCCTTACTAGAGAACTGGAACATAAAGAATCCTTGATGTACCATGACATGCATTAACCCATATTTCTTCCAAACATTCCGGACATAGTTTTGGACTACAGGAAACGCAGGTCTTTGTCCAACAAAATAGCCATATAGTGAATTTTCAAATCGTGCACTAATCGTCTCAACTTCATCCTGCGGTATAACAACATCAGCAATTGATAAATCAACCATACAAACAGGAGTGAATTCATCCGTGACTTTAGAACCCACACAAGGCGTGGGTATATTAGTTTCTTCACAAGTTGTACCCGCAAAGAACATGGCTTATTTTATTCGCATCAGGAGTGTTTTTAGAACACCCCACTTCACACTCGTTCATCATATTAACCTTGACAGCAACAACATCATTACCAAGACTAGATGATGTCGTGTCCTTTACACAACGGTAAGCCTTCAATGGTTTTCCATCTTTATCCAGTAATTTACCATCAATGCTCTTAATCCGTTTAGCCAACCCACTCAACCTCGAACCACTATTACCATCATTCCCCATTGTAGTTCTGTTCGAATTGTTGAGAAGGCCTTTCTCCATCTCTCTAAAACCCACAACAAACAAGATACAAACAGGTTCCAACCACACGGCAAAGAAAACCCTAAAAAAGGTTGTGAACCAATCGAGTAATATATTAAACGTTAAGCACACAAGAAAATAATGCACGCTGCCAATATAGACCCTAATAAGGTTTTTGAAAGAGATCGCAACAGCAGCAAGCAAACCACCAAGTAAAGCACCAATCGCAAATGGAATATAATGAAAGAATCGATTAAAACCAAAAGCTTATAACCGACCAAATCAATGTAAAAGGGATGTATTGCGATCAGGATAATAAAGGAAGAATTAAAACCGACCTTAATAAAAATAGGAAAGAGATATGTGTCAGTTTTAATTAACAACCCAAAAAACCCTAACAATCGATTAAGCCAAAAAAACCTAATAACAATGATTTAATTCAGCCAAGATGATTAGAATAGATGATAAACTCACTAAACAATCAAATCGTTGAAGAAAAACAATGGAAGAGATCAGATTGGACACGTTTAGAATGAGTTAGGGTTTTTTTTAGTCGCCACCTAGAGAGAAAACAAGGGTTTAACAATTATCGACATTAACAATTAAAAAACTTGTGAAGTAATCTAGAAAAAGGAAAGAGGAAAGCGAAAAGATGGTGTGGAATATCAAGAAGGATTACGACTATATACTCTTTTTTTTTTTTTTTTTTTTTTTTTGGGTAAAAGGGTTAATTCACCCCGGTAAAGTGTATTACTCCAAAAAACGTTGAGGTACAAAGGATGAAGGTGATTTCCTTCATCTCATTCCTTAGGACACTTACAGACTCGAATATAAGAATGACACACCATTCTTATAACTTACAATAAAATGACCATACCAATAATGACAAAGTACATAAAAAATTATACAATACTACTCAAGAAAAGTACTTGAGCCTTCTATATCACTATTGTAGTCCACTTTAACTTCCATGAAGAATCCACGAAAGACCATCCAAGCATTCTTCAACATAACATTTGTTTGTAGTAGCAACCCACAAACAAAACCTTCATGATCATGCAACCAACAACGAAACCTAGAGTTTTTGAATAAGAACCCTATACACTTAACATCCATAGCGACAAGATCATCGATTGCAACGAATCACGAAAACATTCAATCCCATGCACCAAATAACACAGATGTAACGATCATAGGTCTTAGCGAACCCTAATTTCCAATCCCATCGTATACCGCACCAACCATACCAAATAGATCACAATACCATCAGGCCACAGACGTAATAATAATACTAATCAAGAACAAAACAATAGGGTGATTCACACCCTAACTTCCATTAACAACCTGCCCTAGAACTTGACTTACATCTCTCCTAAAACCCACTTACACAAAGCTTGAATCTGGTGAAGAACTTGTAGTCGATTGACAAAGCCATAACACATTAACATGCAAGATACAAACCGATAAGGAAAATAACAACGAAACCCTAAGATTAAGGCTCCATTCGATCATATAAGCTTCCTCCAAGCACACCACCGTCGCAAAGTAACCAAGCCCCAAACGGCTAAGTATTAGCAATCAAAGAATCAGCACCACCGATAATAAATAAGAAACCCTAAAATTAGGTTTCAATTAAAGCACAACACCACCATGATCGCATTAAGTAAGAAAGAATCGATCTAAACCGACTAAGAATTACACATGTACCGCCACGATCGCTATTAATCAATCAGTCAATAAAGAAACGAATCAACTAAACCCATTAAAAACGATTAAAAATCGACAAAGAGAATGGTTAGGGTTTAGAAGGAGCAGCGATTTCACATGAATAAGAGAATAAAAACCAAGACACAACCCTTCCCATGTAGTCACAATCATCACAACCGATTGCATATTGTTAAAAAACAATAGAGAGGCGATTGAATGATGTGTTTAGATCTGATCGGAGCATAGGGGAAGGGTTGGCCGGAAATCGCCCCTAGGGAGATTACGACTATATACTCAAAACACAAGCCGATGCAATAAGAAAGATTGGAGATTCGTTGAAAACTTGTAATTCTGCCGAATCGAGATGAAGGGGAACTTCTATGTACCACTGAAACCAACGCTAGGGACCTAGCTCATGCCATGACCACTTGAAGTGGGTTGAATTACAAACAACCAACCTATCCTTCAAATTCAGTGGTTCAAGATAACGCGGCCCCTCAAAACAATAACAAGGAAGTGGAGGCAATCAAACCACCGTATACAAGAGAAATTTCAACCCTACGCTCCACCAATACCATTTCCCAGGAGAATTAGGAAGGAGCAAGAACAGCTACAGTTTCAAAAATTCATAGAGAAACTATGACAGCTCAGTATTAACATTCCTCTCGTAGAGGCATTAGAACAAATGCCTAAATATGCTAAATTTGTGAAGGACCTTCTTACTCACAGAAGACTTTCTGATAAAACTCAGGTGACCTTAAACCAAAGCATGTTTTTTTGGTAAAGGGATTACCCCGGTAAAATATATTAACCAAAAAAACCAATAAGTACACTGGAATGTGACTGACGTGTCACATTAACCTCAAGCAAACGCTTGAACAACCAACTAAATCTCTAGTGACAAGCCACTAAGCGTTACAACACTTAAACATACATAAACTAAAACTCCAACAGGAAAAAACCATCTAATAAAACAAGAAGCTCCAAAACAATCCCCACCTTGCTCAAGGAGATTGATGAACCAAATGAGATGCCTCCTTAAAAACCCTTTCCAAGAAAACCCAGTGGGAAAACCTGGAGGAGGGAAAAGAGTCAGCTCTCACCGATCTCCAACGAACCCACACGCCACCAAGAAGACTATCCGACTCCACATAATTCCACTAATTTACACGAACCAAATAATCAAACGCTTGTTAGAATTGAATCCAACCAATGCAAACACGAACCATCCATCATCATAGAAGAAGAAACCATCAATGAGTAGATCGAATGAGACTTCGAGCTTCCATAAATCCAGAAGCACTTCCACATTAGTCGTCTTCTTAAAAGAACAAGAGAGAAGCTTAAAGCTTAACATGCGTCATGATCACATCAATAACTTGAGCTTCCGACGCTTCTCGAAATTTTTTTGGGTAAAAGGATTCACCCGAAAAATATATTAAAAATGAACCAAATAAGTACAATGGAATGTGGCTGACATGCCACATTAACCTCAAGCTGAGCTTTAACAACCAAAGAAACATGCTAGTGACATGCCACTAAGCGTTACAAAAGCTAGAAAATACAAATGCTAAAACCCCAACAGGGAACATCCATCTAATAACACATGAATTACTCCACCTATCTTCCCATCGCTTCGAAGGAGATTGATGAATCAGATGAGCCTGCCTCCTTAAAAACCCTTTCCTAGAAAAAAAACCAGTGGGAAAACCTTGGATTAGGGAAAAAGAGTACAGGACCTGGATCTCTAACGAAAAACCATGACCACCCATAGCATACTCCAACGAAAACCCTCTATCAACCAACTTCTCGAGCCAAGAATCAGAACTGAAGCCCATCATCAGGAATGTAAAAGAGAAAGAGGCAGCGGCCAAACCCGCAACAAAGTCTCTCAGATTCGACGCCTTCTTGAATCTGCATGTAAGAAGCTTGAGCCGAATCGTAGACTTGATAATATCAATAACTTGAACTTCCGATCTTCTTTGCTGCTTGAAAATCCTGTTGTTTCTTTCTTGCCAAATGTAATAGGAAGTAGCAGCAAAAAGAAGCTTGGAGACAACAACACTTTTAACTGACCGAGACTTTGAAATAGGAATAAGAAAACGGGTCACATCCTCCAACGAGTCCGAAATATCCTGAATACCTACAAACATCTTCAAAGAAAACCAAACCTGAAACGAGAACACACAATTTTGAAATAACACAGCGAATGGACTTCCTATGCGCCTTAGGAACCGAATACTGCACAATAGAATCCAGCGAACAAGGAATAAAGAATCACCAAGTGAACCTCTTGAGATGAATCCAAACCGCATCGAAAAAGTACAATCGAAAGAAAAGATGGTTATGAGAATCCGGTTGCGTTTGTAGAATGGACACAAGCATGTTTAAGTCAAGATCACTACTAACATCCCATTGCCTCGGTTGTCTTGAGTCTTAAGTCTTTAATAATCAACCAAAGAGTGATAGCATGCCTCGATACGATGAGAAAACCAAACCGATTGTACCATAAAACAACATTGCCTCGGGTCTCATAGACTCCCAAGCCGCCCACCGAAAAATCCCGAAACACATCATCCTCACTTTCCAAACTAACCGATCCAAAGAATCTGGGTTAAGGGATGGAACAGAATAGAACCCGTGAACGGGTATTTAGAGTACCACTCAATCGGCCAAATCCAATTACCATTTAAGATGGAATCGCAACCAAAATGAAGGAGTAAAACCAGCCCGATATATGTCCAGAGAAGAAATCGTAGCAGCAAGCGGGCTCGAACTACACCAATTATCAAACCAAACAAGACACATTAGTACCGCTCCCATTTTATACCAAAAAAATTGACGAATAAGCGGTCTTATTTGGAGAATTTTCCTCCAGCTCCATGACATGTTCCCACGCAATGAACATCCCAAAACTTCGATCCCATAATTTATAAGAATGAATCCATCGAACCCAAAGAGACTCCAGATGAGTAAAAGCCAGCCAAATCTGAGAAGTGATTAAAGCTTTATTAAACCATTCCAGTCTCCTAATGCCTAAACCACCCTCAACCTTAGGGAGACACACAACTTCCCATGCCTCAAGTCCCCTTGACACCAAAGAAAACCCTCATTAACTGCTCCAAATCCAACATGATACGAGAAGGAAGAATAAACACCGAAGCCCAATAGATATGCATGGATGCCAAAACAGAATTAATCAACTAAGCCCTACCCGCAAATGAAAGAAACTTATTCTTCCAATCACATATTCTATTCTTAACCTTCTCAACCAGCTCCCTACAATCCCGTAAAGAAGCCTAGAAGCAATCAAAGGAACACCCAAATATTTAACCGGAATCCTACCTTCTTCAAACTAAGGATATTGAGAATAGCAAGTTTCACATAATTCAAAACGCTTGTAGTAAGCCGTGCTTTTAGGGAGACTAGGAACCAACCCAAAACATTAGTGAACTTATCCAAAGCCTCCATAATAACACGAAGCGTAACTAACATTTCCATAGGCAAAAAGAAACAAATCATCAGCAAAACATAAATTAATAATATTAAGATTAGAGCAATCGATGATAGGAAAACTCCTCCGAGACACGAGCTTTCCTCTAAAGCAAAGAATGTGAGAATCTCCATCACAAGAGTAAACAAATAAGGAGATAATGGATCCCCTTGCCGCAAGCCTCTTTTACCATTAAAATACCCATGAAGAACACCATTAATGCTCAACGAAAATGAAACAGATGTCGTACACTCCATAATCCATCAAATCATCCGAGGATGAAAACCAAACCCAGCTAGAATCTCCTTGAGGAAATCCCAATCAACCGTATCATAAGCCTTCTTAATATCCACTTTAAAAGCAAATCTAGGAGGCCCACGGTCCAAATGATAATTATGCATAATTTCTTGATTCAAGAGAATGTTATCAGCAATACGCCTTCCCAGAACAAAAGCCGACTGGTTAGGACTAACCAAAGTAGACAAGCAACCTTTCATCCAATTAGCAAGAATCTTGCTAATACATTTAAAAAGGACATTGCAACACTAAATAGCCGATAGTCAGAATCCGAGAGGAGAAGCGACCTTAGGGATCAAAGCAATAATGGTATGGTTCAGCTCCTTAAGAAGCGTCCCATTAATGAAAAATTCATGCACCGCTTTGATCACATCATGAGACACAATATCCCAAGCTTCCTTAAAGAAAATTAAAAGCCATCCGGCCGGGAGATTTATCATCACCCATAGAAAAATAGCATCATGAACTTCAAGGCAAATACAAGACGGACCATATAATTAGCAGTATCCGTAGAGAGCTTATTATCAAAAATATTAGATAAATTAAAAGGATGAGTGACTGCTGGACCAAAAGACATGTAGTGATCAAAACGCCATAGGAACATGTTCTCCATCCTTCCGAAGTGCCACGCGATATCGTAACACTATCAATACGGTTCCGAGAAGCACGACTCTTAACAACCTTATGAAAGTAGGTTGTGTTCGAATCACCCAACTTAAGCCAATCTATCTTATATTTTTGCTTAAGAAACCTTTCTTCCACCAAACAAGCATCATTATAAGCCCGCAAATAATCAAGATGCTCCTCAAGAATATCAACATTAAACGGATCCCTATCTAAAGCCATTTGAACCTCATCCAACTCCTTACGCAAAGAAACCACATTAGCATGAATATTACCTTGGTCGGATAACAATTTGAAGAGGCTTCTTTTTGGGTAAAGGGGAGTAATCTTGCACTCGGTAAAATATGTTAACCAAAACGCTTAAGTACAACGGATGAGAGTGAGTCTCACCATGGCCCGTTACATGGGCAAATGCATACACACACTACAAGTGCATTTTAACCAAACAAATTACATAAGAAAGACATGCCAATCTTATGAACTTCCAAACAATCAAAATTACTTCCTACCTCGACCTAAGAGACTAACATCATACATGTCACACATATCCTCCAAGTGTCTTGGTAAATCAGATACTTGAGCGTAATAATCATCAAAGTCTTCAAGATCTAGTCCTCCACCTCCCCAGAAGCCAAAAATGACGCCATAAGGTTATCCGGCTCCAAAACCTCATCCTCTTAACTATCAGAACAAGTCACATTCCCGACCTTAGAGAACGGATTACTTACCTTAGTAGCGTAAGAAGTCATAGTCTCAAATCCACGGGCTTAATAGGTACATCTATATCAACACGAGATTCCTTCCCCAAGAACCATCCATACCCTTCCTTAGTATAACCGAAGAATTCCCAATCTTCGCCTCATCAATAGTAGAATCAACCACAAGATTTGGGATGCCCGTGTCATCACACACCTCAAGAGTCCCAAAAGAGTTCGACGTAGTAATAGGTGTACCATTAGCATTAACACCGCCAGCCTTCTGTCTTCGTCTTTGCAACATAGACTCGCTTCCTAGGTGCAAATCTAGGACCCTTACCTATATTTACATTCCGCACAATGAGGAGGCTGCCATTCATATTCCACCTTGATACTTGCCGTAGTAAAACTACTATCGCCCTTTTAGGGATCGCCATAGCCACCACATGTTTTAGTTTAGATTCTGATGATAATTCCACAAGAGCACGTGCAAAACTTATGCGACCCCATGAATCAACGCACATGGAACAAGTAAAAGCATCTAATATAATCGGCTTACCCACTTGAGTAGCAATTAAGCTCAACACATCTTCCGAATATGCAAGTAATGGCACATTATGCAATTTAATCCACATGGGCACTTTAGTAACCTCACTTTTAGACAATAGCATATCGTGCATCCATTTAGTGAGAATGAGCGGAGAATTGCGAATAATCCAAGGGCCCCGTAGAAGAACATTCTCAACACCCTCTTTAGAATTGAATTTAAAAAGGAAAACACCATCATCATTCTTCATAAGCTTCTTTAATCCAAACTTACCCCACGTGTTGGTAACGTAATTTTTTTTTGGGTAAAGGGGAGTAATACTGCACCCTGGTAAAATATATTAACCAAAAACGTTTAAGTACAACGGATGAGAGTGAATCTCTTACCTCGGCCCGTTACATGCAAATGCAACACAATCGAAAGTGCACTTAACCAAAAAAATTACATAAGAAAGACATGCCAATCTTATGAACTACCAAACAACCAAATTTACTTCCTACCACTACCTAAGAGACTAACATCATACATGTCACACATATCCTCCAAGTGTCTCGGAAGATCGTAGACTTGCTCAAAGATAATCATCAAAATCTTCAAGATCAAAGCCCCCACCACCCCGTAAGCCAAAATGACGCCATAGGGTTATCCGCTCCAAAACCTCATCCTCTTCACTGTCAAAACATGTCACATTCCCGACTTTAGAAAACGGATTACTTACCTTAGTAGCGAAGAAGTCACAGCTCGGAGGCTTAGAAGCCGCACTAATATCAATACGAGAGTCCTTCCCGAGAACCATCAATACCGCTTCCTTCAGAGTACCGTAAGACTTCGCCTCGTAAGTTTCAAGTGTTCCTCGTGTGCTTCCTTGCTTTTGGAATAGATTAAGATGTCGTCTATGAATACTATCACAAACTTATCCAAGTAGGGTTTGCACACTCTGTTCATGAGGTCCATGAATAGAGCTGGAGCATTAGTTAGCCCAAAATGCATAACTTGAATCTGGTGAAGAACTTGTAGTCGATTGACAAAGCCATAACACATTAACATGCAAGATACAAACCGATAAGGAAAATAACAACGAAACCCTAAGATTAAGGCTCCATTCGATCATATAAGCTTCCTCCAAGCACACCACCGTCGCAAAGTAACCAAGCCCCAAACGGCTAAGTATTAGCAATCAAAGAATCAGCACCACCGATTATAAATAAGAAACCCTAAAATTAGGGTTTTCAATTAAAGCACAACACCACCACTGATCGTACAAGTAAGAAAGAATCGATCTAAAACCGACTAAAAATTACACATGTACCGCCACGATCGCTATTAATCAATCAGGTCAATAAAGAAACGAATCAACTAAACCCTAATTAAAAAACGATTAAAAATCGACAAAGAGAATGGTTAGGGTTTAGAAGGAGCAGCGATTTCACATGAATAAGAGAATAAAAACCAAGACACAACCCTTCCCATGTAGTCACAATCATCACAACCGATTGCATATTGTTAAAAAACAATAGAGAGGCGATTGAATGATGTGTTTAGATCTGATCGGAGCATAGGGTAAGGGTTGGCCGGAAATCGCCCCTAGGGGAGATTACGACTATATACTCAAAACACAAGCCGATGCAATAAGAAAGATTGGAGATTCAGGTTGGAAAACTTGTCGATTCTGTCAGAATCAGAGATGAAGGGGAACTTCTATGTACCACTGAAACCAACGCTAGGGACCTAGCTCATGCCATGACCACTTGAAGTGGGTTGAATTACAAACAACCAACCTATCCTTCAAATTCAGTGGTTCAAGATAACGCGACCCCTCAAAACAATAACAAGGAAGTGGAGGCAATCAAACCAGCCGTATTACAAGAGAAATTTCGACCCTACGTTCCACCAATACCATTTCCCAGGAGAATTAGGAAGGAGCAAGAACAGCTACAGTTTCAAAAATTCATAGAGAAACTATGACAGCTCAGTATTAACATTCCTCTCGTAGAGGCATTAGAACAAATGCCTAAATATGCTAAATTTGTGAAGGACCTTCTTACTCACAGAAGACTTTCTGATAAAACTCAGGTGACCTTAAACCAAAGGATTTTTGGTAAAGGGATTACCCCGGTAAAATATATTAACCAAAAAACCAATGCTTAACCGAATGTGACTGACGTGTCACATTAACCTCAAGCAAACGCTTGAACAACCAACTAAATCTCTAGTGACAAGCCACTAAGCGTTACAACACTTAAACATACATAAACTAAAACTCCAACAGGAAAAAACCATCTAATAAAACAAGAAGCTCCAAAACAATCCGCCCACCTGTTCGAAGGAGATTGATGAACCAAATGAGACTGCCTCCTTAAAAACCCTTTCCAAGAAAACCCGGTGGGAAAACCTTGAGGAGGAAAAAGAGTACAGCTCTCACCCGGATCTCCAACGAACCCACACGCCCACCAAGAAGACTATCCAGCTCCACATAATTCCACGAACAGCCTACACGAACCAAATAATCAAACTGCTTGTTAGAATTCGAATCCAACCAATGCAAACACGAACCATCCATCATCATAGAAGAAGAAACCATCAATGAGTAGATCGAATGAGAGACTTCGGGAGCTTCCATAAATCCAGAAGCACTTCCACATTAGCCGTCTTCTTAAAAGAACAAGAGAGAAGCTTAAAGCGAACAGTCGTCATGATCACATCAATAACTTGAGCTTCCGATCGCTTCTGAAATTTTTTTTGGGTAAAAGGGATTCACCCTGGAAAAATATATTAAAAAATGAACCAAATAAGTACAATGGAATGTGGCTGACATGCCACATTAACCTCAAGCTGAGCTTTAACAACCAAAGAAACATGCTAGTGACATGCCACTAAGCGTTACAAAAGCTAGAAAATACAAATGCTAAAACCCCAACAGGGAACATCCATCTAATAACACATGAATTACTCCACCTATCTTCCCATCGCTTCGAAGGAGATTGATGAATCAGATGAGCCTGCCTCCTTAAAAACCCTTTCCTAGAAAAAAAACCAGTGGGAAAACCTTGGATTAGGGAAAAAGAGTACAGGACCTGGATCTCTAACGAAAAACCATGACCACCCATAGCATACTCCAACGAAAACCCTCTATCAACCAACTTCTCGAGCCAAGAATCAGAACTGAAGCCCATCATCAGGAATGTAAAAGAGAAAGAGGCAGCGGCCAAACCCGCAACAGGTCTCTCGTATTCGACGTCTTCTTGAATCTGCATGTAAGAAGCTTGAGCCGAATCGTAGACTTGATAATATCAATAACTTGAACTTCCGATCTTCTTTGCTGCTTGAAAATCCTGTTGTTTCTTTCTTGCCAAATGTAATAGGAAGTAGCAGCAAAAAGAAGCTTGGAGACAACAACACTTTTAACTGACCGAGACTTTGAAATAGGAATAAGAAAACGGGTCACATCCTCCAACGAGTCCGAAATATCCTGAATACCTACAAACATCTTCAAAGAAAACCAAACCTGAAACGAGAACACACAATTTTGAAATAACACAGCGAATGGACTTCCTATGCGCCTTAGGAACCGAATACTGCACAATAGAATCCAGCGAACAAGGAATAGCAGAATCACCAGTGAACCTCTTGAGATGAATCCAAACCTGCATCGAAAAAGTACACTGAAAGAAAAGATGGTTATGAGAATCCGGTTGCGTCTTGTAGAATGGACACTGAAGCATGTTTAAGTCAGTATCACTACTAACATCCCATTGCCTCAGGTTGTCTTGAGTCTTAAGTCTTCTTTTAATAATCAACCAAAGAGTGATAGCATGCCTCGGGATACGATGAGAAAACCAAACCAGATTGTACCATAAAACAACATTGCCTCGCGGTCTCATAGACTCCCAAGCCGTGCCCACCGAAAAATCCCGAAACACATCATCCTGCACTTTCCAAACTAACCGATCCAAAGAATCCGGGTTAAGGGATGGAACAGGAATAGAACCCAGGAACGGGTATTTAGAGTACCACTCAATCGGCCAAATCCAATTACCATTTAAGATGGAATCGGCAACCGAAAATGAAGGAGTAAAACCAGCCCGATATATGTCCAAAGAAGAAATCGTAGCAGCAAGCGGGCTCGAACTACACCAATTATCAAACCAAACAGACACATTAGTACCCGCTCCCATTTTATACCAAAAAATTGATCGAATAAGCGGTCTCATTTGGAGAATTTTCCTCCAGCTCCATGACATGTTCCCACGCAGTGGAACATCCCAAAAACTTCGATCCCATAATTTATAAGAATGAATCCATCGAACCCAAAGAGACTCCGTATGAGTAAAAAGCCGCCAAATCTGAGAAGTGATTAAAGCTTTATTAAACCATTCCAGTCTCCTAATGCCTAAACCACCCTCAACCTTAGGGAGACACACAACTTCCCATGCCTCAAGTCCCCTTGACACCAAAGAAAACCCCTCATTAACTGTTCCAAATCCAACATGATACGAGAAGGAAGAATAAACACCGAAGCCCAATAGATATGCATGGATGCCAAAACAGAATTAATCAACTAAGCCCTACCCGCAAATGAAAGAAACTTATTCTTCCAATCACATATTCTATTCTTAACCTTCTCAACCAGCTCCCTACAATCCCGTAAAGAAGCCTAGAAGCAATCAAAGGAACACCCAAATATTTAACCGGAAGCCTACCTTCTTCAAACGGAAGGATATTGAGAATAGCAAGTTTCACATAATTCAAAACGTTGCAGAAGTAAGCCGTGCTTTTAGGGAGACTAGGAACCAACCCCCAAACATTAGTGAACTTATCCAAAGCCTCCATAATAACACGAAAGGCGAACTAACATTTCCATAGGCAAAAGAAACAAATCATCAAGAAACATAAATTAATAATATTAAGATTAGAGCAATACTGATGATAGGAAAACTCCTCCGAGACACGAGCTTTCCTCTAAAGCAGCAATGTGAGAATCTCCATCACAAGAGTAAACAAATAAGGAGATAATGGATCCCCTTGCCGCAAGCCTCTTTTACCATTAAAATACCCATGAAGAACACCATTAATGCTCAACGAAAATGAAACAGATGTCGTACACTCCATAATCCATCAAATCATCCGAGGATGAAAACCAAACCCAGCTAGAATCTCCTTGAGGAAATCCCAATCAACCGTATCATAAGCCTTCTTAATATCCACTTTAAAAGCAAATCTAGGAGGCCCACGGTCCAAATGATAATTATGCATAATTTCTTGATTCAAGAGAATGTTATCAGCAATACGCCTTCCCAGAACAAAAGCCGACTGGTTAGGACTAACCAAAGTAGATAAGCAACCTTTCATCCGATTAGCAAGAATCTTACTAATACATTTAAAAAGGACATTGCAACACGAAATAGGCCGATAGTCAGTAATCCTGAGAGGAGAAGCGACCTTAGGGATCAAAGCAATAATGGTATGGTTCAGCTCCTTAAGAAGCGTCCCATTAATGAAAAATTCATGCACCGCTTTGATCACATCATGAGACACAATATCCCAAGCTTCCTTAAAGAAAGCAGCCGAAAAGCCATCCGGGCTGGGAGATTTATCATCACCCATAGAAAAAATAGCATCATGAACTTCCTGCGCAGTCACAGTACGGACCATATAATTAGCAGTATCCGTAGAGAGCTTATTATCAAAAATATTAGATAAATTAAAAGGATGAGTGACTCCCTGTTGGACCAAAAAAGACATGTAGTGATCAAAAAACGCCATAGGAACATGTTCTCCATCCTTCCGAGTGCCACGCATATCAGTAACACTATCAATACGGTTCCGAGAAGCACGACTCTTAACAACCTTATGAAAGTAGGTTGTGTTCGAATCACCCAACTTAAGCCAATCTATCTTATATTTTTGCTTAAGAAACCTTTCTTCCACCAAACAAGCATCATTATAAGCCCGCAAATAATCAGCATGCTCCTCAAGAATATCAACATTAAACGGATCCCTATCTAAAGCCATTTGAACCTCATCCAACTCCTTACGCAAAGAAACCACATTAGCATGAATATTACCTTGGTCGTATAACAATTTGCGAAGAGGCTTCTTTTTGGGTAAAGGGGAGTAATCTTGCACCCTGGTAAAATATGTTAACCAAAACGTTTAAGTACAACGGATGAGAGTGAGTCTCTCACCATGGCCCGTTACATGGGCAACAGACACACACTACAAGTGCATTTTAACCAAACAAATTACATAAGAAAGACATGCCAATCTTATGAACTTCCAAACAATCAAAATTACTTCCTACCTCGACCTAAGAGACTAACATCATACATGTCACACATATCCTCCAAGTGTCTTGGTAAATCGTATACTTGAGCAGAATAATCATCAAAGTCTTCAAGATCTAGTCCTCCACCTCCCCAGAAGCCAAAAATGACGCCATAAGGTTATCCGGCTCCAAAACCTCATCCTCTTAACTATCAGAACAAGTCACATTCCCGACCTTAGAGAACGGATTACTTACCTTAGTAGCAGAAGAAGTCATAGTCTCCAGCGGCTTAATAGGTACATCTATATCAACACGAGATTCCTTCCCCCAAGAACCATCCATACCTGCTTCCTTAGTATAACCAGAAGAATTCCCAATCTTCGCCTCATCAATAGTAGAATCAACCACAGTACTTGGGATGCCCGTGTCATCACACACCTCAAGAGTCCCAAAAGAGTTCGACGTAGTAATAGGTGTACCATTAGCATTAACACCAGCAGCTTCCAGTGTCTTCGTCTTTGCAACATAGACCTGCTTCCTAGGTGCAAATCTAGGACCCTTACCTATATTTACATTCCGCACAATGAGGAGGCTGCCATTCATATTCCACCTTGATACTTGCCGTAGTAAAACTACTATCGTCCTTTTTAGGGATCGCCATAGCCACCACATGTTTTAGTTTAGATTCTGATGATAATTCCACAAGAGCACGTGCAAAACTTATGCGACCCCATGAATCAACGCACATGGAACAAGTAAAAGCATCTAATATAATCGGCTTACCCACTTGAGTAGCAATTAAGCTCAACACATCTTCCGAATATGCAAGTAATGGCACATTATGCAATTTAATCCACATGGGCACTTTAGTAACCTCACTTTTAGACAATAGCATATCAGGCATCCATTTAGTGAGAATGAGCGGAGAATTGCGAATAATCCAAGGGCCCCGTAGAAGAACATTCTCAACACCCTCTTTAGAATTGAATTTAAAAAGGAAAACACCATCATCATTCTTCATAAGCTTCTTTAATCCAAACTTACCCCACGTGTTGGTAACGTAATTTTTTTTGGGTAAAGGGGAGTAATACTGCACCCTGGTAAAATATATTAACCAAAAACGTTTAAGTACAACAGATGAGAGTGAATCTCTCACCTCGGCCCGTTACATGGGCAACAGACACACACTGAAAGTGCACTTAACCAAAAAAATTACATAAGAAAGACATGCCAATCTTATGAACTACCAAACAACCAAATTTACTTCCTACCACTACCTAAGAGACTAACATCATACATGTCACACATATCCTCCAAGTGTCTCGGTAGATCGTAGACTTGCTCAGCATAATCATCAAAATCTTCAAGATCAAAGCCCCCACCACCCCGGAAGCCAAAATGACGCCATAGGGTTATCTGGCTCCAAAACCTCATCCTCTTCACTGTCAAAACATGTCACATTCCCGACTTTAGAAAACGGATTACTTACCTTAGTAGCAGAAGAAGTCACAGTCTCCGGAGGCTTAGAAGCCGCACTAATATCAATACGAGAGTCCTTCCCCCGAGAACCATCAATACCTGCTTCCTTCGTAGTACCAGAAGACTTCCCAGTCTTCGCCTCGTAAGTTTCAAGTGTTCCTCGTGTGCTTCCTTGCTTTTGGAATAGATTAAGATGTCGTCTATGAATACTATCACAAACTTATCCAAGTAGGGTTTGCACACTCTGTTCATGAGGTCCATGAATAGAGCTGGAGCATTAGTTAGCCCAAAATGCATAACTTGAAACTCGTAATGTCCGTAGCGAGTTCAGAAAGCGGTCTTTGGTATGTCTTCTTCCTGAGCTCGGAGCTGATGATACCAGGATCTTAGATTGATTTTTGAAAACACGCTTGCTCCTTGGAGTCGATCGAAGAGATTATCGGTCCTTGGTAGAGGGTATCTATTCTTCACGGTCAACTTGTTCAGCTCTCTGTAGTCAATGCACATACGGAAGGATCCATCCTTTTTCTTAACGAACAAGACCGGAGCTCCCCAGGGTGAGGAACTTGGTCTTATGAATCCCTTTTCGGCTAATTCAGAAAATTGCTTCGAAAGTTCTTCCAACTCCGAAGGGGCCAATCGATATGGTGCCCGCGCTACGGGTGCAGCTCCCGACACTAAATCGATTTGAAATTCGACTTGTCTAATTGGTGGTAATCCAACCAAGTCTTCGGGAAACACTTCAGGAAATCCCACACCACCAGTACATCTATTAACCGCTTCCCCTCTTCTTCTTCGTTCCTCTTCTTCTCAACTTGGGCTAGAAAAATGAAACTTCCTTTTTCCAAGTATTTCTGGGCTTTGATGCAGGAGATGATGTTTAATCGGGATGAATTTCCTTGATTACTACTGTCTCCTTATATGGTTAGGATTTCATTTCCGTAAGGCATGCGCACGATCTTTTCTTCACAAAGAATCGCGGCTCGATACTTAGATAGCCATTCCATGCTAATTATGACATCGAAACTACTCAGGGGAACTGGCATGAGGTCGATGTTAAATGGCTGATCGAGAAGATTCAGGGTACAACCTCCGATTATGGTATTCACCCTTTCTATGTTACCATTGGCTAACTCGATATTGTAAACAAAATCTAGAGCAGTAGGAATCTTATCAAGTAGGGGGCTAAAGGTAGTGGACACGAAGCTTCTATCGGAACCAGTATCAAATAGAATATGAGCATAACGGTTGTTGAGAAGGAACGTACCCGTAATAACAGTCGGGTCTTCCTTGACTCCTTTTCCTTTCACCACATATGCTCTTCCACGAGCCTCTCCAGCATTTCCCTGTTGATTGTCAGTGCCTTGGTTTCCTTGGTGTCCATCTACCCCATGGTTCACTTGGTTCCCACCATTTCCTTAGGTTCCGTGACTTCCCGGTTCTTGACACTCATTCTTAAAGTGTCCCTTCTTCCCGAATCCAAAATAAGTAACATTTCACTTCCAATCCGGTCCAGGGGTGGTTTGAACTACTGCAAGCGTTTTGGACTTGCAGTCCTTGGCTATGTGCCCAACCTTAGAGCATGAGCGACACACTATGGTACACTGCCCATAATGATGGCGCTTGCAACCATTACAGTAAGGTTGATTTCCCTCGTAACCCCTTTTCTCTCCAGACCCCATAGCATAAACTTTAGCAGTCTCTTGTCGCTTGTTAGGATACCTATTCTTCAAATAATCCACCCATTTCCTCTTGTTGTCGCCTCCACTCCCCGGATTGTCATGAATAATCGAATCCATCAGACCATGCGCCAAAGTGATAGTTTCTTGAAGATCAGTTGGCTTAGAAGAAAGCACATCATTCCGAGTCGAAGGTGGAAGTCCATCAGTATAACGCTCTATCTTAAGCGCCTCAGTGCGAACCATCTCAGGGCATAACAGTGCCAATTCGTAAAAACGACGAGTGTAAGCTGGCATGTCAGTACCCTTCACTTTATGATTCCAGAACTTAATTTCCAGCTTCTTTACTTCGTTTCGAGGACAATAGTTCTTAATTAGTTTCGCCTTAAACTCTTCCCAAGGCATAGCATAAGGTGTGTCGATCCCAACAGACTTGAGGTAGTTGTTCCACCAGGTTAACGCCTCATCCTTCAGTGTGAACGAAGCAAACTTCACCTTTGATTCCTCATCACAATTGCAAACCTTAAACACATATTCCATCTTTTCTAGCCAACGAGTCAACATAAAAACTCCCTCAGTACCACAGAAGTCCGTGGGCATACAGCTTCGAAACTCTTTGTAAGTACAACCACAGTTACTACCATTTGGCCTAAGAGTTCCAATTACGGTATTAGGATGATTCGAATCAGCCAGAATCTTAGCTACACGCTGAGCTATCAGTTGATCGATTAAAGCTTGATCGGTAACAAGAGCGGGCAGAGAAGGGATCTCGACATTCAGATCTTCACCAACGGAATTGTTGTTCTGGTTATTGACATTAGGATTTCTAGCATTTTGAACTGAAGATCGACCGCGATGACCAGCAGCTGCAGTAGCAGTGGCAGCTGTTGCTCGCGCGTTCCTGGTTGCCCTACGCGTTTGAGCCATTGATCTGAATCATGTACAAGAAATGAGAACATTGAGATCAGAATAGAAAAGTACATCACACGAGTATAAAGACCAATACATCACATTAAAACCACAACGATTATCGAGATACAATTTATGCCACAATTATGAACTCATCATAGATTTCATAAAACTCAAAACAAGGGTTCTCAATGATGAGCCATACTATGGCGAGAACGATAACAGTACTGATAATGAGAGAATACGGAAATACAATCGATAAAGAGTGGTACAAAATCACTAGTCAAATACTACTACTCAAATCCCAAAGCGAACGTCTCTGAAAGCACGCTCCAGATCATCCAACCGCCTCCTCATAGCAGACATCTCCACATTATCCTCGTATCTCCTCCTCATAAGATATGCGTTCTGAGAATCTGTCTCAGACTGACGCCTCCACATCACCTGGTCATAATCTCTCGCAGTCTGAATAGATCGATATGTTGCTCTCACCTGCTCATCCAACCTCTGCAGGTCTCTCTTCATGGCAGCAGACCTCTCCATCAATACACTAATGTCACTCTCAATCTTCCTCAGTCGCCCCGCTGTCACCCCCGCTAATCGCTCGGTTATGTCCTCTAGATCCTCCTCATGCATCCCCAACTGAGTGGCCATCCCACTCAAGTCCTCAAGGGTGGGTTCGGCAGTAGGAGAATCCGGATCAACCCAATCCACTCTAGACGCTGAGGAATCCGACTCTAACATAGGCTCATCAACATCATCCTCCAAGTCATACTCCTCCAAATCCCCCAAGATCCCCTGAGTCTCAAGCTCATCCTCCTCCTGAGGCTCAGGCTCCATATCCTCCTGAGGCTCGGGCTCCACATCCTCCTGTGGCTCAGCCTCAGGGTCATCCTCCCCATAAGACTCGTCTCCCGGGTCTTCCTCCTCTAGAGGATCTTCCTCGGGATCTTCCTCCTCCTCAGGTTCTTCTTCGGGATCTTCGTCTTCATAAGATATGAGTAGTCGACGCCTCTGAGTAGGCGGAGAGTCAGGAGATGAAGGTGGTGACGACTCGCAGGGTACGGAAGATGAGGCACTCGGAATCTGAAAAAGTAGAGGTAGAGGGTGTAAGGGACAGAGGAGAGTGAGAAGAAATGTGGAAAGAGGGTAGGGTAGGTGGACGTACGGATATGCGTGTCATGCGATGGTGTGTCAAAGTATGAGGTGTAGCAGTCTGCCACATGGAGCTAGGAGATGATCGTGTGGGTAAACGCACAGTGAGTGAAGTAGGAGAGCCATGAATAAATGAAGAGGAACCCGAAGAAGTCCCATGTGTGGGCGGTGCATGTCGTGCCATGACATATGGGTCCTTCAGGTCCATCCCCGATACAGGTGATGCTGGTCGGGAACCAGCAAAAAGGATGTCTTCAGTGATATCGAAGGAAGGCATAGCTGTGACAACAGTGTTTTTAGTAAAGTCAGTGCATACGTAAAATCTCCAATGAATCCGCAGTTTTCAAACATATTAAATTTCCCAAGAAAATCATATCATGGTTACAAGACAAGCAATAGAAATTTAATACCACATCAATTCTTAACATCTAATCTTTAGGTTTTAGCTAGGCAGGTAGGCATGTCACGGTCTTTCAGATCAGTTTTTCAAAAATGGTTATAGTCTAGGTTTTGGTAAATACCCAGTTCTCTATATCCTTAAGCTCTGATACCAATCTGTAACACCCCCAAGATCGGCTCAGCAGAAGACTTTACTAACTTTAGGGTGCTACGAAATTGGTACACAACACAAGGATAGCGAACAACATAAATGAAAATTTATCACTTGAAAACATAGCCATCAGTAATAAGTAAGTTTTACATTTCTTGAAAAGTGCAGAAGTAAGCCCAAATAAAATAGTTTAAGAAAATGGTCCCCATATAACATTAGAGTAAGAAGGATCCAAAACCATGCCATCACTGCCAAACGCCTTCCCAAATATTACCAAAGCTTTCACACCAATTACCTGAGAAAAAACATGCTAAAAGGTCAGCATAAAGCTGGTGAGTTCATAGGTTTAAGTTCAAATTCAGTAGTGGACCTATAAGAGTTTATTTGCTATGCGAGACTAAGATAGATGCACAAAACACATAATCACATAACAATTCACAAGTGGGATCCCAAACGACTCTAGCCAGCACGGTTGTAGCATGGTTAAACTACCCTGGACTAGATCGGAATAAATAACCATTCACAAGCTAGGTATCACATTATAGCATCAATATGCTACCCTAGTATCATGCAACAACTACCACACATCTATCTAAACCAGTCAGCGCATAAGCAAATCAAGAGAGTTTAAAAGGTCCAAAAGAGTAGCACGTTTTCTCACCCCAATTTAATAAAATCAAGATAAAAATGGGGCTATGAAACTCACCTTAACAAGGAAATGTACAAACAATCACTCTAGAGGAGACTAGTACAACAGCAACAAGAAATCTCACAGCACAGCAAACACATCTCAACCTAAAATAACAAAGGACGCGACTCAGTATCGATCCTCACGAAGTTGCCAAAATAAAGTCGCATAATACGTAAAGATTCTTGTAGGTTGATGCATAACAATAGAATGGAACACTTGGCTTTGTCACTTGTGGAAAGACGACTCAAATAACGCACACGATTAACAACGTTTCGCGTAGTTCAACAAGCTTGACAACCAACTCACGCGACCAAAACAAACAAGAATATCTGCGTGACAAAATGGTCGGGTCTAATAGATTGAACCATGCGTTAATAAGGTACTCGAAGGATTCGTCAAATCTTATTAGGCTCGTCAACTTAATAAGATTGGCGTTCCCTTCGCCTCGTTTACTAATTCAAGGTAAATCTAGATGGGTTGCACGTAAAGACCTTAGGATGGTTTGCCATTAATAACCTCCTATTCTCATATTTATCAAGCTCTTATGGGACTCGTCAATCCAATAAGTCCAAATAAATATGATAATAGACTTTTATTAATGTTAAACAATTCTCGATCGAATTCACATTAAATTTCCTAAATAGAAAACTTGGGCTTCTTGTCTCGAAATGTGTTACATTATTATTTCTTTTTAGAAACATTGATTATCATATACAATCAAACTATTGTGTAATTGCATTATTTAATGCTCATGATTTTTCAAAACGTAGTATATTTAACTCATTCGACCTATCATTTCGAGTCAACCCTTCTCGAGTCAATACTAATTGACTCGAGCCCATCTATTCCCAAGTCCGTTTCCTAAGTCAAGTATCTAATTTGGGTCATAGTCTAATAATAATATAATCCAAAATGTCCATATAATCATAAAGTCCATATCGGCTACTCGTGGTCAATCCGAACCATAAGGTCTCGGATGATTCACGAAGTGCTCAAATCATCACGACTCAAATCAACGACATTATCATAACGGCTTAGACATTTATTATAATTATTATTAGTTATCCGTTTTTATTTTTCAAGTTTCGATATGTTTAGCATCAATAGTATCACAAGATTGACCAAGTCAACCCGAATCATTCGGATATCAAAACTGCAACAATTGCCGTGACCATAAGGTCCCGGTCTCAAAGTCCCAATCGTGTGGTAACCGCCTCGCCAAGGTTACCCTTGGCTGCGGAAACCTTAACACGAGCCATGCCGTGACACAAAATGTGTCCCGGTCTTAATACCTCATCGACATACCCAATAATACCACCACATACCGCACCACCACAAGGGTTTGGTGGCGGCGGTGGTTACATCCGAACAACAAAAACAGCCCACAATAAAACACTACAACAAATAATCCATCCCAAGGAGTCTTGGGAGACTCCCGGCACCACAACAAGCCCACAGCGAGGCACGGTAACCTGGGTTACCATGTCGGTTTCATAACAACCAACACCAAAACATCACCACCAAGTATCACACGACCTAAAATATGAACCAAGAGGGCCAAAACCCTCTTTCCACAAGGACCAAGCCAAGTCAACCACGAAAAACACATTTTACCCATGAAAATAACACAACCAAGCACGGGTATACGCGTGAAAACATCACGGTAACACATGCAAGATGAAAACCCAAAAACTCCGAAACTAAAAACATAGATCTAGGGTGCATTAGTGGGTTTCACCGCGCGTGCCCTCGGTCAAAAGAAAACCCTTTCGACGATCTATCTTTTGGTATAAGCGGTGTATTTTTCCGGTGACGGGTGGTCGAAAGTTTGGTCGAAGAAGACGGCGACGGAGGTTTTCCGGTCGCCGGAAATGTTAGAGAGAGGTGAGAGAGAGAAGCATGTGAGAAAAGTGTGTTTGTGTGTGTGTGGTGGGGTTTTTATACCCCAGGAGGGAACGAACTTGACAAAACCCAAAATAAGGGGCGCGTTTGGTAATTATTCCAAGGGCTAGTGGCGTCACTTCTCCATACTTTCACGATATTGTTTGCTTCGAGCTTTTCGACCCTCAACGTCTATTCGAATTTCAAGAAAATCATGCGCGTTAGCTTTAAAATAATTATTCCATTCAAAATGACTATAAACACGACTACTCTCGATAAAATCACAAATATATATATATATATATATATATATATATATATATATATATATATATATATATATATATATATATATATATATATATATATTAACTAGTGCTTTTCGGTCCATTTTGTGCTTACATTTTACACGTTCCAAGATGTTTTTCTCATTTTTTGACTGATTCAAGTTTTAAAATGTTTCAAGTTTATTAAAATAATGTCACAAGTATGATGTGGTATGGAAATGTGTTCTCGAAAATTTACCAGTTGTCACAGAAATGTGTTCTCGAAAACGCTTCTCTACCTTTTAATGAGTGTTTTTTAACCTTGTTAACAGGTATGCAATCGGTTTGGGTGGTATATTATTAGGGGTGGTGGTCGGATGATATATTATCTCATGTTTTAATCTCTATGCTGTTGGTTTAACGATCATGGTAAACTAATCTATTTTTTTTTGGGTAAAGGGGAGTAATCCTGCACCCTGGTAAAATATATTAACCAAAAACATTTAAGTACAACGGATGAGAGTGAATCTCTCACCTCGGCCCG
Organism: Chrysanthemum makinoi; assembly: GCA_910596185.1. Taxonomy (NCBI): domain Eukaryota; kingdom Viridiplantae; phylum Streptophyta; class Magnoliopsida; order Asterales; family Asteraceae; genus Chrysanthemum; species Chrysanthemum makinoi. Next base: position 226,448,870 of record OU343225.1, on the reverse strand, counting down.
TTACATGGGCAACAGACACACACTGAAAGTGCACTTAACCAAACAAATTACATAAGAAAGACATGCCAATCTTATGAACTACCAAACAACCAAATTTACTTCCTACCACGACCTAAGAGACTAACATCATACATGTCACACATATCCTCCAAGTGTCTCGGTAGATCGTAGACTTGCTCGGCATAATCATCAAAATCTTCAAGATCAAAGCCCCCACCACCCCGAAGCCAAAAAGCGCCATAGGGTTATCTCGGCTCTAAAACCTCATCCTCTTCGCTTGTCAGAACATGTCACATTCCGACTTTAGAAACAGATTACTTACCTTAGTAGCGAGAAAAAGTCATAGCCTCCGAGAAGGGAAGCCGCACCAATATCAATCGAGCGTCCTTCCCGAGAACCATCAATACCGCTTCCTTAGTAGTACCGGAAGACTTCCCGGTCTTCACCTCATCGATAGTAGAATCAACCACATTACTTGGGATGCCCGTGTCATCTTCCACCTCAAGAGTCCCAAAAGAGTTAGACGTAGTAATTGGTGTACCTGTATCCTTAACACTGGAAGCTGCCGGTGTCTTCGTCTTTGCAACATAAACGCACCTCTAGGTGCAAATCTAAGACCACTTACCCATATTAATACCACGGTCATCTTCGTACCTTTATGTTTGGCTTTCCGATTCTGCACCACCTTAAAACCATCATCAGGTTCTTCCACATTCGAGGTGGGAGGGACATCATTTTGCTCCTTAATACTCTTAGGACAACAAGCAGTAACATGCCCAAACACTTTACATTCCGCACAATGTGGCAGCTTCCATTCATATTCCACCTTGATACTTGCCGTAGTAAAATCACTATCATCCTTGTTAGGGATCGCCATAGTCACCACATGTTTTAGCTCAGATTCTGAAGATAATTCCACAAGAGCACGTGCAAAACTTATGCGACCCCATGAATCAACACACATGGAACTAGTAAAAGCATCTAACATAATCGGCTTACCCACTTGAGTAGCAATTAAGCTCAACCCATCTTCCAAATATGCAAGTAATGGCACATTATGGAATTTAATCCAAACGGGAATTCTAGTAACCTTACTTTTAGACAATAGCACATCAGGAGTCCATTTAGTGAGAATGAGAGGAGAATTGCGAATAATCCAAGGGCCCCATTGAAGAACATTCTCAACACCCTCTTTAGAATCGAATTTAAAAAGGAAAACACCATCATCATTCTTCATTAGTTTCTTAAAACCAAACTTACCCCACGTGTTGGTGACGTAATTCTGAACCAAAGGAAAAGCAACATTCTTGCCAACAAAAAAGCCAACAAGTGTATTATAATAGCGGTTGAATACACCCTCCATAGCAGCCTTTGGAAGCACTGTATCATGATTTTCAATGCGAGTCTCACTCACCAAGGCACGAAAATTAACTTTTCTAGAGACATGTTCCGGGTTTAATACATTAGCAAATGACCTTACTTCGTTATTATCACTAGCAATCACATTAGGACCAGAAGTAGAAGCATTCATCACGTTCTTGGGTGTACACACGTTAGGACCAGAATTAGAAGCATTCACCTTAGTGCTCGAATCCAATCCATCCACAAACGTAGAACTATAACTTGTGTTTTCCATATTAGTATTACCCCAAACAAAATCTGAATAAGCATCATGCGTACTAGGGTTTATAACAACCCTAGCAGCTTTACGCAACTCAGGACCAGCAGTGTCACCCACGATACCACGTTCACCTTTGAGACGTTGTAATCTAGCTTCCAACGCCTGAATATCAACCCTATGATACGGATTCGTGTCCGTGTTCACACCAACTTGATCGGCCAAGTTGGTGGCAGTTTTTGAAGCCTTCACCGAAGAACCATCTTTGTCAAGAAAACCTTTCTCCATCTCTCTAAAAACCCACAAACAAGCCAAACAAACACCAATACAGACGAGAAATCAAACAGCTATCAAACTTACAAGAACGAAACCCTAACTAAAAAGTTAGGGTTTTGAGAAGTTACGCACCATATCCTAACCAGCACCCATGATCGATCAATGTTTCAATGATAAGAAGTAATTTTGCACGTTAAAAGCACCCTAGAGTGTAAACGATCAAAAAACCAAAGAAACCCTAACAATCAAATTTGATTTGCAGTAATAGTTAGGGTTTAAAAAAACGATTTACTAAACCCTAAAAGTGATCACACCAAATCCAGAAAATAATGCGAATTAGCAACAAGAATGGTCAGATTAATGAATAACACGAATGCTAATCAATGAATCTAAACAAATCGTTGCAAAAAACACAAGAATTAAGTGGAATATGGTGAAAAACGATTAGAGGCAGCTAGGGAGAAGGAAATCGCCAAGAGAGAGAGAGTTTTTAGGGTTTTGTTGTTTGCATTCATGGTAAACTAATCTAGGGTTTCTCTTTGATCGTTTTTTGTTTATGTTGTGCTGTATTGACGAAACCCTAATTCTAGGGTTTCTTATCTATTATCGATTGTTGGCATGATCTTTTATTGCAATTAATTAACTGCTTGGTGTTATTGCATTTGTGCTTCAACGATCTAATGGAACCCCAATTTAGGGTTTCATTTTATTTTTTCTCCACGGGTGGAATATGGAATATGGTGTTAAGGCAGCTGGAGAAGGAAATGCAAGAAGAGTTTTTAGGTTTTGTTGTTTGCATTCATGTAAACTAATCTAGGTTTCCTTTGAATTTTTGTTTAAAACCTAATTCTAGGGTTTCTTATCTATTATCGATTGTTGGCATGATCTTTTATTGCAATTAATTAACTGCTTGGTGTTTGATTTCTGCTTGATGGTGGTGTGTGCTTCAACGATCTAATGGAACCCCAATTTAGGGTTTCATTTTATTTTTTCTCCACGGGTATGTGATGATTATCTGATCATAACTCTGAAGGTGAACCCATTCTAGGGTTTTTTAGAGAGATATCGATATTGGAAGTTAAGTTTTGTAGGGTTCTTATTCAAAAACTCTACAGATCGTTATTGGAGGTTAGGGTTGAATACCCTATTGTTGTATCATGCATTGATATGGCTGCTGGAGATGTATATGTTAGGGTTTTCGGTAGCCCTATGATTGGTGTCAATCCGATCTACTTTGCTCTACATGGCTGGTCATTGTTATTGTGTTGTGTGGGGGGTGGTGGAGTTGAATCTGACCTTGATTATGATGCGGCTTATTCTTGTTATGGTTCATCTTTGGTGTCGTATTGGTATTTGTGAAACCTTGCTGCTTTGCTATCTTCATGGGTTTTTCGGAATGGTATGGAGATGAGCTCAAGGTTCTTTGGTTATTTGGAAGTTGGGGTTTTGTGTACCCTATTCTCATGTCAGATCTGATTTGCGTTTGTACACATTCTTATTTGGTTATGCATCATGTGTAATCATAATAGTAGTCGCATATGGGTTTGAATCATTGGTATGGTCCGAACTACTCTTGGCTTCACTCGTGTTAGTTTGTGGATCTTATTGGTAAGTGTGGTATTGCATGAAATGGTTTTTTTTTCATGGATTGGAGTACTACTTGGAAGGAGGGGAAACCTGGTTATGGGTTTCTTCATGTGCAGGTTCTGGATCGCTATGATGACTAAGAAGACTCTAGTGTTTACTTGAGTTACGGTTTATTTTATTTTTTATTTTCAGTCATTATTCGATGTATTTAGATATGTAAATTATAAGAATGGCCTGTCATTCTTATATAGTGGATAGATAAGTGTCCTAAGGGACTGAGATGAGGGAAATCACCCTCATCCTTTGTACTTCAATGTTTTTGGTGTTAATGTTTTTGGTGTTAATGTATTTTACCAGGGTGCAGGATTACTCCCCTTTACCCAAAAAGTATGTGTAAAAGGGGGTGTGTTACAATGAAGAATGGCTCACTATTTATAGGTAAAAACCTCTACTGTTCTCCGGATCCCACGGATCCCTTAGTTGAGGGATCCGTCCAGTGTAATCTCAGGGATCCGTGGACGCCCCTCCTTATTTGGGTTGTGGGTCATGGATCATGGGTCATGGGTCATGGACTTTGGGTCATGGGTACCCAAATAGATACAATGTATCTAGACATTGGATCATTGGTCATGGGTCATGGACTATGGATAATACCCAACATGACTTCATGCATGATGTCATGCAATGGGTCATGGATTATGGATCAAGCTCCATGGGTGTGGGTCATGTACTTTGGGTTTTACCCAACTACATTCAATATATCTAGTCAATGGGTTAAGTACTTAGATTTTAACCTATTACATTACCCATTACAATATATATGCTAAGTATATATAAGTACATATCCATATTATGTAAACACTAGTTGTTACATATATGCATTTCTATAGAATGTAAACACTATTACTTGTTTAGTGTTTTATATAAAAATGTAAGTGTGTTAGTAAACTATTGGCTCAACCATTTAAGTATTTTATTTGTTTCGTTAAAATGATTTTACGTTTGTTATCGACAAAATATAAATAAACGTTTTTATGGCTTATTTGTATTAACACACTTTGTTATAAAATTGTGGAAATATGTTTGCCATTGTGAGTTCTTCTGATCATTGACATCAGCTTGTTGTCTAGCCATTGTTGTGATCTAAAATACAAAAGTCACAGAAACGGATATTGAAAGACACAGTGTGTTAGCATTAGTCTGATTTATTTCCTAAGTCCTTGTTTGATGTTGATATACACATATCGATGTCCGTTACACATTCTTAGTCACATTTGTCCTTTCACTTTTAGTTCTGATGATAAGTTAAGTGAATGTTTTAGTGTTGAAGTATAGATTCCAATTTATCACTTAAACACAACATTTGAAGCTTTTGCATGCTTATTCGTAAACTTAGACAATGTTTGAGTTGTGACTTATGTGTAAATATTGAACTTGTTTGTAAATAGCTTCTTACTCATAACCTGGAGCCTTATTCATAATGTTGGAAGCTTATTCGTAAGAATAAGTTTAATGCGTAAGAACAGTCCTTATTCGTAAAGAATAGATCTTGTTCGTAAGCATTAAGCTTATTTGTAAGAATATGCTTACGTTTAAGAATAGTTCTAATTCGTAAAAACTAAGCTTATTCGTAAGCTGTCTGCTTATTTGTAAGAATAAGGTTATGCGTAAGAATAAGCCTAATTCATAAGAATTGGCCTTATTCGTAAACATTTCCAAGTTTACGAATTTCTTTCCAAGAAATTCGTAAGTCACTGTAGACATCCTTGTTCGTAAGATTTTCATTCTTATTCGTAAAACTTCAGCTTAGTCGTAACATTTTCAATCTTTATGAATTTCCTTTCCTATTAACATGACATCAATTCCATTTGTTACATTTCAGTATATACTTCATCAAGAACACAGCAAAAGCATTTATACAATTTATCAAGCACATATGTTCTTATTCATAAACTCTTTTAAACCTTTTTTTTTTTTGGTAAAAGGGTTAATTCACCCCGGTAAAATATATTACGCCAAAAACATTGAAGTACAAAGGATGGGGGTGACTTCCCTCATCTCAGTCCCTTAGGACACTTACAGACTCTCATATAAGAATGACACGCCATTCTTATAACTTACATAATACAACTTACCACCTACAATGACTATACAAGTGAATAAAAATAGGAATTAAACATGATTCACTAAGGTAGCACCAAGAACATAGCCATCGTAGAACTTCCATCAATCTTCCATGGAGAAACCTCCAACTTGCCCACAACACTAGGATCATCACTCTTGAGCTTCAGTTCACAAATTTCACACAAAGGTTGGTGAGAGACTCTAAAACCACGGATAGAGCAGCAAGTACAAACTTGCTCCAACGGTGTATGTTTAGATGCAAAACCGAATACAATCACACCAAGCATGATGACCGTGGATAAAGACAATCACGCAATCCCAAGATGACTAAGAGTGCAACTGATCCGTGATTGTATGAATGGGGTTTTGAACAAGGCCCCCCAAAAACTTAACTTCCATATGTATCATAAATCTGTACCCATAAACGCTTCATCACCAATGAACAATACAAACATAGGATTAAACAACCCTTACTTGCATCATGGGAACACATTCGACCAGTAAACATAGGGTTTAGGACCCTAACTTTCAGCACCATATGATCCAAACAACTCCAAACATAGCAAGAGGAGTAGAAATCGAAACAATGACATCATAATCATAGGGTAATAACACCCTAACATCCAGGCACAACAACCCGATCAGAATAACAATCGATGTTGTAACCATGTCGTAACATAGGGTTGTCAAAACCCTAACATCCCATTCGACAACCACTCTCCCATAACCCACGTCCATAACCACATCTTCCAAATGGAACCAAAATAACCCTAGAAAAGGGTACGTACCAGCAGATATACAATACCCAACCAAGGGTATACTTCCAAGGTTATACTTCCAGCATGAGACAAATGGACAAATCCAACTTGGGATACAAGATATATGCATGAAAGTGCAGCAACAACCAACGATCAGATCCATTAAATACGAAACCCTAAAAAAGGAATTCGTTCTTGTAAACAAACCCTAACAATCAGTATTAGGGATAGATCTTGATCGACCATCATAACCCAAACCAAACGAAACCCTTGACTGCATACAAAAAATGAAACCCTAAAAGGATATCGACAATATTTAAATAAAGTGCATCAAGAAGAAAATCGACCCTTATAAAGATGTAATCGATATGAAACCGACTAATTATAATAAAGGGATCGATTAAACAATAGCCGGTTAAAAAACCCTAAGAAATCGAATCACCAAATCAGAATCGATTTGATGAAAATCGTATAGAGCAAATTAGGGTTAATTAGTACCAATCAAAAGGGACGATTTAACAAACCTCTACCCAGAATTTAACAAGCCATCAAGATCCGATTGCATATCATTCATGAGAGAGTGATAGAGAGGCGGATTGATGGTTGATTTTGGCCGGATGGGAAGGGGTAGAGGCTGCTGAAAATCGCCCCTAGAGGGAGAGCGTTGTTGCAATGATTTGTGTAACTCTTTTAAACCTTAAACCCTTGTTTTACGAATAACACATTTACACCACTTATGCAAGTTATGATTGTTTCTGTGTGTTCATAAGGTGTAATAGAATGATACTAAACAAGTTTTAACATCTTTTGACCACATAACAAGGATTTTCATCCTGAACGTGTCCTTAAAACCTAAAATTTCAATTATGAATTTCAAGTAGTTTCTGGTCTAATTCACATGTTCCAATACGTTTCTTATCACCTAATAACACTTCCTTATTCACAAATTTCAACCAAAACATCACAGAATTAAAACACCCAAAACTTACGCATAAACACTAATTGTTCAAAATTATTCACTTGGTGTTTCTGGGCACGATTGAGTTTAAGAACATGTTTAGGACTCAATATTAAACATTTCTTAACAAAAATCTTTAACCAAACCACACTTAATCAAAAACACCCAAATCGGTTAAGAACATAGGTTTTCAAAATCAAATTGTGGAAAATCTAACTGTTGGATTGTGTTTATATCAAAAAATAATGTTTGTAATCATCATAAGAACATTGTTACACTTACAAATTTTTGAAAAAACGCATGGATTAGAAGGTTGATTTTGGAGCGTTGATCTTGGTGGTTAGAGACTTAAAATGTGTTTGAAGATAATATTGAATGCATACCAATATTTTTTTTTTGTGAAAACTAAGTTTGAAAAGATGTCACATTTGGTCCTCTAACCATAAATCTCAATAAGTTTGGTCCTTTAACTCACAACAAGGTTAAGTTAAGATCATTTTGTCAAGAAACTTTTAAATACCCCCCCCCCCCCCCTTAACTTTTGACTTAATGAATTTTATACATTTTGGAGTAACATTTAAGTCCGAGGAGGGTATTCAACCATGAAACATTTCCAACACACTTGATAGTACAACATCTTTTTGGTAAAATACAAGTACAAAGTTTTTATTAAACTTGTAAAATTTTCATTCTCCCCCTCAACATTTGTTCTTGATAAGTGGTGAAATGTTTAAAAGAGAAAAGTGTTGATGGAAATTATGTACTTGCATTGTTTTTTTTTCACAAACGAAAGATGAAAAATATTTTTGTTTTTTTATAGGTTTCTATTTTTGTATTTTGTTTTTGATAAATATTCACAAAAATGGTTTTGGTGTTTGACGTTTTCAAGATTTTTGTCAAAAAGTTTCCAGCTCTTCTGGAGTCAAACACCGTATACCAATTCGATGAACCAAGTCAGCAAATCTTGCGGGTGGCAAGGCTTTGGTGAAAAGGTCCGCCAAATGGTGTTCAGTACCTACAAAATATAATTCGACCGTTCCCTTCTCGACGTGCTCTTTGATGAAATGGTAGCGAAGAGCAGTGTGCTTTGACTTTGAATGTTGAACAGTATTGCAAAAGATCGCAATTGCAGGTTTTGAGTCGCAATACACCGGAATCTTTTCGAATATGTAACCATAATCCATGAGTTGTGTCCTCATCCAGATGACTTGAACACAACATGCATACATGGCTACATATTCTGCTTTAGTTGACGATAACGATGTACAATCTTGCTTCTTCGATTGCCATGACACCAGTTTATCACCAAGGAATTGTAAACTGCCAGAAGTAATTTTTCGTGTATCTAAACACCCTGCATGATCAGCATCTGAAAATGCTATTAGTTGAAAACTAGAATCCTTCGGCTACCAAATCCCCAAATTAATGGTTCCCTTGATGTATCGGATGATTCTTTTAGCCTCTGAGAGGTGTTTTTCAGTTGGTCTAGATTGATAGCGAGAGCAACGATATACTGCAAAGACTATGTCGGGTCTACTTTGTGGAAAACTAGAAGGAGGGGTTGAATAGTTTTACCGATTAAAACTTTGTTTTACACTATTTAGATCGACTTATGTCAATCTATTTAATGTGTATGTTGGATGATGATAGATAAGTATATAAATAAGTAACGCAAAGATAAAGAGTAAAGGAACACAAAACCACAACACGAGTATTTATAGTGGTTCGGCAAAAAGGATACCTTTCTTGTCCTACTCCACTCCCCGAGTTCCCCACTCGAGAGTTCGTAAGCACTACACAACACAAGCTACTTAATGTGGCGGAGAAGCCTTCACAACGTCGCCTATTCTTTATCCGGTACTAGGCTAGACACCGAGTCCTTCCACGAGGTAGAACCACACCTATTACAACGTCCCCTACACTTTATCCGGTACAAGGCTATATACCGAGTTCCATTACAAAGGAGGAACTACAACCCAACACTACACCACTACACGACTACCCCAAAGGAAAAAAAACTCCTTATTACAACATCATAAGGATATCAATATCTTTTAACCCAAACTAACTATCTTGTACATTGACGCACCATATCGAATGTACACCCTTGGCGCCTTTCACTAATGCCTTCGACATGACCCTTTGGCACCTTTCACTAATGCCTTCGACACGACCCTTCGGCACCCTTCACTAATGCCTTCGACACAATACTTCTATAGAAGGAGAAAAGAACTATCAACAAGATACACTTCAGTGGTCTTGATGATGACGAAGCTTAGCAACTCATGACCTTGAGCTTGCACATCTTCAAGAGGTGGTGATCTCGCCTTTAAGAGGAACCTAAAAAAAAAAGAAAAAAAAAGTGTAGATTGGCAGGGACACCTCAACCTTGTGTACCTTTTGGTACCCATCAACCCTACCCAACAAAGGTTTGATGCCTGTGAATTACCTGATAAACATAAAACTATATAGAATGATCCTTTGGATATGAGGTTAGAGATGTTAAAATACTAAGAGAGAGTATATGTAAAATGTGTGGCGAGCAAGAGAGAAATGGCTCACTATTTATAGACAATAATGCCTACTGTCCCACGAATCCTCCCCAGAGGGATCCGGCTAGTGCAATCCTAGGGATCCGGCTGCTGGGTCAGCTTAAGTCCGGATTTCGGGTTGTAAACCGGGTTATGGGTTATGAACCATGGGTTATGGGTAATGTTTTATGGGTACCCAACAAGATGCAATGTATCTAGACATTGGGTCATGGGTCTTGGGTCATGGATCATGGATAATACACAACATGACTTCATGCATGATGTCATGCAATGGGTCATGAGTTATAGATCAAGCTCCATGAGTATGGGTCATGAACTTTGGGTTTTACCCAACAACATTCATTATACCTAGTCAATGGATCATGGGTCATAGACGTAGGTTTTTACCCATTACAATATATACAAAGTATATATCTACATTTCCATATTATGTAAACACTAGTTGTTATACATATGCATTTCTATAAGATGTAAACAATATTACTTGTTTAGTATTTTATATGAAAATATAAGTGTCTTAGTAAACTATTGGCTCAAACCATTTACGTATTTTATTTGTTTCGTTAAAATGATTTTACGTTTGTTATCGACAAAACATTAGAAGATCGTAAAATATAAATAAACGTTTTTATGGCTTATTTGTATTAACAATCTCCTCCTTTTTGTTGATGACAAAACATAATATTATTTTAAGGAAAAAATAAAATTCGTAAAAATTTGAATGGAGTTTTTAGTCTCTTCTCCCCCTTTTTGTCGAAACAAAAAGAGCGTCGAAAAGAAACTAACACATTATTTTGAGAAAAATGTGTGGAAAGTAATAATATGAAAAATAGAGAGTAAGAGGAGAGAAGAATTCGCGTCTTAGCTCCCCCTTGACGAATGCTTCCCTTTGTTGAAGGCGTCAAGTGATTAGGAAGACTAAGCGAGTGTGTTGCAATTATGTTTGAAAATGGTCTCGTTTGTTACGAAATGCTCCCCCTTGACGAGTGCTCCCTTTTGAGGAGGACGTCAAGTAGTAAAGAAATCCTAAGTAAAAGTACTGCAAGCGTTTTTGCCATTGTTTTGCTTTGACGAAAAAGCTCCCCCTTGTTGAGGGTGTCAAAGTTTTCATGTGTATTTTGAAAATCTACAAAAAAAAGGTTAGAAAGCAAGTATATGAAGCATAGTTTCCTTTAAATGAGATTTAGGTTAGTGAAAAAATGAGTTTCTGTTGCACGAATCCACGGTTCCTTCCTGTGAGGAATCCGTCTAGGCAAAACAGAGGGATCCGTGTACCTGCAATCTTATGACAGTACTGTGGATGTAAAATGTGATGTTAACATTAAAACAAGTTACGTATTAAGGCACCAAACATATTCTCAAGACCATATGACATACAACATGTAATTTCATTCAATAAAACGCGAGAGATGATATACATATCTCTAAAACTAAGAGAATGACAAAAGCATGTAGTACATTTTCTAATAATTCTAAGTTGTGCCGAGAACTAACAAAGAGCATCAATGTGCTTGTAATCTCAAGTTCTAAGGACGAGTAGATTTGTTGATTTGGTCAAATCGTTCAAGGAGATGATTAAACATGAAATGTAACTCATTTTGTACTTCTTGAACTAACCCTTGGGTGAGTTGACAATTAGAGCAATTACTGTCATGAGTAGGAGATTGAGGAGATGGAATGTTTTGATGGGATTCCACAAAGGATGGTGGGATTTGTGGAGGTGAGTTGAGTAACGTAAGGTGTGGTTCAACTAAGAATGAAGGTGATGATGTATGGGTTGGTGGTGGAGATGGGAAGTCATCTATATGGTTAGGTCTTTGTTGATTCCTTGTTCCTAAAGATGAACTATTTGATGGTGAAGGTGATTGGAATGCGGGTGTTGGTGATGTTTCATCATCAATATTTTGATGTGAAGGTGGTTCCCTATTTAATGAGAAGGATGGTGAATGAGAAGTTCTCGGTGGCGAGTCTTCTAAAGAGTAGAGGTTTGGATGTGAAAGAGGCGCGGTAAAGGAGTGTAGTCTAGGTTCTAGAAATGAAGGCTTAGGTGTTTTAGTTTTTTTTTGGGTAAAGGGGAGTAATCCTGCACCCTGGTAAAGTATATTAACCAAAACGTTTAAGTACAATGGATATGGGTGAAGTCCCATATCTCAGCCCGTTACATAGGCACTTACAGACACTAATATAAGAACGAAAAGCATTCCTATAACTATCAATAACCACCATATAAAAGTGACAAACCACTTTTATAACTAATAATTGGACATAAAGCTATAACGACTAAAAAAAATAACGAATTAAACGCTAGTCAAGTACGTCACTTGATTCTCCAAAAGTCATCATATACGTCCATACAACCATTGGTACACAACGTATACCAAACTTCCCATCAACACTCCAAAACGACCACCAAATCTGAATTCAGCCCAAAGAAAGAGATCGTAGGGAACATGAGAACATCAACCATCAACCATCCTAACCAAGCGTTAGGAACCTAATAGCAGCACACCCCAGACAACATCCAACAGCAGCAACCAAAACCATGCAAATGGACATGTTGGATACGACACTAGGGTTAAAGAACCCTAACTTACAATACCATCGTATCACAGACGAAATTATTGAACCTTCCCAACACACCAGGTCTGAAATCATACGAAGATAACCAGTGACTAGGGTTTAAACAAACCCTAACTTCCAGCAATAGCAATAACCTGACCGGATAATGAATCAAGAACGCACACAGGTCATTGTATTCAGATTAAGGGTTTTTGAACAAGGATCCCCTAAAACTTGACTTACATCTCTCATAAAAACCACTTACACAAAGCTTGAATATGGTGTAGAACTTGTAGTCGATTGACAAAGCCATAATACAATTAACATGCATAGTCACATACCGATAGTAATCACAAACCAACGAGGAAAATTACAACGAAACCCTAAGGATAGGGTTCCAGTCGATCGTTTCAGCTTCCTCCAAGCACACCACCATCACGAAGCAAAATCAAAACCCACGAAAGGTTTACTTTCCAACCAATAAAATAAAACCCTACAAAGGGTATCGTTAAAGCACCAAACAATAGATCGAACATGTAAATTTAAACCTAAAAAGCTAGATCGATCAGCCCCATAAATAATACCAAGAACATGCAGTAAGCGACAATAGATTATAAATACAATCCTAGATTACATGCAAGATCCACTGACCCAAGTTGCATATGGCGACAAAAACGAATATTAACCCTTAATAAATCGAATGATCGGTCAAATGTTGCCCTCCGTCCCACGTGAAAAAGATACCTAAACAATTCTTTAAGCAGAAACAAAAACTTGAATCAGATTAAAGAATGAAAAAGGAGGAAATCGATTAAGGGATGCGTGGGACGGAGGCGTTATTTGTCGCCACTGCAGAGAGAACTTTTTTAGGGTTTTTTCAACAAAACCTTCAACTTTGCTTAGGTGTTTTAGTTAAGTTAAGTGTGTTTGGTTTAGAGGTTATGGTGGTGTTTGGTGAAGGTCTTTCTAAATCAAAAGGTCAAATACTAATTCTAGCGGTTCTTCTAGCTTTGGTTGGTTGAGTTTGTTGAGGAGGAATTCTAGTATTTGAGCCCTTGATGGGTGATGACTCGGTTGAGGAAATCTCATGAACCATATGAGCATTTTTCTTTGAGGTACCTTTGGTTGAAGAGGTTGTGCTAGATGCTTTAGTCATAGTGAAAAAGAGAATGTAATGGGTGTCTTAGCTACTGAATTCGAATGGTGGTTTGAAGGATGGTTTGGGAGCATAAGAACACTTGGTTTATAAAGGATGGAATTAGTTTAGTGAATTAAATTTTAGACCACTAAGAATTATGGCATGCACTAAGCTCAACTATAGTGTTGTTCTATCCTAGGGAGTCATTTAAGGCAAGGTAAAGTGTTTAGATTACCAAAGAGAGTTTGAAATTGATGAGTAAGGTGAACTTAAGCTGTTATGTAGATCCGGTTCCCACGGATCCCTAACTTTGGGGATCCGTCTATTTATAAACTGGGGATCCGTCTTTCAGACAGTAACGAAGTGGAGTGATGATGTTCTATCAAGGTCTAGTACCTATAAATCTTGAGTGTTTAGGTTCCCTAAGATGTCTTAAATGGTATAGGACTTAAATGCCCAACCATAATGAGTGAGGATATCTAATGATGGTCTTTGGTAAGAAAATGAAGTTTTTTATGCATGCAACTAAGTGTCTAAGCATGATACTAAGATTTTGAGGGTGTCAAATGATCCTAGAGATCAGATGATAACACAAAGAAAATTTGGAAAATTCCTTAAAAATCATAAGAAATGAAAAACTAGTTTTTAGCCTATTTTGAGATAAGGATGACTAAAATCAATTTGCTAAATTGAGAGAAATATTAAGTTAGGTGTTTTAAGATGTGAGAAACAATGTGTGAACATTGGAACGGAAATATGGTGAGTTTTGATGAAGTGATAAATCAAAAACACCTTGAAAGTGATCCTAAGTTAGCTATGAGTGAATGTGAGAGCAACTGAGCTTGAGGAAGACTTAAGCGATCCTAAAGAAACATGTTTAACTAGTCTAATAAGGTCTGGAAGATTGGATTGATGAGAAAGTGTAGAACTTCCATATCTGTTCACCCGGATCCCACGGATCCATCATTTGAGGGATTCGGCTAGTTATAGCCCAGGGATCCGGAAACTATTAACTAGTAGCTTCATAGAATGTAAGCAGAATTTTGCTCCTCTTAACAAATTTCAAACCTAATCGTTTCTACATCAAGCAATCATGTATGTAAGCAAAGTATATCAAGCATGGTATGCAAAAGTGACATATAGGCATGCAATTTTGAGGAAGACCAAGTTTTTGATATTAAGTCAAATAGTCGTAAAATTCCTATTAGGGTCTCCTAGGGTAGGGTGTCTTTGTTTTACGTCATACCATCTACTACTACTAAGTTCTAAGATAAAGAAATATTGTTTAAGATGTTTATAACACATTGTTCGAATTAAGGTCCTCGACCTTACCTCCCATTTCTCTCAAACTTCTCCTCCAACACTTCCAAGCTTCACCTTTAAACCCTTCAAGCTTGCTTCTTCTTCTTCCCCAAAAGAAAGTTGGAAAGACATTTATTTTTTTTGGGTAAAGGGTTTTACCCCGGTAAATATATAACAAAAAAATAATGTTAAGTACAAATGGAATGTGGCAGAAGTACCACATTAACCTCAAGCTAAAAGCTTGATAGACTAGTGTTTATGACATGCCAGAAACACAATGAACCTAGCTATATTACATCACCTAACTAGGCATAAAACAAGAAAAATCTTGTAACAAGCAAGCTTCCCGCATCCACCTAAAGCACAAAGGGAGCAAGTCGACCCAGGAAGCCTGCCTCTTTAAAAACCCTGCATCCACCTAAAGCACAAAGGGAGCAAGTCGACCCAGGAAGCCTGCCTCTTTAAAAACCCTTTCCAAGAAAAACCCAAAGGGAAAAACCTTGGAGTAGGGAAAAAGAGTACAACCCTTACCTGGCACTCCCTTCGTGTATAATACAAACACTTGGAATCTTCCATTTATCAAGTATCAGAAGAGCCCGCGGGGTTATCTTCTTGAACTTGAAGGTAACCAGCTTCAACCGAACGGTAGAGACAATAATTTGGACCACTTCAGCTATGGTAGACTTCTTTTGCTTGAAAAGTCTTGAATTACGTTCCATCCAAATGTAATACGTAGTAGCAGCGAGTAGTAACCGAGATATGATACTAATAACCAAACGCCCCTTTGATAAAGGAATAAGGAATTTGAGAGCATTATCCAAAGAAGGTGGGACAGCATTCTTTCCAGATAAAACCCGAACCTGCAACCAAACCTGCATAGAAAACTGGCACTCAAAAAACAAGTGAGAGTGAGAGTCCGGAACCAAGTCACATAGCGGGCATCTAAGCAAGTCCAAATCAACATTAGGACCAACATCCCATTGCTGCATCTTATCCTGAGTCTTCAACTTCTGCTTTATAACAAGCTACATATGTATAGCATGCCTAGGAATACAATGAGAAAACCAAGGAATATGATACCACTCCACCAAATCAACCCTTAGGCGAAGAGAATCCCAAGCAACCGAAACCGAGAAACTACATAAATTACCATCCAAAGTGCGCCATAATAAACTGTCATCAGTATCGTTAAAAAAATTTGGTACCGGGAGAGCAGCTAAAAGTGGAAACATAGATAACCAATCAGAAGGCCATCGCCAAGCACCATTATCAATCACATCACGAACTGAGTCCGATAAATTTAACCCAGCCCGAGCAATGTCTCTAGCAGTAAGCGAATCACGAATAGGGCTTAACTCACACCACATATCAAACCAAACGGACCCAACCCAAGACAATTTAAACATCCCCTACGTTTGTTGGAATTATTGAGATGGGCTTGGGATGTCCGGTAATTACTCAATGTAAGCCACGGGGTCAAGTTGGTAGTTGGCTATAGGGTTGCTTCGTTCTCCCTCCCTTTCTTCGGATGAGTCCGTCGGTGGATGAGGTCTCTTACCTTCAACCATGAACCTTGTTGTCTTCTCATCGGATAAGGGTACCATGACTTTGTTGCAGAAGAAGTGGTCATCGGAATAGGGAGATGGTTCTAGGGCGAAGACAAAGTTAGCCAAGCATGTGTGGAGTATGGCATAAGGTAGCACCATCGTATCCGTCTTTGACACACTTGCCATCCGCTTGATCATGTAGTAGGCGAGTTTGAAAGGAGTCGAGTTGACAAGGAAATAGATCATCTAGACTAGACATGGGTTTGGGATGATCCTTGTTTCCCACCAAGAAGAGGACATTCTCCCTAAGAACTAGTTCCCATTTCTTGTATAAAGGGAACATCTCCGAAAGTTTCATTTATAAGGGATCCCTATAGATGACCTTTGATTTCCTAGTGACCCAAGATGGGGAGGTTCTTTGAATGAAAACGGTGTCTCTCACCGTAGCCGGTTCAGGGAGGGGTGTGAAGTAGATCTCATGCTCATCGACCATATCATGAAGGTTGGCTAGTGACCATTCATTGGAGTATAAGCATACTCCTTGGTGAGGGATACGAAGTATCCGAGCAAACTCAACAAGGCTCAAGGTATAGTTGTGTTCATTAATGATGAAAGCAATTGAGATAGATCCATTCTCATTCCTTATGATCCTAATACTCTTGTAGAGCTCAATAAAAAATACGGGGCATATTTGTTCGTTGATGGTTAGAAGACATTGAAATTTGATTCCCCCAAAGACCTTGGGGATGTCGGTATTGTTGAGAAATGATGGTTCGACTACACGACCCTCGTGAAATAACCTCTTTTGTAACATTTTGAAAGACTTTCGATCTTCGGGGCTAAGACCCTCCTTTCTATGGTACATTGGTATGTAGTGTGCCGTATCTTGATAGTCTTGTTGCCTAAAGCTTGGCATGATTGATCCTAAACACCAAAACCACAATGTGATGTCAATTATGTGAATAGTTCCTTAATAAGGTTCATCACAATTTTTGCTCAACCCGTCTCTATTGAATTCAAAATGAGTTTTAATTTGTATTAACAATGTTAATTATTTGATTAGTTTATCTTAGACAACAATGTGATAACAAATTGTGATAAACCCACTTGAACCAAAGTTCTTAAGATGAAAAATTATGCTACTAGGAACTAGAGAATGGAAATTATAATGAAGTGAAAATAATACTTACACAAGTGATTGCTTTCCTTGGAATAATGAAGAAGGATCTCCTATGAACAATAATTTAGGGTTTATGTTCATATGTGAGAGAGTAAAGTTGGAAGTAGAAATCTACAGTGATCATCAAGCACTTATTTTGTCTTCTGATGTGCCGGTTCCCACGAATCCCTTCAAAAGGGGATCCGGCTAGTTCAATCGCGGGGATCCGGCAGATCAGCAGCAAAAACAGTTTAAGTGAGTTTGATAATTTTGACACGGGAGTTTTAATTTTTTATTATTGTCAGTGGTTTTGCTCTATAACTTTAGGTTTGTTTTTGGTTCGACGTTTTGACGAGTTTTCGTGTTTACAAGTCCTTTTTGACGAGGTTCCCTTTTTACGAATAAGTCATAAATTGGAAAGTTACGATCATGATATAGCTTTCACATGGACACTATTGACATAGATTACTAATGTAACGCCAATATCTTTATGTGAGAAAAAAATTTTGATTAGTCAAGTTATCCTTACGAGGTAAGGACGTATAATGACTAATTTGTAGTTTTGTCTATAAAGATAAAAAAAAGAATACTATTCTTGATGATGTGTTTAATATAGATAACAACATTTTGGAGAGTTGTGATATTGGAGTATAAGTATTAAGTTTACGAGTCTTTACGTGTTGTATGTAATGACATTATAATACTAATAAAAATAGGAAGCACATATTAATAATTTATCTATGAATAATTAGTATAGAAGAAAATACCTTTGCTATATATTCTTTTTATGATTTTTAAAAATCATAGACGCGAAATTCTTCATGAGCTTTTAAAATACCCGAATCCTAGCATGAATAATTCTCAAAAAAAAAATTTTGTTAGAATTATCTATCACTATCCAAAATTTAAAGTATAATGGTTTCTAAAAGCATGACTTTTTGTTTTAAGAAATTACCTTCTTTGTAGTTTTCAAACATACACGAATCGTATCAAGTTTTTAAAGTACAATATACTCTAAGAAACTTGGTAACGAAGCTCTGGTACCAATTGTGGAAAACTAGAAGGGGGGTTGAATAGTTTTACCGATTAAAACTTCGTTTTAAACTATTTAGATCGACTTATGACAATCTATTTAATATGTATGTTGGATGATGATAAATAAGCATATAAATAAGTAATGCAAAGATAAAGAGTAAAGGAACACAAAACCACAACACGAGTATTTATAGTGGTTCGGCTACAAGGACACCTTCCTTGCCCTACTCCACTCCCCGAGTTCCTCACTCGAGAGTTCGTAAGCACTACACAACACAAGCTCCTTAATGTGGCGGAAAAGCCTTCACAACGTCGCCTACTCTTCATCCGGTACTAGGCTAGACACCGAGTTCTTCCACGACGTAGAACCACACCTATCACAACGTCGCCTACACTTTATCCGGTACAAGGCAAGATACCGAGTTCCATTACAAAGAAGGAACTACTATCCAACACTACACCACTACACAACTACCCCAAAGGAGACACACTCCTTATTACAACATCATAAGGATATCAATATCTTTTAACCCAAACTAACTATCTTGTACATCGATGCACCATATCGAATGTACACCCTTGGCACCTTTCACTAATGCCTTTGACATGACCCTTCGGCACCTTTCACTAATGCCTTCGACACGACCCTTCGGCACCCTTCACTAATTCCTTCGACACAATACTTCTATGGAGGGAGAAAAGAACTGTCAACAAGATACACTTCAGTGGTCTTGATGATGACGAAGCTTAGCAACTTATGACCTTGAGTTTGCACGTCTTCAAGAGGTGGTGATCTCGCCTTTAAGAGGAACCTAGAGAATCACACAAACATAAAACTACATAGAATGATCCTTTGAATCTGAGGTTAGAGATTTTACAATACTAAGAGAGAGTATGTGTAAAAGGTGTGGTGAGCAAGAGAGAAATGGCTCACTATTTATAGAAAAAAATATCTACTGTCCAACGGTTCCCACGGATCCCTCCCCAGAGGGATCCTGCTAGTGCAATCCTAGGGATCCGGTTGCTAGGTCAGCTTAAGTCCGGATTTCGGTTGTAAACCGGGTTATGGGTTATGAACCATGGGTTATGGGTAATGTTTTATGGATACCCAACAAGATGCAATGTATCACATTGGGTCATGGGTCTTGGGTCATGTATCATGGATAATACCCAACATGACTTCATGCATGATGTCATGCAATGGGTCATGGGTTATAGATCAAGCTCCATGGGTTTGGGTCATGGACTTTGGGTTTTACCCAACAACATTCAATGTACCTAGTCAATGGATCATGGGTCATAGACTTAGGTTTTTACCCATTACATTACCCATTACAATATATACAAGGTATATATGTACATTTCCATATTATGTAAACACTAGTTGTTATACATATGCATTTCTATAAGATGTAAACAATATTACTTGTTTAGTGTTTTATATGAAAATTTAAGTGTGTTAGTAAACTATTGGCTCAAACCATTTACGTATTTTATTTGTTTCGTTAAAATGATTTTACGTTTGTTATCGACAAAACATTAGAAGATCGTAAAATATAAATAAACGTTTTTATGGCTTATTTGTATTGACATACTTGCTGTGAGATACATGAGAGACCAAATAATAATTCGGTATTTTGTTGGGTCAACAAGTTTCCCATGTAAATCAGCATCCATTTTACTAGTTGAGGCCATTGGTGTGTTATAGGTGTAACATGTGGTCATACCATGTTTCTTAAGAATATCAAGAGCATATTTGGACTGACTTAAGAAAATGCCACGTGGTGATTGATGAACTTGAAGTCCTAAGAAGAACGTAAATTCACCCATCATTGACATTTCAAAATTTGTTTTGATTAGTTTTGAAAAAGCATTTGAGTACTTTTTGTGGGTTGAACTAAAAATGATATCATCCACATTGATTTGAACAATTAAAATGTGTTCCCCGTGATATTGTATAAACCGTGTTGGGTCAACGGATCCTTTAATAAACTTATTAGCAAGCAGGAAGGCTGACAATTTATCATACCATGCCCGAGGGGCTTGTTTGAGACCGTAGAGAACCTTGTTTAGTTTGTAGACATGATTCGGGTACTCTGGATCAACGAATCCATCTAGTTGGTTAACATACACCGTCTCCCGTAGTTTCTCATTTAGAAATGCAGTTTTCACATCTATTTGGTACACGGTGATGTTCATGTGAGCCGCGAATGCCAGAAAAATCCAAACTGCCTCCAGTCTAGCAACCAGTGCGAATGATTCTTCAAAGTTAATGCCCTCTTCCTGGCGATAACCTTTAGCCACCAGACGTGACTTGTTACGAATAACCGTTCCTTCAGCATCTACTTTATTTTTCCAAATCCATTTAGGATCAATGACATAGACCCCTGTTGGTCGTTCAACCAACTCCCATACTTCAAGACGTTTGAACTGATTTAATTCTTATTGCATGGATTCTATCCAGTTGTGGTGAGTCATTGCTTCTTTAATATTTTTGGGTTCGGTATTGCTGACGGTGAGAGCATAAATGCAGTTTTCACCGTTGATGTGAAGGCGTTGTCGTTTTACGACTGGTTGGTTAAGGTTGCCAATAATGTTTACAAGAGGATGATCTTTGTCCATCGATGTATCGAGGGTTGGTGTTGGTATACATTTTGCAGATTTGGTGGATCCAGATTGCTAGTTGATGATTTGGCCACATCTGGATTGGTTGTTTCTGAGGCAAAAGGATTAAAGAATGCATTTTCATCATAATCTTCGGGTTCAGGTACATGTTGGTTTAAAAGGATCATCAGCTTGGTCATTGTCAGTAGAAGCGGTTTGTTTGCTGTTGTTGGAGACTTGACTGGAGGTGCATCAGCAACAGCTGTTGTTGTTTCAAGTGTATTAGGTATTGGAATTTGATCAGGTTGAGTAGCGGAAAAATTTGATACATCTAGAGCACGTTGATCAAAGTCTTCATTAAACAGTGGAGCAAACAAAGTTTCCATTTGACGACGAGTGACTTGAAATTTTTGGTCAGCTGATGATTCTGGAAAGTTAAGACGGTTATGCCTGGGTTCTAAGCTATTTTGCTTAGAAGCTATTTTGTGAGCTCATCAAAATTAGCATGAATGGTTTCCATAATTTCTCTTGGGAACGGTTCCAAATGCGGTATCCTTTTAATTTTCACAGTATCCGACAAAGACTCTAATATGAGCTTTAGCCTTGAGCTTTCCAAAGTCATCGCGATCATTATTTGGATAACAAAGAGCACCAAATACATGAAAGTGTTTTAGAGTAGGTTTCCAGTTATGGATAAACTCGTATGGTGTTTTGTTGTGGCGTTTGGTTATCATAGAACGGTTCTGAGTGTAGCATGCAGTGGAAACAGCTTCTGACCACAAATAATCTAGAAGTTTAGCATTAATTAACATTGTTCTTGCAGCTTCCACTAACATCCGGTTTCGTCTTTCGACAACTCCATTCTGTTCAAGTTTTCTTGCAATATATGTTTGATTTTCAATTCCCACTTTCTCATAGTATTCCCGAAGAGTTTGATTCAAGAATTCAGTTCCTCTATCTGTTCTAGCTTGTTTGACTGTGTTATGAAGCTGAACTTGAATTTACATGAGAAAGGTGATGATCATTGGTGGAGCTTGATCTTTACTTTGTAGGAAATAAACCCAAGTCCATCTTGAGTAGTCATCAACGATTACAAGAATGTTGCATTTGTTGTTAATCGTCTGCACGCGCATCGGGCCACACAAATTAATGTGAAGAAGGTGAAGTAAATGTTGATTACTGTTTTCAACCTTCGAAGGAAAATGTGCACGAGTGCTTTTTCCTTGTTCACAAGCTGAGCATAAGTGGTCTTTGGAATACCGAAATCTAAGAAGTCCTTCAACTAATTTGTGACGTGCGAGATCAGTTATGGTTTTGAAATTCAAATGTGAAAGTCTCTTATGCCACAACCATGATTTTGTAGATGTTGCTTTAGAGAGTAAACAAATGGGAGATGAAGCGATCATGTCATTCATAGATATTGTGTAAAGACTTGATGAACGGGTTCCTGACATAAGATCATTTCCTTGTAGATCACGAATGAAACACGTTTTCACCCGAAAAGCAACTTCCAAATCTCCATCACAAAATTGACCTACTGAGAAAAGGTTGTGTCCAAGACCTTCAACATAGTACACTCAGCTAATTTTGATGTTTCCATTGATGTAGTCCCCGTAACTCATTATAGCAGCGAAGTGATAATTCCCGAATCTGATAGTGCCAATGAACTTTGCAACAAAGTTTATTAACAATTTGAGGTTGCCTGTCATGTGCCAAAAACAGCCGCTATCAACAATCCAGAGGACGATTTGTATCACCTGCAATACACACAGAAGACGAAGGTGGAATAGAGGTAGAGGTGGAACCCGTAGAGTTAGTGGGTTCCGTTACAATTGTAGCACACATGTTAATAATTTTAGGTATCCATTTAAAACCAGGTGTACTTTGTAACCATCTCTGCCAAGTCAAGCTAGTTCATGCTTTTGTCTTAGTGAATTCACTAGGTGAAGGTATCTTCCTAAGAGGTGATGATGGTGCTAATGGGTTCATCAATGATTTCCTTAGAAACTTCTGAAGGCTTTCTACCTAACACAGACTTAAAAGTGATAGTGGGGCTAGAATTAGTGTTATTCGTAGGTTTCCGATTACGAGGCAAGATATATTTAGCAACACAATTATCATGACAACCAGAAAACATACTTTTACGACAAAACACACAAGAAGCTTCAAATTTAACATCCAAAGTACTCAAAGATTTCACATTCGTTACATTGCCTTTACTATTACATTTGTCTAACGCAATATTTAAAGCAGGTGCAACAAGTATTTTATTCAAAGTCATAGCATGATCTTCTACTTCAGGGCTTTTAGTGTTTCGCTTTTACGTTGCAAATTCCAATTCTTCTTTTGAGTGCTTTTAAGTTGTGAATTTCTAACGCTAGAAGTGGAGGCGACTATTCTTGTAGAAGTGGAAGGATTCACATTAGTATCTTGTGGTTTGTCATTAGTGGGCTTCCTAGTATCAACTTTAAACATTCCAGGTGCTATCACATTTGTGTTGCTAGATTTTCCTTTTCAAGATTCACCAATTTCTATTTTAACTTTATGATAATGTGTTTTAGTTCTTGATTTTCAGAGCATAAGTGTCCATTTGCACTCATTATTTCACGGGTGTGAGCAAAGTAATGCTCGAGTTCTTTTGAAGCTTTAGCACATGTCTTTTTTAGCAAATCAAATATGGTTCTTTATGCCTTTTGAAATTTTTCAATCTCTTGTTCATATTTGAAAACTTGACATTTCAAATACGCATTCTCATCATCCAGTCGTTCAAGTTTTGGTTCAAAAGATTTTTCACCCGACTGGTTGAATTTGGTTTGTAACGCAATTTCACGATGAATGCTATCATTTTGACACTAGTGAAGACGAGGTTTGACTTCGGAAAGTTCTTTTAACAAACACTCATTTTCAGCTTTTAAAGTTTTGATTTTTGACACATTATCATTTTCCTCATCAGATGTATTAGCAGCAATAACATTATCACAAGAAGATGCAGGAGTATAATACAACACAATAGAGATAATATCAGCACATATAACATCTTCCAAGAGTCGATCAATATGATTTCTAGAAAATTTATTTTTCCTCTTTGTTTTTGAAATCGATGTTTCAGTTTCATTGAAAGTTGTTTACATTTGTTCAACTTCAATCTGAAGTTCCCGTTCCCATATGTGTTGCACACAGACGCAAATTATGAACATGAGGTAAAATCTGGGTTTGAAATATTTGTCTTTGTTCTTTGGCATAAGCCGATTGAAAAGTAGCAGCTTTTATCTCATAATTTCGTTCGATTGCCTCTTTCAAAAGTTTAAATTATGCTATAAATGTATCAAAATATTTGAGAACAAGACATCTTTTTGGTAATGGTGTGATTTCACTTGTATAAGGTAAGGGGCCATTAATTTGTGCAACGGGTTTAATGGGAGCAATGTCAGAAGACGACTCATTTATTTGTGTGATAACCCAAGGTGTTTCAGTTTTATCCTGCTGAAGAACAAAAGATTCCGAAATATGAGGCAATTTTGAATAATCAAAAGTTTTGTTATATTTTACATTGCTCATTTTTAATCGACTCTCTTCTTCCACATCTTGTTCCTCTTCACAATTATATTCAACAACACGCACAATAGACTCATCAAGCAGATATTTGGCACTAACAAGTTTGGATTTGCCTTGAATGCTTAATGTAAAAAAGGTGGTTTATCATCAGCAAGATCTGGCCCATATCCATCGGGATTTGGCTTTAAAGTGAACTTTTGAATTGTTATGATAGATTCATCATGTTTATACACAATATCTTGAAACTCTTTTATATTTTTTCCAAATCAACGATTTCATCAAGATACATATCAACTCGCTTCCTTGAGGTTTGTTTAAACTCTAAAAAACTGTTTTGACAAGATGATAACTCAAGCTTGGACTTTTGAATTTCCGAAGTGAGAGTGTCAACTTGTTGTTTTTGTTCTAATTTTTCTTCTTCCATTTGAGAAATCAAATTGTTTTTGGAAGCGCTAGATCTCATATATGTTGTTCTAATTCTTGTTCTTTTAGATACGCCTTTTGAAAAGAAACTTCAAAACTTTGTTCACGTTTTTCTTTGGTTTCAAAATTTGCAAGTTGTGTTTTATAGCATTCAAGATCCGTAGTCAATAATGCAATTTTTCCTTTTAGATGTACATTTATTTCATTGCATTTTTCAACTTGAGATTGGGTGTTAAAAGTAAGGATTTAAGATCATTTGAGGACAAAATATTATTTAAATACCAAGGGATCAATCTCCACCATCCATTTTTATTTGATCTAATGGATGAGATTAATCCCAACAATTTAAAAAACCCACTTTCATCCTCTTTTTTTAAATATTAATAACTTTCAAACCGTTAATCGTTAAGCGAAAAAAAAATATTATTGCGACGAGCATTTAATTATCTTTCTATAGATAGGCACTTTGATATACTTTGGACAAAAAAAAATTTTCCGTATTTTTCAATTTTTTTTTTATGTTTTTTCATTTTTTTACTTTACTAAGATTTGCATTAAAATATCATATATGATTTAACACTAATTTGAATACCACATGTGATATTAGTATTAAATCATATATGATATGTATATCATATGTGATTTATCATATATGATTTAACACTAGTATCACATATGATATTACATATCATATGTGATTTAACACTAATATCACATGTGATCTTCAAATTAGTGTTAAATCATATATAATATTTCATGCAAATTCCAGTTTCGAAGAAAAACGAAAAAAAAAGACGAAAAAGCGTGAAAAAATGATTTTTTTTTCTTCTTTCAAAAGTATATCAAAGTGCCCATCTATAGAAAGATAATTAAATGCTCGTCGCGATGGTGTAATTATTTTTGCTTAACGATTAACGGTTTAAGAGATATTTAAATTATAAAAAATATGTGAAATACTAAAATGCTTTTAATCTCAGCCATTGATTTCTTTTTGGATGGATGATAGAGATGAGTCCCTTTGTATGTAAGAAAAATTTAGTATGTAAAATAACTCTCCTCAAAAGTAAGGTCATGAGCTCTAGATCTGGATCAGACGAAGTTTCAATTTGTTCAACGTGAGTATCAACACATTCATCAGTGGGATCATCAAATATAACCATAGGGTTAACTTGATCATCGTCTTGATGAGATGTTGATGGCTCATTTTGAACACTTTGCTCCTTGTCGGATGTAGATGCAGGCGAAGATATCAGATCATGTATGAGACACATATTAGGATCCGGTACCTGAGACAAGCCATTAGTATCATAGACTGGGCCTATATCACTTATGTGGAGTTCTTGCATGTTTGCCGTTAATATCACAATTGCATTAGCTTGCAAGTCCTCCATATCATTATCAGATTCTGCATTAGCCATGAAGCTTTGAACCTTATAAGAGTTCCACCAGCTTCATCTTTAAGAGCCAAGAGTAATGCCTCTTTGTGATATGCACTTCATCTGGTTCTTGGTTTTGGACATGCATTAGCCAGATGACCCTTTTCATTGTAGTTGTAGCATCAAATGAAGGTGTTCCCATTCTGTGTATTCCCATGATCAACAATTTGTACCTTTTGCTGAGGAGCAGCCATATTGTTCCTACCAGAAGCATTATACCCTTGTCCACTACTAGTTCCCATCAGACTTCCATTGTTTCAATTTTGAACTTCAACCCTTCCATTTTGAACAACAGCTTGATTTCTTGTGTTTGACGAGTTGCAAAGACGATTGTTGGATTTGTTTGCAAATCTACCAAAGGCACGAGCAATAAGTGCAAATCCTTGATTCAACATGTTGAATGCTTCCTCATCTTCATTCTGGGTTTCATGTAAAGTGATGAATCAGAGTTGTTATATGGAACTAGTTGAGTATCATTTGCTTGTTGTGAAGGATCATATGGAGTGATCTGGGCTGACGGTGTTTGTTGAGGGTAGGTAAAGCTTTGTTGTTGCTAGAAAAAATCATGATTCGACTATGGAAATTAAGGAAATTGTGGTGCAAAAGATTGAGCAATCAATTCAAGTGAGTTTGCATTTGGTAAATGTGTATAGACTCCATGGAGAGCTCGATCTTTATCAACTTCCTTTTGATGGTGCTTCAGATAATCATACAACATTCCATACTTAGCATTGTGAAGGTTATTAGCTTGATGAATGAATGTGACATACTTCTCCCAGTCAGGACCGAGACAACTCAGAAACTTTGTGTTAATAGCAATCTTGGGTAAAATTATGTTGTGTCTGTCCAAATCATTGATGATTTTTGTGAATCGATGATAGTAAGACTCTAATGACTCCCCTGGATCAATCATGAACATTTCATAAGATAGATAAAGCTTGAATTCCATGTCCTCTTGATTAAGTTCAGTTCCTTCCATTAGGAAATGAACGTCTTCCCACATATCTTTTGCTGTTTTCTGGAGCATCAACACTTCAAGAATGGGATTAGGTCTACCCAGAAGAATAAACTCCATTGCAGGCTCGTCAGCTTCATAGTGAAGTAATTGTTCAACAGTTAGTTGACTCTCAAGGACAGTGGAGACAGTTTCAAGTCTTGGTGGATTAGCCGTTGGATCAGCGGGAATCGTCACAGTTGGCATTTGAAAAGGACCTTCGAGGATGACCTTCTTCAAATATTTTCCGTGAGGTTTCTTGAGGTCGAGGAACCTAAAGAATCGACTGACCCATTGAATGTAGTTTCCGAGAGTGAGCATTGGAGGTCTATCAAGTGATCCAGCTTCATTAATTGATTGTTGACTGCTGATAGCCTCACACATCTGTGCAAACCAATAAGGTTCCTTTGGTGGAATGTTAGTGAATGATTGCATTGCATATTGAGGTGGAAACCATTGTTGTTGTGGAGGGTATGATTTCTGTTCAGGGAATTGTTGTTGTTGTGGTTGTGCAAATGATTGTTGTTGTTAAAATACTTGTTGTTGCAGTTGTTGACAAAATTGTTGTTGAGGATATTGCTGTTGCTGAGGATATTGGTGAGGAAAGTAGTTGAAATACGGTGGTTGAGACATTTTAAAAGTTGTGTTGTTGATGATGGTGCTAATGGGTTCATCAATGATTTCCTTAGAAACTTCTGAAGGCTTTCTACCTAACACAGACTTAAAAGTAATAGTGGGCCTAGAATTAGTGTTATTCGTAGGTTTCCGATTACGAGGAAAGATAGATTTAGCAACACAATTATCATGACAACCAGAAAACATACTTTTACGACAAAACACACAAGAAGCTTCAAATTTAACATCCAAAGTACTCAAAGATTTCACATTCGTTACATTGCCTTTACTATTACATTTGTCTAACGCAATATTTAAAGCAGGTGCAACAAGTATTTTATTCAAAGTCATAGCATGATCTTCTACTTCAGGGGCTTTTAGTGTTTTGCTTTTACGTTGCAAATTCCAATTCTTCTTTTGAGTGCTTTTAAGTTGTGAATTTCTAACGCTAAAAGTGGAGGCGACTATTCTTGTAGAAGTGGAAGGATTCACATTAGTATCTTGTGGTATGTCATTAGTGGGCTTCCTAGTATCAACTTTAAACATTCCAGGTGCTATCACATTTGTGTTGCTAGATTTTCCTTTCTCAAGATTCACCAATTTCTCTTTTAACTTTATGATAATGTGTTTTAGTTCTTGATTTTCAGAGCATAAGTGTCCATTTGCACTCATTATTTCACGGGTGTGAGCAAAGTAATGCTCGAGTTCTTTTGAAGCTTTAGCACATGTCTTTTTTAGCAAATCAAATATGGTTCTTTATGCCTTTTGAACTTTTTCAATCTCTTGTTCATATTTTAAAAGTTGACATTTCAAATACGCATTCTCATCATCCAGTCGTTCAAGTTTTGGTTCAAAAGATTTTTCACCCGACTAGTTGAATTTGGTTTGTAACGCAATTTCACGATGAATGCTATCATTTTGACACTAGTGAAGACGAGGTTTGACTTCGTAAAGTTCTTTTAACAAACACTCATTTTCAGCTTTTAAAGTTTTGATTTTTGACACATTATCATTTTCCTCATCAGATGTATTAGCAGCAATAACATTATCACAAGAAGATG
Organism: Chrysanthemum makinoi; assembly: GCA_910596185.1. Lineage (NCBI taxonomy): Eukaryota > Viridiplantae > Streptophyta > Magnoliopsida > Asterales > Asteraceae > Chrysanthemum > Chrysanthemum makinoi. Next base: position 226,419,569 of record OU343225.1, on the reverse strand, counting down.
CAGGAGTATAATACAACACAATAGAGATAATATCAGCACATATAACATCTTCCAAGAGTCGATCAACATGATTTCTAAAAAATTTATGTTCAACTTCAATCTGAAGTTCCCGTTCCCAATGTGTTGCACACAGACGCAAATTATGAACATGAGGTAAAATCTGGGTTTGAAATATTTGTCTTTGTTCTTTGGCATAAGCCGATTGAAAAGTAGCAGCTTTTATCTCAGAATTTCGTTCGATTTCCTCTTCCAAAAGTTTAAATTATGCTATAAATGTATCAAAATATTTGAGAACAAGACATCTTTTTGGTAATGGTGTGCTTTCACTTGTATAAGGTAAAGGGCCATTAATTTGTGCAACGGGTTTAATGGGACCAATGTCAGAAGACGACTCATTTATTTATGTAATAACCCAAGGTGTTTCAGTTTTATCCTGCTGAAGAACAAAAGATTCCGAAATATGAGGCAATTTTGAATAATCAAGTTTTGTTATATTTTACATTGCTCATTTTTAATCTACTCTCTTCTTCCACATCTTGTTCCTCTTCACAATTATATTCAACAACACGCACAATAGACTCATCAAGCAGATATTTGGCACTATATAAGTTTGGATTTGCCTTGAATGCTTTATGTAAAAAAGGTGGTTTATCATCAGCAAGATCTGGCCCATATCCATCGGGATTTGGCTTTAAAGTGAACTTTTGAATTGTTATGATAGATTCATCATGTTTATACACAATATCTTGAAACTATTTTATCTTTTTTCCAAATCAACGATTTCATCAAGATACAGATCAACTCGCTTCCTTGAGGTTTGTTTAAACTCTAAAAAATTGTTTTGACAAGATGATAACTCAAGCTTGGACTTTTGAATTTCCGAAGTGAGAGTGTCAACTTGTTGTTTGTGTTCTAATTTTTCTTCTTCCATTTGAGAAATCAAATTGTTTTTTGAAGCGACTAGATCTCGTATTTGTTGTTCTAATTCTTGTTCTTTTAGATACGCCTTTTGAAAAGCAACTTCAAAACTTTGTTCGCGTTTTTCTTTGGTTTCAAAATTTACAAGTTGTGTTTTATAGCATTCAAGATCCGTAGTCAATAATGCAATTTTTCCTTTTAGATGTACATTTATTTCATTGCATTTTTCAACTTGAGATTGGGTGGTTAAAAGTAAGGATTTAAGATCATTTTAGGACAAAATATTATTTAAATACCAAGGGATCAATCTCCACCATCCATTTTTATTTAATCTAATGGATGAGATTAATCCCAACAATTTAAAAAACCCACTTTCTTCCTCTTTTTTTAAATATTAATAACTTTCAAATCGTTAATCGTTAAGCGAAAAAAAAATATTATTACGACGAGCATTTAATTATCTTTCTATAGATAGGCACTTTGATATACTTCCGACAAAAAAAAATCCGTATTTTTCAGGTTTTTTTTTTTTATGTTTTTTCATTTTTTTACGTTACTGAAATTTGCATTAAAATATCATATATGATTTAACACTAGTTTGAATACCACATGTGATATTAGTGTTAAATCACATATGATATGTATATCATATGTGATTTATCATATATGATTTAACACTAGTATCACATATGATATTACATATCATATGTGATTTAACACTAATATCACATGTGATCTTCAAATTAGTGTTAAATCATATATGATATTTCATGCAAATTCCAGTTTCGAAAAAAAAAGACGAAAAAACGTGAAAAAACTTTTTTTTTCTTCTTTCAAAAGTATATCAAAGTGCCCGTCTATAGAAAGATAATTAAATGCTCGTCACGATGGTGTAATTATTTTTGCTTAACGATTAACGGTTTAAGAGATATTTAAATTATAAAAAATAGGTGAAATACTAAAATGCTTTTAATCTCAGCCATTGATTTCTTTTTGGATGGATGATAGAGATGAGTCCCTTTGTATGTAAGAAAAATTTAGTATGTAAAATAACTCTCCTCAAAAGTAAGGTCATGAGCTCTAGATCTGGATCAGACGAAGTTTCAATTTGTTCAACGTGAGTATCAACACATTCATCAGTGGGATCATCAAATATAACCACAGGGTTAACTTGATCATCGTCTTGATGAGATGTGCTCCTTGTCGGATGTAGATGCAGGCGAAGATATTAGATCATGTATGAGACACATATTAGGATCCGGTACCTGAGACAAGCCATTAGTATCATAGACTGGGCCTATATCACTTATGTGGAGTTCTTGCATGTTTGCCGTTAACATCACAGTTGCATTAGCTTGCAAGTCCTCCATATCATTATCAGATTCTGCATTAGCCATGAAGCTTTAAGAGCCAAGAGTAATGCCTCTTTTTTATATGCACTTCATCTGGTTCTTGGTTTTGGACATGCATTAGCCAGATGACCCTTTTCATTGTAGTTGTAGCATCAAATGATGGTGTTCCCATTCTGTGTATTCCCATGATCAACAATTTGTACCCTTTGCTGAGGAGCAACCATATTGTTCCTACCAGAAGCATTATACCCTTGTCCACTACCAGTTCCCATCGGACGTCCATTGTTTCAATTCTGAACTTCAACCCTTCCATTTTGAACAACAGCTTGATTTCTTGTGTTTGACGAGTTGCAAAGACGATTGTTGGATTTGTTTGCAAATCTACCAAAGGCACGAGCAATAAGTGCAAATCCTTGATTCAACATGTTGAATGCTTCCTCATCTTCATTCTGGGTTTCATGTAAAGTGATGAATCAGAGTTGTTATATGGAACTAGTTGAGTATCATTTGCTTGTTGTGAAGGATCATATGGAGTGATCTGGGCTGACGGTGTTTGTTGAGGGTAGGTAAAGCTTTGTTGTTGCTGGAAAAAATCATGAATCGACTATGGAAATTAAGGAAATTGTGGGGCAAAAGATTGAGCAATCAATGCAAGTGAGTTTGCATTTGGTAAATGTGTATAGACTCCATGGAGAGCTCGATCTTTATCAACTTCCTTTTGATGGTGCTTCAGATAATCATACAACATTCCATACTTAGCATTGTGAAGGTTCTTAGCTTGACGAATGAATGTGACATACTTCTCCCAGTCAGGACCGAGACAACTCAGAAACTTTGTGTTAATAGCAATCTTGGGTAAAATTATGTTGTGTCTGTCCAAATCATTGATGATGTTTGTGAATCGATGATAGTAAGACTCTAATGACTCCCCTGGATCAATCATGAACATTTCATAAGATAGATAAAGCTTGAATTCCATGTCCTCTTGATTAAGTTCAGTTCCTTCCATTAGGAGTTGAACGTGTTCCCACATATCTTTTGTTGTTTTCTGAGCATCAACACTTCGAAGAATGGGATTAGGTATGCCCAGAAGAATAAACTCCATTGCAAGCTCGTCAGCTTCATAGTGAAGTAATTGTTCAACAGTTAGTTGACTCTCAAGGACAGTGGAGACAGTTTCAAGTCTTGGTGGATTAGCCGTTGGATCAGCGGGAATCATCACAGTTGGCATTTGAAAAGGACCTTCGAGGATGACCTTCTTTAAATATTTTCCGTGAGGTTTCTTGAGGTCGAGGAACCTAAAGAACCGACTGACTCATTGAATGTAGTTTTCGGGAGTGAGCATTGGAGGTCTATCAAGTGATCCAGCTTCATGAATTGATTGTTGACTGCTGATAGCCTCACACATCTGTGCAAACCAATAAGGTTCCTTTGGTGGAATGTTAGTGAATGATTGCATTGCATATTGAGGTGGAAACCATTGTTGTTGTGGAGGGTATGATTGTTGTTGAGGGAATTGTTGTTGTTGTGGTTGTGCAAATGATTGTTGTTGTTAAAATACTTGTTGTTGACAAAATTGTTGTTGAGGGTACTGCTGTTGCTGAGGATATTGGTGAGGAAAGTAGTTGAAATACGGTGGTTGAGACATCTTTAAATTTGTTTTGTTGATGGATCTTTGTAGATGATTGAAACGTGAGTTGTTGTTGAAATTTGGTCTTAGTCGTAAACTTTCCTTAGTCGTAAAGGTAATGGTGCTTACTCGTAAACTCCTCTTAGTCGTAAACTGTCTCTTACTCGTAAGCTAATCTTACTCATAAACTATTGTGGCTTATACGTAACCTTACTCGTAAAAGCAAGTCTTAGTTGTAAAGTTCCTTACTCGTAAGATATAATCTTATTCGTAAAGTTCTTACGCGTAAGAAATGACCTTATTCGTAAGAATAGGTAAAAACCAAAAAACTCTTTCAAACTTATCCAAGTAAGAAAGATATCCGCAAGTCGAAGTATTCCACAAGCTAATCCAAGCAAGGGAAATACTGAGTCAGAAATAACGTTGAAGATTCTGATGAATAATGCTTGCTCTTAAAATTCCTTATTCGTAAACTCCAGGCTTGTTCGTAAGCTTATTCGTAAGATCAGGGTTTAGTTAATCGTAAGAAAAGGGTTTTCTTATTCGTAAAAAGAGTTATGCTTATTCGTAAAACTAACCAGAATATCCAAAACGACTTTTTAAGCTCTAAAATGCGTTGTACACTTGTCTCTTTTGATCAAATAGCTTCAAAAACACTTAAATAATAAGAAAGTTTTGAACTTTATCACCTAAGAAGAAATTTGAGCTTATTCGTAAAATATGATAAAACCTAAGAAACGAGTGAAAAGCGATTCAAAACTAGTAAAGTTCCAAACTTTTTGGAAAAACTAAGATTATAAACACTATATTAACCTTAAAACTTTTCAAACTTCAAGATTTGAGTGTGAAAACCAAAGTTTACGCGTAAGAAAGGTGATGAACGAGAAGAACTTAAATTCGTAACACCAAAACTTAACCAAAACACGTTCCAAAAACCTATTTGGGGATTGATACAACTGTTAGGTCACTATAAGGATGATAACACAAGCATAATAACATGTAGAATATAAAGAGAAAGAGATGAGAGTGGTTGATTTCTTCACACACAATAATAAGAAATGTTTAATGCATAAAATGAAAGAACCAACACCCTCCTAAGATGGTTTACAATGTATTTATAGGTAAGGGAACTAGGGCAACACTACTAGTCCTTATCTTTGGGTCGTTTGGGCCTAAGCATATGCCTATGAGCTTACTACATAAGCCTAACTCTAATTACAAACATATAAACCTAATTAGCAACCTATTACATATGTAATGACCGACATTTGATAGTAATTACACGTGATCCCAATATGAATCCTCCTTTTCTCTCTGTCTACTTTCTTTATCTAGATTATTGTGTTAGTTATCATTTGCAATATTACTCTTATCTAGATTATTGAGTCTAGATAAAATTTGGGGTACATAAATAAGTTTTCTATATTTTTATAGTGTTTTCTATTGAAAATAGATAACAATAAAATAAGGTTAAGGCTATTGCTGAAACATTTCAACGCATGTTGCTGTCGACGAAACAATATATAGTTTGGTTCTCACAACTCATCGGGTTGCCAATAAATTTTATCCAACAAAGGCATCAACATGGCTAATGAAAAAAACATAGTTTTCAACGACATAGCTCCACCTCCGATCAATATAATCAACTTCGACAGTTATAGGACCAACAACAACGATAATAGCTGGAGTCATCATGAGATAGTCGAAGAGGATGATGATTATAATGATGATGATGATGGTGTCTATAAGGGAAGCAAGTCACTTCCATCCATTGTAGAAGAATACGAGAATGGTATGAGTGATGATATGTTTCCTTACGGGAATGTGAGCGACATTGTGTACGTTGTGACATGGAAAGGGACCAAGGAGCTGTTGTCCGCAAGTATGGATGCGCTACTTTGGACGCTTGGTAACAGTCTGCATGAATCTACTATGGTTTATTTGGTTTACGTCTTCCCAGAGCTCCGCTTCATTCCAACTCCTTGTGAGCACACAATTTTTTTATATTTAGCTTAGACTTAAGTTTCTTGTTTTTCGTTTATCAAGAACAATGATCGTTTACATATTTATTATCTCTTACAAAAACTCGTATACTTGATGAGAAACTAGATATTTGTGTCTTAAATAAATTGGGAAATAGCTTAAACAAATGTCATTGTTTCACTTCTTTGTTCAAATCGACCTATTGGAAAAGAAAAAAAAAAATCATCTCATATATAGATATGTTTGACCGATGACTTTATGAAATAACAAAAACATGACAAATTAATCCAATAGCAGACTTTCATGACTTTGTTCAATGATTAGGGATTTTTTTATTTGTTACAAATACAAATAATTGAGTACGTACATGGGTTGAACATAAAGCTGGGCACAGCGGCAAGTAACAATCGGTCGGTCATGTGATATGACCGATTTTACAATCGGTCGTGTCCACTGCGGAGCTTAGGTCGAACATCGGTCGTTATACATAAAAAGTTTTTGACCGATTATTACACAAGTTTTTTTTTTTTTTTAACTTGGTCACTGACTGTGGCAACTTGATCGTGTCTGGTCGTCGGAGAGAGAAAGCTGATGTGGCATGGGTGATCTGGATCACGACTGTGCCCAGCCTAAGCTAATGATGTGAGCGCTTAAACAAATATACATAGGCCTAATGTAACTAGTTATCTGATGAGTAAGGATCAAATGAAAAATATAATTAAGATGAGAAAAATGAGAAAGAATCACAACCACCAATTTTAAATGCATTTATAGAAATACATGCATCTCCTAATTATTTTTCTTTTCTTATTTAAAATTTGTGGTTAGAATTTCATTCTCACTCTTCTCATTTCAATAACTCTTATAAAATCTTTTTAAACCATATAAAAGTTAGTCAATATAACTAGTTTTTGGTGATAATTTGATGAACAATACTTAAACGTTATGGTAAAAACGTAGAGGTGGCAAAACGGGCGGGCCGGGCGGGCACGGGCTAAAACGGGCACGGGCTAGAATGGGCACGGGCTTAAACAGGCATGGGCTAAACGGGCACGGGTCAAACGGGCACATGTTATACAAATCGCTTAATAAAAGACCTAAAACGACGAAAAAAATTCCTTAAATGTTATATCTTGTTTATATTAAAAAACTTAAATATATTATATTAAAAAAAATCTTTAAAACGATCGTTAATGTTCAACAATTGAGGAAAAAAAAAGTGCCCGTTTGTGCCCATTTAAATTTTCAATGGACTATATATGCCCATTTCAAAAAAAATAAGGGGGCTAAATGTGCCCAAATCTTTTAAAAATGTGCCCATTTAACCCATCTTTTTGCTTCTGGGCAGATTTTGCCACCTACATTCCATTACTCAATATACATTTGTGTTTATGTCAATAAAGATTCGTTTTTTAAGCTTCAAGAACTTTGAGATCCTAAAAAATGTGGCATTAGTCACTTGCAGCAATATATACTGTTGTCAGATTGACATACAGGTCCTGTGAACTTCAGACGATGGAGTTTATGTGTCCGATGTTGTATACCACTATTTAATACGATGACCATGTCTTAGAGTAACGAAATAAAATGTTTTGAATGTACAGTGGGAAGGTTACCAATAGCACAAGCAAACCCGGAACAGAAGGAAAGCTACCTGCTTCAAGAAAGAAGAAAAAGAAGCGAATACCTCCAGAAGTTTCTTTCTCTCTGCTCTTCCTCAAAGGTACATTCCACACACTGAACGTCCGATATCTAAATCATCTTTGATTCTTTGTTGCCATTATTAACTTTAGAAATTAATGGTGTTACAGGTTCAAGTGGAAACCGTGCTTATTGAGAGTGACATGGAAGCAAAAGCCATTCTCGACCTCATTCCAATTCTTAATATAAAAAAACTGGTTTTGGGTGCCACCAAATCATCCGTAAGGTGGCCACACCTCTAGCCATTTCATGCTTTTATTTTACTCCTACCCAATTCTCTATGTAATCGTGCAGCCTTTAATGACAGGAAACTCAAGAGTAGCAGCAAGAGAGGCAGTGGAGGAGGGACTCTTGATCAAATAATACACAACGCTCCACAGTTTTGTGAAGTTAAGGTCATATGTGAAGGAAAAGAAGTGTCATTGCAAGACCAGTTGACTTCCGAGCCACCATCTCCATCCTCAACTGCCCCATCTCAGCGTGACATTAACGTTGATACCCTAAAAACTATGCAGGTTCAGCAGGCCCACACCGATGGCTTTGTTAATTGCAGCTGCTTCAAGCTCTAGAATCTGAATCTATAGGTTGTGTATTATACATCTAAAACTTTGTAAACTCGAAAGGTGCAGCCCTATTTGTTGCCTGGAAACATTTTTTAAGTGTCATGTTCATAAACTATAAACAAAGTTGTTGATGTTATATTTGTAATGGATCACCATCTTATATAAAATTGACAAATGACACGATGCAAATGCAATATGACAAACAATTACCACTCTCGAGTGTCATATAATAAATTGAAGGAAAATACAACCATCCTCCCCAACCGATACACCTTAGAAACAAACAGCAAATTTATAGGTATTTTAGTTCAATCTCTAGAAGAAATCAAACTCCAAGTAATTGTCAGAACCTTTTTGGTTTGGAGCAGACACAGGGAGTACGTTAGCCTTTTCACTTGTTGATGCAACAGGAGAAGAAAATCTTTCAAACTCAATGGGCTTCGGGACATCTGGTGGTGTAGCACAACGAATCAATGCCCAATTAACACCTTCGAAGAAAGGGTGTTGCTTAATCTCGGTGGCTCCTCTTTTATATGCCAAACGGTGCTGAGGTTCTTTCACAAGCAACCCCCTAATGAGATCCCGTGCTGAAAAGCTCACCACCGGTGATTCTGGAAACCTAAGAGGCTGACCCACAACATTAAATAAAGTGGCTCGATTACCTGACCCTTTGAATGGAGTTCTACCAAACAATAACTCGTATAGGAATATTCCAAAAGTCCACCAATCTACAGCACTTCCATGACCTTCACCTTTAATGATTTCAGGAGCCAAGTACTCGTGGGTTCCCACAAATGACATAGACCTGGCACTGGTGGGTTCAGCCATGAGCTCAGGTAATGGGGTAACTTGGTTTCCAATGTCTTTAGTGGTTTTGCTTTTCCTTTCTTTCCTGGATTTGCTTGAAAAAAAACGAGGAGAGAAGCAAGATGTTGGGACTACGCATGACGGCTGAATGCATGAAGGCTCAATGCATGCTGGTTGGACACAGAAGGCTGTGTTTTTACGGAGGGGCTCAGAATCCATAGATGTAGACTTAACTAAAGTCGGGCTAACACTGCAACGAAGAGAAAGATCAAAATCTGAGAGCATTATATGTCCATCTTCCCTTACAAGAACATTTTCTGGTTTAAGGTCACGATAAACAATCCCAAGCATGTGGAGATATTCCATCGCTAACAGTACCTCTGCTACATAAAATCTGCACACAATATAAGACATCAAGATTTTTTTTCATGTGTGATGTTCCATGATGCACATGTAACTGAAACTGAAAACTAATCAAGTGCAAATAAACTCGTGCAATTAGCAACATACATGACATGCCATTCAAGAATCAACATCAATACCAGAATGACATACAGATTCTAGAAAATGGGATTAAAGTATAATAAAGACTGCGCCTCAAGCCATTGCGAGTTAAGCTTTAAGATTGCTCATATAGTTGTATAGGCCACATTCCAAACAAATATGCATGGGTTGCTTCCCATAGAAAAGCAACAGAATACATTTAAAACATCCGGGATACAAACTCAACTTTTGTTACAATCCCATAAGAAAAACGATCAACGAAGAATCGTCCATTGTTTTGATTCTACCAAAGAAAAAACACATAAAAAACTACATTTACAGAGTGGCATCAGACAAAAGAGATTTTAGACAATTTGTAAAGAAAAGGACAACGCACATGTCGGTTATAAGAAGAAAAAAAGAAGATCGAGCATACAAAATACAAGCCCAGAAAAGAAAAGTAACGCAACTTACTAGATACCGAACATGATATTTAGACCAGTTTCCCTTTTTTACACCTTGCATGCTCAAATATAGTTTTACCTTATAAATAGTACGTTTCTAATGAAGCAAAAACATATAATATTGATGCCAGCAGCCCAGCACGAAGACACAATTAATCTTTTGGCAGCAGTTACTCAACATTTGTGGGAAAAAAACATCTTTTGATCCTAAACCACGGTTTCATGTCATGAAAACTTCACAACACTACAGATTCAATGCTTCCTTCAATCTCAAGTCCAATATGATAATATCAACAAACTAAAAAGTGCTTATATAAATTCCTTAATAAACATCTAATACGACGAATGCTACAGGCAGTGACATGGATTGAAAAGACGCTTACTTGACAGCTTGCTCGGTGAAATGTTTCCCGGGCTGTCTCTGCCTAAGAGTGTGCAAGTCTCCTCCTGGACAGAACTCCATCACCAAACACGAGAACTTATCAGTCTCAAAATGAGTGTATAGCGTTGGAAGAAACGGATGGTCCAAAGATTGCAATATTTCTCTCTCTGTTTGAGCTCTAAGAAGCTTCTTCCGGCTCGCTAGGGATGCTTTATCCATTACTTTCATCGCAAAGTAAGCTTTAGTCCCAGTCAACTCTGCCAAATAGACACTTCCAATATCACCACATCCTAATCTTTTCAACAATCTGAAATGGGTCAAACCCAACGACCCGTCTCTCGCTCGCACAACTTGAATAGCTTCCCACCTCATATCATTTGATTTATGAGGTTTATTGATACTGCTACTGAAACTACTACAACTACTCTCATCACTCACATTGCTACTTGTACTTCCCCTACACATACTACTCTTCCCACTCTCCACAAAATCGACACGTGCACTTCCACTTGTCTTGCCAAGGCTGCTATTCCCATCACTCACTTTATCAGAAACTGAACTATTCTTCACACTAATTTTCTCAAATACTTTCTTTTCAAGATCCACAGACACGGTTTCATTCTCAACAACCTTAGCAGCTTCTGACTGAGAAATTAATAGTTTCGAAGCTAGTTTAGCTTCTAAATCATCTCCAAGAACATTCTTTGTCGCCAATTGTCCAACCACTCGGGTTTTTGAGGCCATCTGTTAATTTATACTCACTCTATAGTCTATACTAATAGCTTGCTCAAGGGTTCCATCCAATTTTTGAGGTCTGTTTAACCATCAAAATTCATAACCATATTAAAGTGAGTAACTTACTAAAAATAAATTATAGGATATAAACTAAAAAGCTAAAGGGGGTTAAAAATAAAGATGAAAAGAATCAAAAGACTTGAATTGAACGCAATAAAAACAGATATTAACGCTTGTTAATTACAGTTTTATACATTTTATAAATAACAAACAAAACCCATGATTGATCCAAGATAAACTAGATCTTAAACTCAACATACCAAAAACAAAACAAACAAACCAAAAAAAAAAAAGGTCAAATTTTTAAATCTTGGAAACTGAAAAATTGTAAGGACCACAAGCAAAAAGAGACAGACAAATGCATCTCATTAAACATAACTAGGACAAAGCTTAGATTATAATAACCCAATTAAAGAAGAAAAAAAAAATAGATCCAAGAAAGAAAGTGGGAAAAAACCAACCTGAATAGAAATGAAAAAAGATGATGACGGACCAGCAGCAAAAAGGAAGAAGAAAGTAGAGTTGTTGTTATTCATAGCATGCTAATAATCATGACGATGATGATACTTGTCAAATTAGATTCAAGAGAGAGAGAAAGAGGAAAGTGATGGTAAAGAGAGAGAGAGAGTGAGAGTGAGAGTAATTAACATTTGACTGTCTGACTATGCATTGCCTTGTTTTCAAGATTATCAACCAATTAATGTTGAAAATTCCTACTATATATAGAGTTTGTTTGAATCACATCTCCTTTTAAAATTCTGAAAAAATGACACGTGGCATTTTAATTCTCTAAAACTACTTGGACCGTCTGATCAATAATAATTCTCAATGTTTCCCTCTAAACATTAACTCACCCTCTCAGTTTCTATCTCCTAAATTAATTTCCCCCAAAATTTCGGATCTCATATCTCCTAAATCGAATGAGAAAAATTATAACCCTCATTTTAATCAATCATCATACCAATGGTGTTGGGAGGATGATGTAGAGATTATTGAACCGGTGATTACTATTGATAAAGAAGCCTACGATCAATTGTGCCTCTATCTATTACTTTGATGTAAGTCTTATGATATTTATTTTAAAGTTTAATGGTTGGTTTCTTAGGCAATTAAGCTGATTTTATGATGTGGGTAATGAGAGGGTGGTTGTGTTCTACATAGAATAACCCTAGAATTAGAGAAAATATTCCACTGTTTAGTAGAACTAGGGTAATGACCAGCGAAATGCATTATGCATTAGAATTTTGATTCTTACGTTTGGTATTAACATAGAATAAAATTTTCACATATATATGTGATTAATTCATGTTACATAAAAGATTATGTAATTAATTAAGTATTTATGCTTTAACCATTTATTATTTTAATGGTTCTCATTAGTTTGTATTTTATTTTTCAAAAACCTGTTGCTGCCAATTTATGAACTTCGTAAAACTTGAATTTGATATCATAACAAAATATGGTCGTTGAGTCATAAGTAAAGCATATACTAAAATATAACACTATGAACAAACAAGCCGTAACTTTTTATGATATCATAACAAGATATTGGGCACTGATTGTAATTACTTGAATTTGATATCATAACAAGATATTGGGCACTGATTGTAATTACTTTTAATGATTCAGGGTTGCCTACATTTGGTGTCGATAACTCGGTTGTGGCGCTACTTGCTGTGTTTGCTCATTATACTCTATTGAGAAAAGGTAAATTCTTTTTATACGGAATTTTATTTATTTGTTGCAACAACGTTGATGCACTTAAGATCCATGATGTTAAGAGAACGTACATATCATTTCCCCTCTAATAATACTTTTATTATGTTTTGTAGCATGTCTAATTAAACAACTGAGGGCTTCTCACATGTTATTTTTGTCACATGACGCAAGCCGAATACAAAGGTACTTGAAGCTACATTTTTTTATATCGACCTCTTATATAATGGCACTTGGTAGAATATCGCAGGCAATAAAGTATAATTACAAAAAAAACTTTAGGGTCGAATAATCAACTCTTGAGTGATAAGTTTAATAGTTGCTTCTCAAAAACTAATTCTGTGATGATTCTAAAACACATAATCTAAAAAAGAATGCAATGCATATTACTCCCTAAACTACGCATCTGAAATATATTAACCGGGATAGCTTCTTACTGCATCATAGTTGCTCATATATTTATGATATTATGCGAACCTATATGTTGGTTGATTCATGCGTTCTTTCATTTATGTCATGTAGATATTTTTGTGTCATTTGCAGGAGAGATGGTGTAGTGTGCTGACTTACCAAGACCATTTGGCACATAAGACCAGTCCATCGATTGTTAGTGATCTTGCTAAAACAACAAATGGGTTAAAGGCTTAATTTCCAACATGTGTTGTGTCAACTCATAAACCCATGGTAAGGTTTAGTAAAATAAATGTTAAACCTAATAATTAATTCTCAGTCTTTGGATACAAAATAGTTAATAAATGTTTGTTGATGATGTGAAAAAATGACTTCTTTGCCAGGTATGTTAAGTAGTAATAATGCACATTAGATATCATATTCATATTGAAGAATGGCTTTCTTAACTTAAATTTTGGGGGCGGTGCTTTGACGCTACAATTAGGGCAATTTTAGGGGCAGTATTCGTGCAATGGTGGTGCTGGAATGAGCACATGCAATATTGGGCCTATTTCCAAAGTCAACTCGAAAGTCACCAGTAAATCACTAAGAACTCGAACCAGGTTACTTGTAATAAAATTGTTTTGGCTAAATCCAACCCAACGTGAAAAGAGTACTTTAACCATATGGTTCCACCCGCGCTGCTATATACATTCTAATTGCAAATAGTATTATAAGTAACGTGACATTTTTTAACCAGTTTTTTAGAAATGGGTTGATTCCGTTTATTGTCAAAGGTATCTTGTCAAGTATACTTAAGGTAAACCAAAAGCACACAAACATTCCAAAAGGGGATAATGGTGATATCGAATTTCCAAACCACAAGCGGAAGTCGGCCGTGATTATTCATTTTTTTGATTTTCCATTAACTGGTTGTAGTTTATCTTATTTTCTTATCTAAAATAAACTTTTTAAGTAGGAATTGCGCAAGAATGTTAAAGATGAGTGGGTGAAAAGATAAGGAAGAGCGGCAAGGACGAAATGATAAGTTTGACCGAATAGCAGAAGTCTAAGGTTGGTATTGCCCAGAAAACCAGATAATCATTAAAGAAAGCAATGAATGAAGAAAGGAACATCGAGCTGCATATTATGAAGTTGTTGCAAAACCTGTAGTTGAGGTATATTTATTGCTTAATTTTTGCATAATTAATTATGTTTGATTATTATCAATACAAGGGAATATTATATTTAATAATGGAAGTTGTTGATCTCACTTTTGTTAGGTATGTTGAATGGGTATAATGGAACAATAATGGATTATGGTCAAACAAAAACGTGAAAACTTATACAATCTGAAAGTTGGGCAAAGATGATGAAATATGAAAGGGGTATTATGGTTAGAGCTTTGGAGGACATCGTTTCTTGTGCATATCCGGCGTATGATAGTGTGGAAATCTCTTTCAAGTATTACTAATATTTTAATCATTCTAAACCACCACCACCGCTGTAACCACCACACTCTCACCAAGCCAACCATGTTTTGTACCCCCATCTCCCATTTAATTCCTTCGGCTCAGGTAGTTTCTCACTTTTTTATTTTATTTTTGTTTTATTTATATTCAGATTGCTTATTATAAGAATATCTGCTTATTGGATTTGGATCTAATGGTATGATTATGTTCCAAATTTCCTACTTTGAGGGTGTTTGATTTAAGCAAATTTTGATAAACTGATTGAGTATTGGAGGTTGCCTTTATATTCAACTTCTCATGATCTCAAATTCACGGATTCCGTTAATTCAGGTAACTTTTGCAACAATTAGATCACTACTTTATTGTGACTGAACTATAAAGATATGGCCCTTTTTCTGGAAGGTTGCTTTGCTGATGCACATATTGTTTCAGTTGCTCAGCAGATTGGACTAGAAGTAACGTGACTGTATGCCATTAACCTTTTTATTAGTTATACTTTGATGGTCGCAGTGCTTTCTGATATAGGTAGTATTTGCTCTGTGTTGGTAATAAATATCACCTAGACTCAGAATACATGTCATGTCAGCTGCAATTTGTAACATAAATGAAAATTGAGTCGTAAAAGTGAGTCATAAACGAAATAAGATATATAGAGAAAATTTCTTATTTCTTATTTGATGAACCATGCGTTGAGTCTTGTGCATAACTTGAGGGATCAGATATATTTGATTTTGTGGTAATTTATAATTGTAAGTGTTGGATCATTGTCATTGTTTAGAATGGGATATTGATAATAACCACTTTTAATTCTTAAAGAATTATGGTGTTACTGATAAGGTTACTAATAACAATGTTGTTGATGTATTCAGCATTTTCTACATGACGGGTTTCTGATGAGGGTCATCTTGTTCCTGATGCTGAACATCCATTCAGGTATCAAGAAATCTCTAAGTTTTTTTCATAATCTTATCACTTTCTATACAAATTGACATAATTCCTTTCTATATAGATTCAATGTAGCATTCCAAAAGGAAACTGCCACATCAGCAACCACCGCAGGATTGGGAGCTGCAGTTTAAGTATGTTATCAATTTGGGATTTTACATGATTGGTTCGTCGATTTTAGGCACCATCGTAGAATCATTAAAGAAAAACAAAGAATGGAGATAGTAAACCCAAGCAGATAAGCCTGGTATTTTTTCTACAGTCATAAATTTCATTTTGTTTTGTCCTCAAACCTCGAGGCGTTTGGCTGAGAAGTGTATTATTTTGTATTTGTAGTGCAATTGAGTTCTATTCCAATGCCAACGGCTACATGGCCTCCAATTGAGGTAGGTTAAAAAGATATGAACTTTATACATATAAGGAGTTGGCGAAAAAGTAATAATCATGTCAGTATTTGCTGGTATGTGGCGTCGTTGCAAATAGTTATATCTGAAGCACCAGTCACGTACTAATCATTGTTCAATTCAGGTACTAATCATTGATAGAAATTAATTGTTAATTTTGGAATGTTTCTAGAAATTTTGTTTGAATGTCAACTTCTGTGTTTGCATTATAGCATCAAAAATGATTTTTTATAGCTCAAGTGTAAATGGGCTGAAGAAGGTTTAGTCACAGTGCATAATTATTGGTGCATGTCGAAATGGTTTGGGTTTTATATGTTTTTAATTTTTATATTTCAAATGAGAATTTGTTTGTCTGGTATGTTTACCCAATCATACTATTTCTTTATTGATAAAATTTTCAATAACATGGTTTAGCTCATGTAATATGTTTCATGCAATTTAATTATGTGTATTGTTCTGATTCTAATGGTGGTTGGTTACCAAATTGTGTTGTTATTTGGAAGAATTCCGTATGGCTTTTCTTGATTATAAAATTAGGTGAACTTTGTGCATAAACACCAACTGGTTTGATCCTATTTACTAGCTAAAATACCTTTTTTATGCTTTTCTTTTTGTCTTGTGCCGGAACTAGACTTATGTTTATAAGCAGTACTTTAATTGCTATTTTTATCTCTCTTACTAGAGAGCTTGCTGATAGTTTGTTGATCTGCCGCTAATAAGTTGTTGAAACGTTGATTGGTGTTGGTAGGTGCTGATTCATGATTGTATAGGTGCTGATTCATGATTGATATAGGTGCTGGTTGGTGATGATAAGTGTTGAATGGTTGCTGATTGGTGCTGATAGATGTTGTTTGGATCTGATTGGTGCTGATAAGTGTTGTTTGGCTGCTGATTGGATGCTGATTGGTCCTGTTTGGCTTCTGGTTGGTGCTTTTTGGCTGCTGATTGGTTATGTTTGGCGTTGCGGTGCTGATTGGTGCTACTTGGCTGCTGATCGGGTTGTTTTTGCTGTTGGATTCTGGTGATATGTGATGTTCTTGTATGATGATAAGATAGTTTTAATATGTTTGGAGCTGATTTTTACTTTTCTAAGATGTTTTAAACTTATTTATTCGTATGTTTGGAGCTGATTTTTACAATAGATTTATTGTTCGCAATTGATGTGAAATGTAACTGATAAGCATTTATTCACTTGTAGCGGGTGTTTATAAGTTTTCCATTCCTCTACATATTTTCTATTAATTATATTTTTTCTTTTGTTTGGTTAATATACGAATGCGTCACACAAATGTAAAGGTTGGATTAAGGATATAAGAATAATGTGCTCCCAAGTCCCAACATACTGAATCTTGACCAAATACAATACAACATTAGTTTAATATAAAATAGCATGATTAAAAAGAATGGTATACAGTAGTATTGATCGGGTATTATCATGTGGACTCGATAATTTAAATGACTCAACCGCTATTACATTATTGTGTTTGAGTCCAACTAACCCGATAAGCTTTTTGTAATAAAATTGTAGCTTAACTGTATTTTCATTTTCTTTTTCCTTTCTTCTCTCTAGCTTCTTGCTAGAGTGTTAATAAAATTGTCGTTCAAAAAAAAAAAAAAAAAAAAAACGACAAGCTTTTAGAGCCTGGTTAAACCTGTTATTAATCTGGTCAAGAAAGTATTTCACTTTGAACGTGTTTTTGATGGTAAACACCAAAATATATATATATATATTTAAATGATGTTGATATAAACGTCCCCAATGCACTGCACGGGTATAATATTAGGTTACTTATATCTTTAAAGGCAGTTTATAACGTCAAATATTAGATTACTTGATTCCACTCATTGCATGTATGGTTAAACCAAGTGGAGGTCTTTTACTGATCCACGTGATAATAATGTTGAGCCAGCTTTTGAGATCATCAGCTAATAGAAAATCTCTGATACATCCATTGTGGTGTTGGTATTATGTGATGTTGTGACTTTCAGACCGACATGCTCACATTCTGGATCATGATATCTTCTCATCAGAGTAGCAGAAGCTTTCGTTGATTCATGATATTGGCAGCAGCGTAGCAGAAGCATGGAGTTAGAATATCCGAGTCATTGATGCACCAATCATGATTTCTTTCGATATGAATGTGTTGTGTGAGCATGCGGCTATGGATTTGACCGCTCCATTCGATCACTGCAAACGTCGGGTGTACCTGCATAAGACAGTTAGCAATAAAGCGCACGAAAGTGTCTTTGATCACTTTGATGAATTGAGGTACACGGCCCACGGTTCCCCGTTGATCAGTAAGTACTGCGCTTGTGATCAGGTATAATTCGAAGAATTTCCTTGACAGGGTTTCGCAGTTGCTCTAGCTGTTCTCAAACCGGAACGTCTCAAAGAAGACAACACGGAGTGAGTGAACCAGCGAATTTAAGTCCACTGATTGATGAAAAGATATTTGAAAAACAATCGTGTATTGCTCAATAGAAATTGTTTTGCAATATAACGAAGGTTTTAATGAAAATCAATTATCAATCATAAAACACCTTTTGATTTGAAAATTAGTACACGGTCGACGTGCTAATGAAAAGAGTTTTAAAGCATAAAGACCGGTTTTTCAAAGGTATCCGTCAATCCATAACCTGAACCGGATTGATTCAAAAGATTGAATCGCCCCATTGTTTCTGTTCAGTTGTCACATGGTTGATCTGTATAATAGATCTCACATGCCACCTACCAGGAGCTTGTTAGATGTTGGCTCCAGAAGGCTTTCCATCTTCACAGTGAATATGTAAACACATCACTCGGATGTTCGGCAATACCACAAGGATAATGCGTAGGACTCAGGATATAATTTCTCTTTCCACATTGTGTGAAACAGAGAGTCTTCATTGAAATTGTCCTAATGAGATTTATTGATGATCTCGTGGCTCTAGACTCAATTTGTGCATTTTGGATCCTATATCGGAGACTAGGGAGAGGGTCTCCTTCTTCAATATCAACAATCTCTAAGAGAAAGTCGATAGATAATGTAGGTTCCCCGTGAGAATGAAACAAGCCCTTTTAAGAGGAACTTGAGTAGCTTGGGAAGTTTAGTGCAATGCGTCACTGGGTCCATGACGTCTTGTCTTCAATACCGGAGTTACCTAAGTAACCACCAGTAGCATATGTATTGAACCCGGTTTTCGCCCTAAGGTTGAATTATTGGAGGGCTATTTCTTTTCACCCCTTTTCACATTCAATTCTTTTCATTCTTCAACCCCTTCAGTGCTTACCGAGACTTCATAACTAGAACCTTGTTGGGTTTAATCCAGTACTAGCTCTGTCTCAGTCCGCACTCTTCCCGTATCTCACTTTTCTCTTTTTTTTTTCAATATACCTAAGGACTCTATACTATCTAGTGGATTGTCCGTGGGTAGATCCCTCCGGCTCTGGAGGGATCATGGGAGCCAATACCTAACCTTATCATCCTTATATCACCGTACATAGAGTAAAGTTGGTCGGTCTATTTGGTATTGTTCATCTGCCATATGAACCAATTGAAAACCATTTGAAAATCAATCCAGATACTTGTGATATATTATCAAAGCATTTTGTACCTGAATTGTTTTTGATATTTTTAAAAGAAGAACTCCCCCTCAACATGTGAATCAAGTATTTGAAATAGTTTTCCACACGGAGGCAAGAGAAAGAATTAACTTTTTTGATTACCATTTTCTAAAAAATATCAACATCACTTCCCTAATCGAATCAAGTAGATAAAGCATTTTGGGGAAGGATGAGGTTTTCATGATTTTGCTCCCCCTCAATATGTGCCTCGAGATTTGAAAAGAGTTTTGCACATACTAGAAGGAACCTGCACATTGAGATAAGTGATCACGTTTCAAATCATAGGTTTAAGATAGATGCTCCCCTCAACATGTGCATGGAAAATTTGAAATCGTTTGTCACATGTGGGAAGGAGAGCTTGTACATCCTTATAAAACCATTTACCGAATTATCAGTTTAAATCCAATTTAAATCACACATTCTCCCCTATCACAATTATCAAATCATTTGAGATTTGTGATCTCTTATAGATTTAAATTGATTTTGAAAGCTTTTGAGGAGAATTGTGACTTGATTATGAAAGCGTTTTAACCGATAAGGATCTGATTTTGAGATTTTAAACTCCATTGGTTAAACATGCATGATTATCTTTTGAAAACAATTGAATGCCAAATAACTTTTAATTTAATTGAAATCATTCTCCCCCTCAATCAATGACATAGGTTGTTGATTGAGAGATAGTTATTTTGACAAATAAATCCAGATGATTATCAAAAATAGAGTCCGAGTTATTTTTTCATAGCAGTTCGTTTTCAGCAGATAAATGTTTTTAGAATCAGAGCATGGAATTTTGAAAATATGATACAGTATGGCTCTGTTCTTTCTTTGACAAGCGGGTTACTGCCTGACATGACAATAAACCATTTTTTTCGCTTTCTCCCATTTTTTTAATAAAATTCGAGCAACATATAAAGTCCCGTGTCATTCTTTGAATGACAGCACAAAGACCGTAGATATTATCGAATCGAGAAAAACATGACAAATTGACAATATTTTTGAAGATTTTTCGAATTTTTTTGATTTTTATGGATTTTGAAAGTTTTATAATTTTGTATTTTGTTTTTCGAATAAATATTTACAAGAGATAGATGAGCATAGACCTTTACTCCTCGTCTTCTTCCTGAAGACGTTTGAGTGTTTCCGGTTGAAGGCTTTTCAAGCCTAGTCGTGGAAGTATGAACTCAAATCGTTCTCTTGGAAGAGCTTTGGTGAAGATGTCGCTAAGCGATATTCAGACCTCACAAAATAGAGTTCCACCACACCCTTTTCCACTTGTTCCCCGATGAAATGATGACGAATGTCGATATGCTTAGCTCTTGAGTGTTGAACGTTATTGCATGAAAGAGCAATAGCACTTTTATTATCACATGAAAGAGGATTTTGTTAAATACAAAGCCATAGTCAGTTAATTGAGATCTCATCCAAAGGATTTGAGCACAACAAGATGACATGGCTATGTATTCTGCCTCTGTAGAGGAAATAGAAGTACTCATTTGCTTCTTTGAAGACCAGCTCACAAGCTTATCACCCAAAAACTGAGCACCTCCAGACGTGCTTCGACGAGTATCTTGACATCCTGCATGATCGGCATCTGCATAGGCTGTTAGTGACATACCGGTGTCCTTCGGTACCAAAGTCCCATATTGATGGTTCCTTGGAGATACCGAAAGACCCGTTTAACCGCTTCAAGGTGCTTTTTAGTAGGCTTAGCCCGGTATCTAGCACACATGCAAACAGCGAACAAGATGTCTGGTCTACTAGCAGTGAGGTACATCATGGATCCAATCATACTACGATATTTCGTTTGGTCAATCATGATCCCCGAGTGGTCCTCATCTAGTTTGGTTCGATCAATCATGGGAGTGTCAACAGGGTCACTTGAATCAAATCCAAATTTCTTTAAGATCTCAGTAGCATATTTAGATTGATTTATGAAAATGCCTCGGGACTTTGTGAAATTTGTAGTCCCAAGAAAAATGACATTTGTCCCATCATTGACATTTGAAATTTTGAACTCATTTCATTTGAAAAACGGTCACACTCATTGGGGTCAGTCGAGGCAAAAATGATATCATCAACATAAATTAGAACATGAATTAAATGTTTGCGACTTTCGGTGAACAATGTTGGATCAACTGCTCCTTTGCTGAATCCGGTAGATAGAAGAAACTTTGATAGCATATCATACCATGCCCTTGGAGCTTGCTTTAAACCATACAGAGCCTTCTTCAAATGATAAACGTGGGTAGGATGCTCTGGATTCACAAAGCCTTCGGGTTGGCGACATAGGACGACTTCTTTAAGATCTCCGTTCAGAAATGCCGTCTTCACGTCCATTTGATAGACTACCATGTTCTTACTTGCGGCATTAGCCAAAAAGATTCTAATTGCCTCGATTCGAAAGCAAGGAGCAAAAGATTCTTCAAAGTCTATACCCTCCTCTTGACGGTATCCTTTAGCAACTAATCGAGCCTTGTTCTTCAACACATCACCATGCTCATCAAGTTTCACTTTGAAGATCCATTTTAGAGCAATAATCATAGCACAATCTGGAGCAGGTACTAACTCCCATACATCAAGTCGATCAAACTCATGAATTTCTTCTTGCATGGCATTGAACCAACTATCTTCATTCATGGCGGTTTTGACATCTTTTGGTTCGATCTTAGAGAGTACGGAGTTGAAGAAGCACCACAAGGCATCGGTTGCAAGTTGTTTCCGTGTTGATACTGGACGAGAAGGATTTCCAATGATGTTGTCTAATGGATGATCGTGAGTCCATTTTCTGAGGTGTTCATGTGGTAGTTGTTGAGGGATTGAAGTAGCAAGAGTCGATGTCTCCGAAGAAGATGGTTCGATGAAGATTCGGGAGCAAATATGTTTTCAAAAGGAGCATCTTCAGGAGTAGCAAAGGGATTAACTTCATCATTGATGCTAGAAATGAATGAAGTCGAGCGAACTGGTCGATATATAGAAGAGCTTTCTTCGATATAGAGTCGATTTCATGTGACTAAATGATGTGAGCTTCGTTATTTATATAAAGCTCGAGTACTACTTTAAGCTCGATGATATATCACGATATAATTCTGAGGTCGCGAGCCTATCGAGCTCATTACAGATCTTCGATGATTATTAAATGAGAATCTATCGTCGAGTGATGGCGGCTTATGATCGAGCTTTTCACGATTAGCTGTCGTCATAGCTAAACATCCATGATGTACATTTGAAGAATGATGATTTGTTGATGAGATCGAAGGATCAGAGCAGCGCTTCTTGACTTAATGATATTGAGACTGAGGGATTGACTTCATTCACAGGAATATGAAAAGCCTCTGTTGTAGGAATCGACACCTCATTAGTACTTGGATCATAAAGTTCATCAAACATAGGATCAAACAATTTCTTTAAATCATCTTCAGATGGAGGTACATATGGAGTTTCTTGAGAAGATTTGGAACAAGGGATGATCCAATGGGATCTGTTTTGAAGTGCGGTCTCGAACTGGATTGTCCAGAGCCATTTGACCGTCACTCATCAAACGTAACGTGAATTGTTTCCATGATATTTCGGGTTCTTTTGTTGTAGATTCGGTATCCCATTTTGTTTGGTGCATACCCTAAAAATATTCCAATGTCGCTTTAGCTCTAAGTTTGCCTAAGTCTTGACCCTCATTAGTTGGATAACACAATGCACCAAACACACGAAGGAAAGAGAGATTAGGTTTTCTGTTGTGGACAAGTTCATATGGAGTTTTTCCATGAACAGTGTGAATCCGGGAACGATTTTGTGTGTAGCATGCAGTGGCAATAGCTTCAGCCCAGAGAAACATTGGAACCTTTGAGTAAATCAGCATTGTTCTAGCGGCTTCTACAAGAGTTCGATTTCATCTTTCAACTACACCGTTCTGTTGAGGAGTTCGTGGAACACTTCTTTGATGGCCGATTCCAATGCTTTCATAAAATTCACTAAGTTGTTTGTTAACAAACTCAGTTCCATTGTCCGTCCGGATAATTCGACGCGGTTTTGTTAAGTCGAACCTGCAGCTGTTTGATGAGTTTGATGATGATATCAAGAGTTTCATCCTTTGTCCTTAAGAACTTGACCCAAGTGAATCTAGAGTAATCATCAACCACAACTAACACATATTTCTTCCCAAAGATATTCTGCACTCTCATTGGTCCACATAAATCCATATGAATTGTATGAAGAACTTCCGTGACAGAGTTAGTAGGTTTGGGTTTATGGGCATACTTCTTGCTTTTTCCCAATTGACATGCTGAACAAAGATGATCCTTTTCATACTTTAGTCGAGGTAAACCTACAACTAAGTCCTTTCTCGAGAGATCATTGATGGTGCCGAAGTTCAAGTGATTGAGACGACGATGCCATAACCATGACTTTGTTTTGAAGCCTTTGACAACAAGCAAATTGGAGAAGACTTCATCATATCATCGATAGAGATGGTGTAAAGATTTGAACCACGAGTTCCTCTTAAAAGTTCCTTACCATCAAGTTCTCTAACAAAACAAGTATGTTTTTTGAAGGCTACTTCTAGATCGTGAATCACGAATTGACCGACAGAGAAGAGATTATGACCAAGACCTTCCACATAGTATACTCTAGAGATAACACTATCACCAACAACATAATCACCATAACCCATAATTGCACCGAAATGATCATTACCGAATCTAACTGTCCGATGAATTTGCTCACGAAGTTCATGAGCCGCGACCGGTCTCCAGTCATATGCTTGGAACGGCTGAGTCCAGTACCACGAACGATTTGAACGATCCAGTTGAACACGACAAGAATGGATAACTGGATAATTGGGATCCCCATGCAAGAATGGGTTCCACTTGGTTAGTAATTGGAACACCCACATCGAAATAGAAACATCCATATCGAAGTAGAAGCAATGGAATCATTGGGAATAGATGCAATGTCGGGTGTCTCGTATTTGACCTATTCAAAGTATGTTCACTTCTTAAGGGAATAGTTCTACCAGGAGGCATCCATTTTCTAGTGGGCATAATCTTAGCAGTTTGAGAGCAAAACTGATTATTCTTATGGCCAAAAGGTATCCAATAATAACCTATCTTTATAAATGTTCTTCCTGTGGGTTTCCAATGTTTTCTAACAATCTTTCGTTTTTACCTTTTTGCCTTCTTTGCACGATTATTAGCGTTAACAATTTTAAGCGGGCATTTGACAGATTAGACAAAGCATTCACACCACATTCATGATTAGCAAATGAATTCAAGCACATCATTACAAGGTTTGCAAATAGTATCGAATTGAATTAATTACAAGACGCCTAGGCTAATACTAGAATCAACACGATTCGTTTTATTCAACTCAAGCTTAAAGATCCTAGGTTGGTCTTCTACTCTCTTCCAATGCACATTCTTAGCTTGCAGGTCCTATCATTCCTTGTATTGTCTTGAGACTTTGACCTGCTCGCTTTAATGTCATTGATTACTCCTCTGTAGAGGGAATTATGGGAACATTAGTTGGTTGATCTACTTTTTGCATTCCCGAACTAGACGTGCAAGGATCTGTATTACTAGACGACACATTGATGTATACTTTCTTAAAACGGGCCTAGAATGGTTTGAAGGCTCGGCACTAGGCATAGAACAAGGCATCACAGCTTTGCCTTTTGCACCTAAGGTTAAGGATTTGGGACATGTTGCAATTACACATTCTAGCAGCTCTTGAGATCGTTTGGCCTGGAGGCAAGCAAACCTAATTTCACTATCAAGAGGTTTGTTAATGAAATCCTCTTCGACAATCTCACGGAGACATTCTAGACTATCCTTAAGGTGAGCACAGTCGTCATGAAAAGCATGTTCATTATTCCAAAGATGAGGAGGAATATATTTAACTGTCACAGTGTATTTGCAATCTAAGGGTGACTTTGAGACAACATTCTTATTGAAAACAAGTGGTAGTTTCCCATTTCCCTAACTTCTCAGATTCTCAATTTCCTTTTGTAAAGACGTTATTTTTTCGTTGTTTTGGTCACGGGTGACTTTTATTGAATCATATAACTCTTTAAAATGTCGTTTAACTTTTTCATTTTCTTCTAGAAAACTCTCGTTTTCCTTTTGTAAGGCATTAACTAAGTTTTGAAGATGAAAAGTTTGAGAATTCCGAGAATCTAAAGGAGGAGGCATTTGGGAGCCTGTCATATTGTTCTTTTGACCCTTTAATTGAGAGATTTGGGCTTTCAACTTTCCGATCGTGTTGCAATGAGCTTGAATCTGTTCATCACGTTTGTTAATTTGAAAACTCAGATCAAACTCGGAGCATCCGAGGATGTCTTGATATTTGAAGTTTTGACATTTTCTTTAAGATGTTGATATTTTAGTTGTAAATTAAAATGCTCAGACTCTAGTTTAGAAAAATGTTTAACCAAATTGTCGTGATCATCCAGTTCAATTTTCTCCGTTAATTTAGAATTAGTTTTTTCAAGCTCAATGACACGATCATGGGAGACTTTCCGGGCAACAGATAATTCATGAAATTGAGAAGCATTAATAGAACAAGTTGTAGCAGTTAAAAACACATCTTGAGCAATACATTCAGAAATCATATTCTCATTCAGTGTATGCAAGTTCTTCCTTTCAATCTCATTATATTTTAATGCTCGCTCATAGTCACTAACCTCAACTATCATTGCATCAAATTCCTTTTCCATTTCTTTAATATCTCAATTCATTCCCTTTTTAAGACTCTCAAAGTGATCTTTTAGTTGTTTAAAGAAAGGGATGACTTCAGTTAAATAACATTCTTTAGTTTGCTCAAAAGCTCTTTCTCCTTCAGCTTATACCATGGGTGTGATCCTTTTCTTGCAAGTTTTCTCAAAATCAACAAATAGTTGAAAGATAACATATTGACTGATTAAGGTCTTGCTTTTAGTGGCAATTGTTCTAGGAACTAGATGCATTGGTGTATTTGGAGGATACACAGTCGCTCTAGGCATTTTCCAAAGGGGGGTTGGTTTCAACAATATTTTCAGCTTTCTGCTTATCTAAATCCATTTTATAGAACACTTGTTCGGAGTTAACAATGTCTGAGGCTTAAACTTGTTTAAGGCAATCCAATTCTCCTTTTTGTAATCATGGGGTGTGATGATTACTTTCTTTTCTTTACATTTTGGATCATCTAGTTTCTTGTTTAACTTTTCCCTAGTGATTTCATCTAATTTCTTATCTTCCTCTCGGCACTCAGCAACTAGGTTTCGTCTAGGTTTAAGGATTTCCTTGCCATCATAAAGAACCTTATGAGCATTTCTAGCCTTTTAATGACCTCTGGATTTGGTTCCTCAATAAGGGGAATGCTATGCTTATCGCTTAGGACTCTATGCTTAGTGATCATGTGAGCAGTCTAAATGGTGTTTCCTTGTATGTACAACTTATTTTCAAGCTTGTTTTTCAAGGTTTTTAGATTAGAAAAATCATTCAAAAGTTTTGATTCCTTAGCACTAAATTCTTGCTTAAGCATTTTAACATTTTCTTGAAGTTCTTGTTTTGCTTAGCGTTTTTGAAAGTTTTTCTTGTAAGGAGTTTAACTCTTGTTTTAATACTTCTCTAAACCTACTTTTTCTAATAGTTGTACGCATTTGGTCATCCATTTCCCGCTCACGGGTGGTCAACTCAAATTTTGCACGTTGTTCATAAATAGCAACACGTTTTTTTATAGGCATTTAGTGTCGAGATAACAAAGATCATCAGGGGCACATGCAGTGTATTCATCAAAAACATAGTCATTGTTGACCGCAGAAGATGCATCACTTGATACAATTTCACTTTCACTTTGTTTCACATATTGATCATATGGGACAACATTGATATTACCCATATTTTCAATATTTGATTCAATAGTTTCAGTTGATTGTACTTTGTCATGCATCTTTTGTACATCGGCATCATCGTATAGTTTTAATACCTCTGAGATGAGTTTGTCTTTGGATGGGCCAGCTTGTGGTGAAGAAGAGACCTTGGGAGAAACCATTGGAGAAATGCTATTCATAAAAATTGTGTGTGCGAGGTCCATCATCCACATCGAGTCGTATGCATCACAATCACGACTTGAAAGGCGTTCGATGATTGTGACCTATCTCCTGAATTGGCTGCTCATCCACATCTGCATCATATGTCTTGGCATTACCCTCAACAAGAAACAATAACTCCTCTTCATCCAACGCAGCACCATTATCCCGAGCTTGTACAAGCAAGATCTTATCTCTGAAGTAATCGGCGATTCTCGTGGGACGTTTTGGAGATGTGCAGTTCCTTGCAATGTGTCCCTCACCACCACCGTTATAGCATTTGATCGGCTTAGTTTGACCTTGATTTCCATTTCTTCCTCGATTCGGATTACCAACATAACCTCTACCAGCTCCTCCTCTTCCTTGATCATATCTTTCCTGAACCGTTGCACAACAATTTTCCCATCTCTGACAGTAGCTTGATTGTGTGGGTTAGAAGTCGCTCGAGGTTGTTGTTGGTTTGTGGGAGAGAATTCATGTTTTGACTAATCAGAGAGCCTAGTTGATTAATGAAGTTACCCACGGTGCATCAAAGATCAGCTTGTTTGAACTTTGGATCGAGAATGAGTTTGTGAGTTCCATCACCCATGGGTATAACTTGTGAAGCTTTAGTGGTAATCCCAATGTTTGAGTAGAAGGCGGTTGAATCATTTGATGAGCTTGTCTCTCCTCGATTTGTTTTGAATTGTTCAAGAATCCTCTTTTCAAACATGGCATGTCTCTCATTCTCAAGAAGGAAGGCATAGAGTTGCTCATAGTTTGTATTCTTCAATCCTTTAGTGAGCTTCACAGAAGTAACAAATTTGTGCCATTCGGGATTCATGTTGTTTGCAAATTTTGAGTTCAAATTGAATGTTAGGCATAGTCATTCCGATGTTCCTCATGTCATTCACCAACTTATGAAATCTCACATAGTACTCATAGACACTTTCATCTGGTTTCATCTTGAAGTGCTCAAATTCATCATAGAGTTGTGATTCTCGGTCTTCCAATAGTTAGCTCAGAACCTGAAAGAAGCATCTTGACATTATCCCATACAGCTTTTGCCTCGGTGTTGTGATTGATAAGCTTGTAGATGTATTTTGGAAGACCTTGAAGATAATGTTGGAAGCTTGGATATCTCATCGAATCTCTTTTTCTCCTTATCGTCAAGCTCATCATACATCTTTGGTCCGTCCATTCCGTAAATCAAAGTTCCATCTTCAGCAGTATCAAGTATATCTCTAGTAGTTTCAACTCCGTAAGGTCCTTCATCAATGGATTTGAGAATGTTAACCCCATTTTCTTTTCCAAGACAGCACAATCTGATTCGTTGAGCCCAAGAGTCATAGTCAGTTCTGTCAAGCATGGGTGGACGAGTGTCGAACCACCGCTTGAACATCCTCAAAGAACAGTGGAGATGATTGTAGGAACGTTGGTAGACATGATGACAAGTTAAACGAGATTTTATAACTCTATGATTAAACCGGGAAATAGATTCTTTCACGGGATTTTACTGAATCAAGAGAAAACCGTATTTAAAGGAAATCACTCAAGTTGCTAGGAAACTTTGAACCAAGTCGCTAAGTGCCAAGTCGCTATAGTCCCAAGTCGCTAGGAAACTTTGAACCAAGTCGCTAAGTGCCAAGTCGCTATAGTCCCAAGTCGCTATATAACAACTCGCTACAATTCAAGTCGCTAACAAAATTTTGACAAAGAATTCGCTTATCACCAAGTCGCTGATTTGTCAAGTCGCTAAATAGCAACTCGCTAGGTACCAACTCGCTAACACCAAGTCACTAACAAAATAAAGTACAAGTCGCTAACTTACACCAAGTCGCTACGTGCAGTGGAGAATCCACTACTTGTACTTTGTCGCTTGTCTCACTAGACAAGTCGCTAACCCAACTCGCTAAGACTTTCAACTACAACTCGCTACCAAATTGTAAAGCAAGTCGCTACCAAGAAAACTTTTCCGTGGCTCAAGTCGCTAGCATGAAAAACACATAAACACCACTTTTCAATCCAAAACAACCCAACCACTATGATTCAAACCTTCTAAATCAAAACCTAAACACTTGTGATGATTCTAAACACAAAAGTACTACCAAAATCCACACTTTAACACTAGAAATCAACCAAATGATGCAAAAACCACTAAACTTTTTCAAACTCAAAACCACCTAAAACCACTAGAAATCCAAAGATATGTAAGATATGATCTAACCATGGCTCTTGATACCAATTGTAGGATATTGGATTTCACATACACATCAAACCATAACACAAAGTAGGGGTATAAGTGGAATTCTAGAGAGAGAAAGTTAGAGGTTTAGGGAACTTTAGTGAGAGAAAGAAAATTCTTATTATGAGCTCCAACTCTCTACCTTGGAAGGTAGAGAGTATTTATAGTCTTACAATAAAACGCCACACAACGGGCTGTGGATCGGGCATACAGTGGGTAAAGACCCGTCCGTCCTCCACGGTGTTACTAAACTATATACTACTTAACATAGAAGTACTATGACTACGAGCTTTCTAACGATTACATATACTTGAGGTGACCGACTCTTTAATACCTGGAATTTCTAATTCCTAACATATATATATATATATATATATATATATATATATATATATATATATATATATATATATATATATAAGATATTATGGAAAAGTACTTTGATTAATCATGTGGATTGTCACTGTTTATTTTCTGAAACACTTCAAGCTATGAGTTTAAAGTTATTTTCATTAGTATAGTTGATGAAGAAAAGTTGGCCTTTCACATTCACAAACTTTAAAATCTAGACTTTGGTCAGTGTTGTATTTTTATAATTTTCCATAACTGTAAAGAAACAAACAAAATGAAATATTTACCTGAACTAACCGTAATAACACAATGCGATTGATGTCCAACCTAACCGGCCAATGCTACGACCACATTAAAAAAAACCATAAAAACCATAAAAGTGTGAAAAAAATTTAAAACTTACTGCTTTGTTGATCACCATATGCTAATGAAACATAACTTGTTGTATGTAAAGAGAGATATTATGTAGGTCAACAATATCATAAATATATTCACCAAAATTATTGGAGTTGAGAGCCTCACCATACCAGCAAACACGCAACCAACGCTCCACATGTCTCACCAAAACAAAAAACATACGGAGTATATCAAATTATAAAATTTTAAGAATTATCTTCAATTTATATTTACAAATAAAAATAAAAGATTTTTTAATCCAAATTACCAAAAGGCCTATCTATTTTCTTTGGTTTTAGTATAAACATGGCTAAACAGTTATGCCTAACTGAATAAAGTGTTGTACAAAGCCATCAAACCATTTTAACCAATGGGTGCACAAGCCTTCCATCAAGTTCAACTTGTGGTTTTTGGAGGTCAGCAAAACTATAATAAACAAATAGCAAAGGTTAACAAATTATATGTACTACTCAAGTATTTAGAAAACAATGTGCCTCTACGTATAGAAAGATTTTTAAACCAAGATATTATAAAAAAAGAAAAGAAAAGAGACCTGCTATTGATCATTTTCCTATAGTTATGCCTTTGGCGGACAGCTCCAACAGCTACTGAAGTAACTAAAATAATATCAAAGCCTCTGAAATTCAACTATTCATGCTGCAAGGAAATTAGATATTACTACATAATAAGTAAAATTCAGTGTATAGTGAGTCCTTAGTGAGAAATATTTATTTTTGCGTCCTATATACGTAGCAACGAAAGGAAATTGGATATCGATCCTGGGCTGCTCTGCATGCTCAAGTAATATTTAGTATGCGATTACTTATAAATTTTGGTAAAAGATAAAACACCGCGACACTATTATCATTGATTTGACTAATTGTAACCGTTACTAAATCATGACTAATTGTAACCGTTACTAAATCAAAATATTATGCACGTGTAACGTGTTTGAGTAAAAGTCCTTCGAAAATACATGTTCGAAAATATCTTCAAGTCGTCCAGCCAAATCAAATTGAACAACATTAATTAGTTTAATATCCAAATAGATGTGTAGAGTTTACATCAGTTTAATAGGCAAAATTGCACCATATATGACTCATATAAACCACATAAATTTTGCATCTATATAAAAGGTAGCATACATGTTTTAAATGTACGGCCAAACATATATCAGAGAACATGATAAAAGTTGGCATCACCATTTTCATAAAACCACATAATAAATATTGGCATCCACTTGAGAGACACATGCTTACTTGTACGGCTAAAGATACAAATGCACCACTTACTTAACACACATGCTCAAATTTAAAAAAAAAATATTAATAAAACCTTACACATCATTAAATTATATTGATTTATCAAGTGAATCAAAAAGTCTTAATAGTTAAAATGGAACCTCACCTGACTCGACTGGTTGTTCACCGATATCCATTGCATCGTTTGCGACTGATTCAACATGGAATTTTGATATGGTAGGTTAAGGTAAGTGTTTGGAGGATTCTTATAACATCAGACCCAACCATGGACCCCCAACTCAAACCTATCATTTGTGTGTTCTTTAGCGTTATGAGTTCGTTAACGGCAGACCCACTACCTTTATTTTTTAGTTAACTATTTAACTAACACATGTTGCAAAGTTAAGTGTGCTAATCAGTACATACCATTCCGATTATGGGTGATGGGTGTGTTTGAGGATTTGGAGGTTGGTTCAGTTTTCATTGGTTCATATAAGTTTAAGCCTTGACTTGCGTCAACGGAAACTACATTCAAAGTATCCCGAAGTTAATAATACATAATTATTAGGAAGCTTAAGACCAGTTTTACTAAAAATATGATCCAATTCGTAATAAGCTTAGATTACACATGCTTAGATTCATGAACCTTTTCTATAAAATGCCTAGTGCACACCCCTAATATATGCACCCTTATCATTCTTAAGTTCTTCTTAGCCTTCTTACTCCTTACCTCCTTTGAAACTTTTTCAATTTAAAGGAGGTCAAGAATAGGTATCTACAATGTGGGCCGAGCTTCTTAATCACAAAAGATGGCTCATGATCCTACAATACAAAAGCTACTAATTTTAGTTCAAATTAAAACCAAAAACTCAAGCTTGTGGAAAACTATGTATGTAGAACTCACCTTCTCGATCAAAGAAGTGATTTTTCTCATTTATGCTGATTATAAGTCTTCATCTGTGATAAAAGGGTTATAGTTGAATGACGCGGAAACAATAAACAAAAGATTAATGATATGAAATACGATATTCAATTAAATAAAATTCAGAAGTCCAATAATCACTTGTTCAATTGTATATACTCACCTTTATGAAGGGTTTATACTCTATTAAATTTTCACATCATTCAAAGTTTTAAGCTTTCTATTTGCACATGGTAATGCCACCAAGGTGTTGAACCTTCCCCTTTGGACTGATAGATGGACGCTGGCCCGGAACCATTATCTTGATTATAGGAATTATACCCGTTGCTGTTGCTTTTTTTTTTCTTTTTTTTATGCTGATGTCTTTTAATGTTTTATGTGAATGGCTACTGGTACTCAGTTTGTATTTTAGAAATTGGCATCCTTTTTGGTTTGATTTAGCACCAACTTGGCTACTCGTATTGGTTTCATTTGGTGCCAACTTGGCTACTTGTAATGAGTTTGGTATTGAGTTCGACGGGTACTTTGATATTTAACTTGTATTTGCCTAATGAATATTCAGTCACTTGTATCATATATTTGATGTTCGCAAGTCAAGTCTGCAAATGTGTCTACTCTATCTATCTAAATGAATGTGTAATGTATGTTAATTAACTAAATTTGTCTACTGTATCTATGGTCACTTGTCTTTTATTAGTAGTATATCATATTTTATATAATGTATGCTAATTAACTAAATGAATGTGTTTATTTCATTTGCAATTGCACTTTGCTCAAAAACCATTCTTGCAGCATTAACGGTACTAATATGGGGTAATGTATACGTAATACTTATGAGGCTTGGTACCACTACAAAATAGAAGCAAGTCATGCATGAATGTAAAATATTATTAATTATACTTGCCTTAAAGCCAAAAGTAAAAAAGAGACCAGAAAGGGGATCCAGGTGGATCCAGGTTACGGATGGTTTCTTCATGATGTTTCTTTGGTTCTGTATTCACCTTCTTTTCGTCCCACATATCTTCTTTAGCCTTTTTACTTGGCAAGAACCGCCTGCATAACCCATAAAAAAAATACATAAATTACAAATAAGTTGAAATAACAATAACCAACATGACAGTTAGATGGATTTAATCATACATATCAATGAAAGGGTTAAAACATTCAGAACATTCGATGCAAGACCATTAAGAATAGCCTCAACATAACCACGTACTTCCTGAGCCATCCAACTGAGCCACCCAACAGAGCTCTTCTCTGGATGAGCAAGCTTTTGGCTATTTTATCCTAAAAATTACAAATTGTTAACTGGTTAATTCTGATTATATAACAATATTATTGTAATAATAATCTAAATTTTTAACAGAATACCTTAGAAGGTTGAGTTAAATCTTTTTTTACATGGGTCAACCTACAAACAGGTAAGTTTAAAATTAACTATTTTTTTCTAATCAAATCTAACAAATGTAACAAAATAAATATCTTATGGCAATGACACTATTCGTATACTAAGAAAATCAGTTATAACTGGAACTTACTCATAAAACAGTCCCGTGTTAATGAAAAACGGTGTTCCAACGAACGAACCTTCTCTAAATTCCGGAGTAATCCATGACGGGAAAGATCTAAATTTGAAAACATAACTTACGATCATCTAAAAACATGAACAACGATGATATTAAGTTTAAAGTTAAAACTCATACCTCAAACTTTTCGAACTCAGAATAAGCTACGGGGAGGTTTATTAGAGAGGATGAAGACGAAGGATTGAAAACAAATAGTGGAGATAGATAATGATTGATGAGTTGCAAAAAAAAATAAGTCTCACTTCAATCTCAAACTTGTGATACTGACGCTATGCTCACTTTGCAACAGAAGAGACCTTGAATCAATCTCTTCTAACCAAATTAATAGAGTCAAATGGCTACATAACTCGGTAAGTAGCTAGGAAAAGCCTCAACAGCTCAAGAAAAAATGAATCTGGAACAAACAAAATAATCATTGTAGGAGTAGTAGATAATTTACTACCATGTAGAAGGAAATAAAGACCCATAAATCTTCAATTGCACGAACCGGGGAAGCTCAGCCTTCAAAGTTGAAGCGTATAACGTTCAAGCATATCACTACAGATACAAAGGTCACTTTTAGTCGTGAATCAAGTAAACATTATATTGACAATAAGGAAGATCAAAACATTCTTTTACGATAAGCACTCATGCAACACAAAACAATCATATGTCTATGTTAGGATTTGGAAAATCCAGTAGTTAAAGTGTCGGTCACCTCAAGTATATGTATTCGTTAGAAAGCTCGTAGTCGTAGTTATTTGATGTTAAGTAGTATTTAGTTAAGTAACACCGAGGAGGACGGACGGGTCTTTACCCACTGTATGCCTGATCCACAGCCCGTAGGTGGCGTTTGTTTGTAAGAAACTATAAATACCCTCTACCTCCCAAGTAGAAGATTGGAGCTTCAATACCATTTTTCTTTGTTTCACATAGTTCCCAACTCTCTTCCCTTTCTCTCTCTAGAACTTTCTCTCTCTAAACATATTAAACGCCCCATAGTGATTATGGTTTAGTGTGTTTGTGAAATCCTATATCTTACAAATGGTATCAAGAGCCATGGTTTGATCATTCATCTTTCATGCTCTTTGTTTTGGTGGATTTCATAAGGTTTTTAGGGTATTAAGTGTTTAGGAGAGTTTGAATCATTTGGACAAATTCTAGTGTTAAAGTTTGAATTTTGCTTGTACTTTTGTGTTTAGGATCATCATATGTGTTTATGTTTTGAATTGGAAGGCTTAAATCATTGGGGTTTGGTTGTTTTTTATTGATTAAGTGGTTATTTGTGAACTTTGTACTATGCGAGTTGAGTCTCGGACTTGAGTTTCTTCGAAGCGAGTTGCTTTGTTACTCGATGCGAGTTGATATATGCGACTTGGCTATTTAGCGAGTTAAGCTTTTAAGCGACTTGGTGGTAAAGCGAGTTGTGTCTGTTTGCGACTTGCTATTAAGCGGGTTGATTCTTAAAGCGACTTGTTTCATTAAGCGAGTTGATTGTGTTGCGAGTTGATACTAAAGCGAGTTGGCTATTTAGCGACTTGTTTCATTAAGCGAGTTGATTGTGCTGCGAGTTGATACTAATGCGACTTGGCTATTTAGCGAGTTGATTCCTTAAGCGACTTGTTTCTTTAAGCGAGTTGGTTGTTTAGCGAGTTGAGTGTTTAGCTACTTGTCTATTGAGACTTGTTACTTCTTCGTGACACATTCTTATGGTCGTTCTTTTGGTTTAGTAAAATCCCGTGAAAGAATCAATTTCCCGGTTTAATCAAAGAATAGTAAAATCTCGTAGAACTTGTAATCATGGCAAACACCGTTCCTACTATTGTTTCTTCCGTAGGCAGGACGTTCAAGCAGCAGGTCGATACACGTCCACCTATGCTTGACAGAATTGATTATGACTCATGGGCACAACGAATCCGATTGTACTGTTTGGGAAAAGAAAACGGAGTCAACATTCTCAAGTCAATCGATGAAGGACCTTATCAGATTGAGACTACTAGAGACTTAATTGATACAACTGCAGATGGAACAATGATCTATGGAATGGACACACCAAAGATGTATGATGAGCTCAGTGATAAGGAGAAAAAGAGATTCGATGCAGATATCAGGGCTTCTAACATTATACTTCAAGGTCTTCCAAAAGATATCTACAAGCTTATTAATCATAACACTGAAGCAAAGGCTGTATGGGATAACGTCAAGATGCTCCTCTCAGGTTCTGAATTAACTATTGAAGACAGAGAATCACAACTGTATGATGAGTTTGAGCACTTCAAAATGAAACCAGATGAGAGTGTCTATGAATATTACGTGAGATTCCACAAGCTTGTTAATGACATGAGGAACATCAGAATGACTATGCCAAACATTCATTTGAACTCAAAGTTTGTGAACAACATGAATCCCGAATGGCACAAGTTTGTCACCTCTGTGAAGCTAACCAAAGGATTGAAGAATACAAACTATGAGCAACTCTATGCCTTCCTTCTTCAGAATGAGAGACATGCTATGTTTGAGAAAAGGATTCTGGAGCAGTTCAAAACCAACCAAGGAGAGACAAGCTCATCAAATGATTCAACTGCCTTCTACTCAAACATTGGAATTACCACCAAAGCATCTCAAGTTGTACCTATGGGTAATGGTAATCACAAACTCATTCCTGATCCAATGTTCAAACAAGCTGATGCTGATGCAGCCGTGGGAAACTTCATTAATCAACTGGCTCTCATGATTAGTCAAAACATGAACTCTCTCCCATACACCAACAACAACCTCAGAATAGCATCCAATCCACACAATCAAGCCACTGTCAGAGATGGGAAGGTTATGGTGCAGCCAGTTCAAGAAAGGCAGTATGAACAAGGAAGAGGTGGAGTCGGTAGAGGATATGTGGGAAATCTGAATAGGGTAAGGATTGGAAATAAAGGACAAGCAAAGCCAATCAAATGCTACAACTGTGGAGGTGAGGGACATATTGCAAGGAACTGCACATCGCCAAAATGCCCTTAGAATGCAGAATACTTCAGGGATAAGATGTTGCTTGTGCAAGCTAAGGATAATGGTGTAGCTTTGAATGAAGAGGAGCTGTTGTTTCTTGCTGAGGGAAATGCTAAGACATATGATGCAGATGTGGATGAGCAACCGATTCAGGAGATAGATCATAATCATCAGAATGCCTTTCAAGTTGCGATCGTGATGCATACGACTCTGACGTCGATGATGAACCTACTGCACAAACAATTTTCATGGCTAGCATTTCTCTAATGGTCTCTCCAAAAGTCCTCACCACGCAAGCTAGTCCATCCAAAGAATCAATCATCTCAGAGGTATTAAAACTATACGATGATGTTGATGAGCAAAAGATACATGACAAAGTACAATCAACTGAAACCTTTGAGTCGATATTGAAAATATGGGTAATATCAATGTTGTCCCATATGATCAATATGTGAAACAAAGTGAAAGTGAGACTGTACCAAGTGATGCATCGTCTGCAGTCAATGATGACTATATTTTTGATGAATACACTGCTTGTGCCCATAATGATTCTGTTATCTCTGAACTTAATGCCTATAAAGAACGAGTTGCTATTTATGAACAACGTGCTAAGTTTGAGTTAACCACCGTGAGCGTGAATGGATGACCAAATGCGCATACAACTATTAGAAAAAGTAAGTTTAGAGAAGAAGTATTAAAACAAGAGTTAAACTCCTTACAAGAAAAGCTTTCTAAAACCGCTAAGCAAAAACAAGAACTTCAAGAAAATGTTAAAATGCTTAAGCAAGAATTAAGTGCTAAGGAATCAAAACTTTTGAATGATTTTTCTAATCTAAAAACCTTGAAAACAAGCTTGAAAATAAGTTGTGCGTACAAGGAAATACCATTCAGACTGCTCACTTAATCACTAAGCACAGAGTTTTGAGTGATAAGGATAGTACTCCCCTTGTTGAGGAACCAAATCCAGAGGTTGTTAAAAAGGCTAGAGCTGCCCATAATGTAATCTATGATGGTAATGAGATTCTTAAACCTAGACAGAAACCTAGTTGCGTTGAGTGCACTGAGGAAGATAGAACATTAGATGATGCATCTAGGGAGAAAATGAATAAGAAGCTAGATGATCCTGGATGTAAAAAGAATAACATAACGATCAAACCCCATGATTACAAGAAGGAAAATTGGATCTCCTTGAACAAGTTTAGGCCTCAAACGTTGTTAACACCCGAACAAGTGTTCTGGAAAAAGGATTTAGATAAGCAAAAAACTGAAAATCTTGTTGAAACAAACCCTCCCCTTAGGAAAATGCTCACGACCGTGTATCCTCCAAATACACCAATGCATTTAGTTCCTAGAACTATTGCCACTAAGAGCAAGACCTTAATTAGTCAATATGTTATTTTTCAACTATTTGTCGATTTTGAGAAAACTTGTAAGAAAAGGATCACACCCACTGGGATAACTGAAGGGGAAAGGGGTTTTGAGCAAACAAAAGAATGTTATTTAACTGAGGTCATGCCTTTCTTTAAACAATTAAAAGATCAATTTGAGAGTCTTAAAAAGGGGATGGACTCAGATATTAAAGGAATTTGATGCAATGATTGTTGAGGTTAGTGACTATGAGTGAGCATTAAAATATAATGAGATTGAGAGGAAGAACTTGCATACATTAAATGAGACTCTTATTTCTGAATGTATTACTCAAGATGTATTTTACAATGCTACGAATTGTTCCATTAATGCTTCTCAATTTCATGAATTATCTGTTGCTCTGAAAGTCTCCCATGATCGTGTCATTGAGCTTGAAAAAACTAACTGTAAACTGCATGATAAAGTTGAACAGGATGATCATGATAACCTGGTAAGACAGTTTTCTAAATTGGAAGTTGAGCATCTTGCTTTGCAATTAAAATATCAACATCTGAAAGAAAATGTTAAAACCTCAAACATCACGACATCCTTGGATGTTGAATTTGATGCAGTTTTTGAAATTAGCAAACGTGATGAACAGATTCGAGCTCATTGTAACACGATCAGAAAGTTGAAACCCAAATCTCTCAATTAAAGGGCGAAAAGAACAATATGACTGGATCCCAAATGCCTCCTCCTTTAGATTCTCAGTATTCTCAAACTTTTCTTCTTCAAAACTTAGTTAATGCCTTACAAAAGGAAAACGAGAGTTTTCTAGAAGAAAATGAAAAAGTTAAACGACACTTTAAAGAGTTATATGATTCAATGAAATCCACTCGTGACCAAAACAACGAAAAAATAACGTCTTTACAAAAGGAAATTGAGAATCTGAGGAGTCAGGAAAATGGGAAACTGCCACTTGTTTTTAATAAGAATGGTGCATCAAAGTCATCCGCTGACTGCAAATATACTGTGACCGTTAAATACATTCCTCCTCATCTTAGGAATAATGAACCTGTGTTTCATAACTACTGTGCTCAACTTAAGGATAGCCTAGAATGTCTCCGTGAGATTGTGGAAGAGGACTTCATTAACAAACCACTTGATAGAGAAATTAGGTTTGCTTGCATTCAGGCCAAACGATCTCAAGAGCTACTAGAATGTTTAATTGCAACATGTCCCAAATCCTTAGGTGTGAAAGGGAAAGCTGTGATGCCATGTTCTATGCCTAGTGTCATGCATTCAAATCATTCTATGCCGAGTTTTAAGAAAGTGAACACTAATGTGCCTTCAAGTAGCTCAGATCCCTGCACGTCTAGTTCAGGAATGCAAAAAGTAGATCAACCAACTAATGTTCCCATAATTCCCTCTACAGGAATAATCAGTGACATTAAAGCGATCAGGTCAAAGTCTCAAGGCAATACAAGGAATGATAGGACCTCGCAAGCTAAGAATGTGCATTGGAAGAGAGTAGAAGACCAACCTAGGAACTTTAAGTTTGAGTTGAATAAAACGAATCGTGTTGATTCTAATATTAGCCATAGGCGCATCTGTAATTAATTTGAATTTTGATACTATCTGCAAACCATGTAATGATGTCTGCTTGAATTCTGTTGCTAATCATGAATGTGATGTGAATGCTTTGTCTAATGCTGTCAAATGCCTAGTTGAAATTGTTAATGCAAAAAATCATGCTAAGAAGGCAAAAACGAAAGAAAGTTAGAAAACAGTGGAAACCCACAAGAAGAACATTTAGTAAGATAGGTTATCAATGGATACCTGTTGACCATAAGGTTAATCATTTGCCCTCAACTGATAAGACAATGCCCACTAGAAAATGGATGCCTACCGGTAGAACTATTCCCTTAAGAAGTGAACATACTTTGAATAGGTCAAATACGACACCAAAGACTGCATCTATTCCTAATGATTCCATTGCTTCTATTTCTGATATGGGTGTTTCTATTTCTGATGTGGGTGTTCCAATCACTGTTACTAACCAAGTGGAACCCATTCTGCATGGGGATCCCAATTATCCAGTTATCCATTCTTGTCTGTGTTCAACTACAGATCGATCAAATCGCTCGTGGTACCGGACTCATGTTGTTCCAAGCATATGACCGAGACCGTCGCTCATGAACTTCGTGAGTAAATTCATCGGAACTGTTAGATTCGGGAATGATCATTTTGGTGCTATTATGGGTTATCGTGATTATGTAGTTGACAAAAGTGTAATCTCGAGGGTATATTATGTGGAAGGTCTTGGTCATAATCTATTCTCTGTTGGTCAATTCTGTGATTCCGATCTAGAAGTGGCCTTTAGAAAACATACTTGCTTCGTTAGAGAACTTGATGGTGTAGAATTATTAAGAGGTACTCGTGGTTCTAACCTATACACCATCTCTATCGAAGACATGATGAAGTCTTCTCCAATCTGCTTGCTGTCAAAGGCTTCAAAACAAAGTCATGGTTATGGCATCGTCGTCTCAATCATTTGAACTTCGGCACCATTAATAACCTTTCCTGAAAGGATCTTGTCAGAGGCTTACCTAGATTAAAATATGAAAAAGATCATCTTTGTTCAGATGCCAATTGGGTAAAAGCAGAAATATGCCCACAAACCAAAACCCACAAACTCAGGAATGGAAGTTCTTCATACCCTTCATATGGATCTGTGCGGACCAATGAGAGTGCAAACCATAAATGGGAAGAAATACATTCTAGTAGTTGTTGATGACTACTCTCGATTTACTTGGTAAAGTTTTTGAGGACAAAGGATGAAACTCCAGATGTCATCATCAAACTAATCAAACAGCCAGTTCGACTCAACAATACAATGAATTGTTCGAAAGACAATGGCATAGAGTTTGTTAACAAAGACTTAATTTAGTTTTATGAAAGTGTTGGAATCAGTCATCAAAGAAGTGTTCCACGGACTCCTCAACAGAACGGTGTAGTTGAAAGACGAAATCGAACACTTGTGGAAGCCGCAAGAACAATGCTAATTTATTCAAAGGTTCCAATGTTTCTATGGGCTGAAGCCATTGCCACTGCTTGCTATACCCAAAATCGTTCCCTTATTCGTACCTCTCATGGAAAAACTCCATATGAACTTTTTCATAAACGAAAACCTGATCTCTCCTATCTTCGTGTGTTTAGTGCTTTGTGCTATCCAACGAATGACGGTCAAGACCTAGGTAAATTAAGAGCAAACGCAGATATTGGAATTTTTGTTGGTTATGCACCAAACAAGAAGGGTTACCGAATCTACAATAAGAGAACTCGAATTATCATGGAAACAATTCACGCTACGTTTGATGAGTCGACCGGTCAAATGGCTCCTAACAATCCAGCCTCGACCCGCACTACAAAATAGTCCCATTGGTTCATCCCTTGTACCAAATTCCTCTCCAACAACTCCATATGTACCTCCATCTAAAGATGATTTAAAGAAATTGTTTGATCCAATGTTTGATGAACATTATGAACCAAATGTTGATGAAATGTCAATTCAATCAACAGAGGCTGCTCCTATCCCTGTGAATGAAGTCAACCCTTCAGTTTCAATATCACTAAGTCAAGAAGCGCCTGCTCGCCGCACGATCACTCGTCTCATCAACAAATCATCAATCTTCGAATGTACATCATGGAACTTTGTTATGGCATCAATGATGAAGTCAATCCCTTTGCTACTCCTGAAGATGCTCCATTTGAAAACATATTTGCTCCGAATCATCATCAGAACCATCTTCTTCAGGAGACATCGACTCTGCCACTTCAGTCCCTCAACAACTACCACATGAACACCTCGAAAATGGACTCATGATCATCCATTGGACAACATCATTGGAAATCCCTCTCATCCAAGATCCACACGGAAACAACTTGCAACCGATGCCTTATGGTGCTTCTTCAACTCCGTACTCTCTAAGATCGAACCAAAAGATGTTAAAACCGCCATGAATGAAGACAGCTGGTTCAATGCCATGCAAGAAGAAATTCATGAGTTTGATCGACTTGATGTATGGGAATTAGTACCTGCTCCAGATTGTGCTATGATCATTGCTCTAAAATGGATCTTCAAAGTGAAACTTGATGAGCATGGTGATGTCCTGAAGAACAAGGCTCGATTGGTTGCTAAAGGATACCGACAAGAGGAGGGTATTGACTTTGAAGAATCATTTGCTCCTGTTGCTCGTATCGAGGCAATTAGAATCTTCTTGGCTAATGTTGCAAGTAAGAACATGGTAGTCTATCAGATGGATGTAAAGACGCGCTTTCTTAATGGAGATCTTAAAGAAGTCGTCTACGCCGCCAACCCTGAAGGCTTTGTGAATCCAGAGCATCCTACTCACGCTTATCGCTGAAGAAGGCTATTTTACGATTTAAAGCAAGCTCCAAGGGCATGGTATGATACGCTATCAAAGTTTCTTCTATCTACTGGATTCAGAAAGGAGCATTGATCCTACATTGTTCACCAGAAGTCGCAAACATTTAATTCACATTCAAATTTATGTTGATGATATCATCTTTGCCTTGACTGACCCCAATGAGTGTGACCGTTTTTCAAATGAAATGGGTTCTAAATTTCAAATGTCAATGATGGGACAAATGTCATTTTTCTTGGGATTACAAATTTCACAAAGTCCCGGAGGCATTTTTATAAATCAATCTAAATATGCAAATGAGATTTTAAAGAAATTTGGATTTGATTCTAGTGACCCTGTTGACACTCCCATGATTGAACGTACTAAACTAGATGAGGACCACTCAGTGATCATGATAGACCAAACGAAATATCGTAGTATGATTGGATCCCTGATGTACCTCACAGCTAGTAGACCAAACGAAATATCGTAGTATGATTGGATCCCTGCATGTGTGCTAGATACCAGGCTAAGCCTACTAAAAAGCACCTTGAAGCGGTTAAACGGGTCTTTCGGTATCTCCAAGGAACCATCAATATGGGACTATGGTACCCGAAGGACACCGGGATGTAACTAACAGCCTATGCGTGATGCCGATCATGCAGATGTCAAGATACTCGCCGGCACGCCCGAGGTGCTCAGCTTTTGGGTGATAAGCTTGTGAGCTGGTCTTCAAAGAAGCAAATGAGTACTTCTATTTCCTCTACAGAGGCTGAATACATAGCCATGTCATCTTGTTGTGCTCAAATCCTATGGATGAGATCCCAATTATCCGACTATGGCTTTAAATTCAACAAAATCCCTCTCAGATTGTGATAATAAAAGTGCTATTGCTCTCTCATGCAACAACGTACAACACTCAAGAGCAAAACACATCGACATTCGACATCATTTCATCAGGGAGCAAGTTGAAAACGGTATGGTGGAACTTTACTTTGTGAGGACTAATACCAATTAGCGACATCTTCACCAAAGCTCTTCTTAGAGAACGCTTGAGTTTATCCTTCCACGACTTGGTCTTAAGAGCCTTCAACCAGAAACTCTCAAACGCCTTCAGGAGGAAGACGAGGAGTAAAGGTCTTTCTTCATCTATCTTCTGTAATATATTTATTCAAAACAAAATACAAAATTATAAAACCTTCAAAAAGCAAATAGAAAAATAGAAAACTTTCAAAAATCCATAAAAATGTGAAAAATCTTGAAAAATTTCAAAAAAATACTGTCATTTTGTCATGTGTTTCTCTATTCGAAAATATCTATGGTCTTTGTGTTGTCATTCAAAGAATGACACAGGACTTTAGATATTGTTCGAATTAAAAAAAAATCAAAAAAAAAAAAAATCAAAAAATGAGGCGGAGAAAAATGGTGGCTTATTGTCATTTCAGGAAGTAACCCGTTTTC
Organism: Chrysanthemum makinoi; assembly: GCA_910596185.1. NCBI lineage: Eukaryota > Viridiplantae > Streptophyta > Magnoliopsida > Asterales > Asteraceae > Chrysanthemum > Chrysanthemum makinoi. Next base: position 226,374,970 of record OU343225.1, on the reverse strand, counting down.
AAAGAAAGAACAGAGCCATGCTTTATCTCATGTTTCAAACCTAATGCTCTGATTCTAAAAACAAATGTTTGTCATTAACAAGACAAATGTTTAATATCAAATATTTTTCCTTCAAAATTCTCAAAAATATTTGCAATCTTATGAAAACTCAATTGTTTTGAAAACACTTCGGACTTTATTTTTGAAAATCAAAAGAACTTATCAAGTGTCAAAATCTCAATCCATCAATCAACAACTTTCGTCATTGATTAAGGGGGAGAATGATTTTTCAATTAAATCAAAAAGTGTTCTTTTCAAACAATTTGCACTTAAATGAGCAAGGTCTACTCTAAATGTTTTACAATATTTTACACAATTGGTTCAAGACCTTGGTTATCATTATGTTTTCAAAAGATATTCATGCATGTTTAATCAATGGAGTTTAAAGTCTCAAAATCCAATCATTATCAGTTAAAACGTTTTTCATAATCAAGTCACAATTCTCCTTAAAAGCTTTCAAAATCAATTTAAATCTACAGAGATCACAAATCTCAAATGATTTGATAATTGTGATCGGGGGAGAATTTGTGATTTAAATTGGAATTAAACTGATAATTCGATAAATGGTTTCATAAGTGTTTAGCATGTTTTCCTCCCCGCATGTGACAAACGATTTCAAATTTTCCATGCACATGTTTAGGGGGAGCATCTACATTAAACCTCAAATTATTGAAACGTGATTGAAATGGTCTCTAAGTGTAGGTTCCCTCTAATATGTGCAAAACTCTTTCAAACTTCGAGGCACATATTGAGGGGGAGCAAACTTTTGAAAACCTCATCCTTCCTCAAAATGTTTTATCTACTCAAATTGATTGGGAAGCGATGATGATCATTTTAGAAAATGTTAATAAAAAGATTGGACCTTTCATTCTTAATCTAACGATTTCTAAGATCTCTTGCCTCCATGTGCTAAACAATTTCAAAATTTTTATGCATATGTTGAGGGGAGCATTTCTAAAATATCAAAACAATTAAGATACAAAATGCTTTGATTTTATATCACAAGTATCTTGATTGATTTTCAAATGGTTTTCAATTGGTTCCAATGGCAGATGAACAATACCAAAAAGACCGACCAACTTTACTTTATGTATGGTGATATAAGGATGATAAGGTTAGGTTGAGTTCCCACGATCCGCCAGAACCGGAGGGATCTACCCAGGGACAATCCACTAGATAGTGTAGAGTCCTTAGGTATGATGAAAAAAGGAGAAAAGTGAGATATGGGAAGAGTGTGGACTGAGACTGAGCTAGTACTGGAATAAACCCAACAAGGTTCTAGTTATGAAGTCTCGGTAAGCACAAGGGGTTGAAGAATGAAAAAGAATTGAATGAGAAAAGGGTGAAAATAAATAGCCCTATAATTATTCAACCTTAGGCGAAACCGGTTCAATTCATATACTACTGGTGGTTACCAAGGTAACATCGGTATTGAAGACTAGACGTCATGGACCCAAAGTGACGACCGCACTACAACTTCCCAAGTTACTCAAGTTCCTCTTAAAAGGACTTGTTTCATTCTCACGGGGAACCTACATAATCTATCGACTTTCTCTTAGAGATTGTTGATATTGAAGAAGGAGACCCTCTCCCTAGTCTCCGGCATAGGAACCAAATATGCACAATTGAGTCTAGAGCCACGAGATCATCATATAAATCTCTTTAGGACACTTTCAATGAAGACTCTCTGTTTCACACAATGTGGAAAGAGAGATTATATATTATGAGTCCTACGCATTAACCTTGTGGTATTGCCGTAACATTCGAAAGTGATATGCAAACATATTCACAATGAAGATGGAAAGCCTTCTTGAGCCAACATCAAACAAGCTCCTAGGAGGTGGCATGTGAGAACTATTCAATAAATCAACCATGTGACAACTGAACAGAAACAATGGGGCTATTCAATCTTTTGAATCAATCCTGGTTCAAGTTATGGATTGACGGATACCTTTGAAAACCGTCGCTGTGCTTAAAAATCTTTTCTTTGCACATCGACCGTGTACTTATTTCTCAAAATAAAAGGTGTTTATGATTGATAATTGATTTTCATTAAAACCTTCGTTGTATTGCAAAAACAATTTCTATTGAGCGATACACGATTGTTTTTCAAATCTCTTTTCATCAATCAGTGAATCTTATTTCGCTTGTTCACTCACTCCGTGTTGTCTTCTTTGAGACGCTCCGGTTTGAGAACAGCTAGAGCAGCTGCAAAACCCTGTCAAGGAAATTCTTCGGAATTATACCGATCACATGCGTACTTGTAATGATCAACGAACCATGGCCGGTACCTCAATTCAACGAAAGTGATCAAAGACACTTTCGTGTGCTTTATTGCTAACTGTTGTATGCGTACACCCCGACGCTTGCATGATCGAATAGAGCGGTCAATCCATAGCCGCATGCTCACACAACACATTCAGTTCTAAAGAAATCATGATTAGTGCATCAATGACTCTGATATTTTCACTCCATGCTTCTGCTACGCTGCCGCCAATATCATGAATCAACTAAAGCTTCCGCTACTCTGATAAGAATATATCATGAACCAGAATGTGAGCATGTCGGTCCAAATGTCACAACATCACATAATACCAACACCACAATGGATGAGTAAGAGATTAATGTGGCTGATGATCTCAAAAGCTGACTCAAAACTCAGTATCACGTGGATCAGTTAAACACCTCCACTCAGATTATCCAAACATGCAAAAATGAAGAATCAAATACTACGAGCTACAGAACAAAGAACATGAACAAGAATCCAAGAACTATCTCAATGTAATATCTGTTTGTATTCTATGTAATTTTAATGTGTGTTTGAGGTGACCTCCCTTAGGGGAAGATTGTTAGGATTTTGGAAAATCCAAAGAGTTAAAGTGTCGGTCACCTCAAGTATATGTATTCGTTAGAAAGCTCGTAGTCGTAGTTATTTGATGTTAAGTAGTATTTAGTTAGTAACACCGTGGAGGACGGACGGGTCTTTACCCATCTGTATGCCCGATTCACAGCCCGTAGGTGGCGCTTGTTTGTAAGAAACTATAAATACCCTCTACCTCCCAAGGTAGAGGGTTGGAGCTTCAATACCATTTTTCTTTGTTTCACATAGTTCCCAACTCTCTTCCCTTTCTCTCTCTAAACATATTAAACGCCCCATAGTGATTATGGTTTAGTGTGTTTGTGAAATCCTATATCTTACAGTCTAGACTAAACACCTTATAAAACCTTACTTGTTCAACCAAAAAAAGGTTGGCGTAAACAAACATAACATCATTAACTCGCCTCTCCTTCTTGGTTCCAATGTTGTAAACATGACCGACTTTACCCTTGTGGAGAACAACTTCAAAAGCCTCAGCAACATCTTCACAGTAGAGAAACTCCTCACATTCGACCCATCACCATGAATCGGAAGAGGCTGCCCTCTCATAGCCAAAAGAATGAACTTCGGGATTAACTTTTTAGGAAACTGATTTGGGCCATACACACTATCACATTCACACTATCAGTGTTTTCGGTATATCCAACTCGTGTTTCACCCGTATTATACTATTACGCATTTTGACCCATTATCCGGTTCTCCCAATTTGCCTCTTTTAAGAGACATAGAAGATGTAATTTGCATGTTAGACTTGAGGATAGAAAGGTAAGAGGTAAAGATACTAACATATACGTCTTTGATAAGATTTGGGAATTCAATCCTCCTGTCAAATGCTCATGGCCTAAGAGGAGCTTGGTTCATAATATCAATAAGATTTGTAGCCATAAAAACGTGTGAGTAATAAAGACTCGTATGTAAACAAATTTAGTTTTTAAAAATTTAAAAAATACATGGTTGAGTTGACATTGACTGTTTTTGATACTGAATTTACACTTCCAGCCTGAATTGCAAAAACGTACCTTGATTTTGTTTGATGCCTCAAATCCATCCAGTTGATCTTTAAGCTCCAACATGGTTCTCAAACAAAACATGAAACACATAAATACAAACCTTAGTGTACTTATATTGTTGGTCGACATTTCACTCTAGGCTAATCACCCTTATCCTTGTCCTCCTAGACAGTTTCTTTAGCATCTTCCGAAATCTTCCATTAGCTGGTACCACCTTTTTCAGTATCCAACTAATATGCGCACTCATGACTCTCACCATGTGGACTTGGAGGACCTTCAGCCGTTGAACCTTAAAATACAACCAACCACAAAACATTATAAGACTATAACCAGACATATGAGTTATAAACACAACACATTATTTAACAACTGTATGATCATGTTTATTTAGCACTTTACTAAAACATTTTAGTTTTACTAATTACCTTGTTACTTAACTGTCTGAAGTGCGCATTACAAATTTTAGCGATATTAACTTCTTTCTTAACCGGGCCTCCTTTTGTCTGTTTTTTCCCCTACAAATAAAGATTAGGACTTAGGGAATGTGTAAGCCAACTATGTTGCGTATAACAGGCACTGCTGCATTAATTAATATGTAGTTTTATATAATATTAAGAAGCAAGTAAAATAACTATTATACATTAGGGAAATCGAAGAAATACTTGATCCCAATTTATAAGTATCTGTTATCTGTTTCTTATTAATAAATGTGTATGTATTCTTTAAGTTAGTCTACCTGTATAATGCGATTAATTGGGCTTCCTTTAGGTACATAGTTCTGATACATAGATTTCCCTATGAGTAGAAAATCAGCTGATACTAACATAGCTACGGAGCATATACCGAACCCCCAATCCCAACCTTGGTTAGAGCTGATCCACCAAATACAACACCAGTTGTGATGCTGAACAAAAACAGTTGAAGAAGCTTGCAAGTGATTTTGCTTCTTTGGGGTCACTTAGGTCAAACTGGTCAGGCAAATCGCTCTAATTCCACCTGTGCTGAATGCAATTAAATATAGACCTGTGAACAATATCGCCTCTTGACCACTTTCTGCTTGCTCACATTCATTCCCTAGGCTAGCACTACATGGAATTGGTCATAACTGTTGGAAGCATGCTTGAATTGCTAAAAGTGCATAACCCTAAGTGTACACAGTAGTCACATCATATTAAATACATTATAAATACGACACAAATTATAGATTAATAGTTGATAATTTGAATGTGGTATACCACAACTTCGAACGATGTAAATAGGATACAAGTCTTGAATTTTGACAAGTATGTGACATAAATAAACCCTCCAATAGTGATAGTAAATAGGCAGTGCCCAAGAAATTTGTGAGTGTTGTGGCTGAATTGGTCAAACTGAAGTTTGTATAACCATAGAAGTAAGTTACCAAGCTAACAGCCATGGCAATGAAAGCCATGTTCTCGAGCCCTATCATAGCTGCATTAATCCACACGCAAAGAACAGTTAATACTATATAAAATACTATGAATTCTCTCCAATTTATTGTTCGGACAATATATTTTTGTGATCATAGTCAACATGTGAACTATTTACACCAAAGTATATACAAATAATTTGTTTTTTTCAAAAAAGAGTATTACGGGTCAACCTTGCCTAATTTAACCCACACAGATAGAATTCTTGTTTTGACCTGTTTTACACCAATCGGAGTTTCGAACCACATGCAACAACATTAACCAGATAATGTCATACAGTCTTGTGTTCATACCTCTTGTAAACCCATGCCTCGGTGTCGAGAACTTGATCTTTGAATGTAGTTGAACTCCAAGTGGTTTTATATTCAGGAACCGCAAAAATGTCCTTCAACCCATATGGTATTCCATGAAGTGGACCTCTCATTTCCATAAATTCCAATCAAGAATAAAGCTACAAAAGAATCTCATGTCTCGACTTAGAGGTGGTGATTCCAATTCATCTACATATAAATAGGTCAAGCCGTGCTATGAGTTATCTCATACAGATCTAATGGGCCAAATAAAAAAATTTAGTTACAAAAACATATGGGTTAAAATGCACTTTGATGCATGCAATCTACAATAGATCTGAACTAAAATATTATAGATTAACATAGTAACAATAAAAATTTCTGATCCTATCAAATATTTAGTAACTTCGAAAGCAAGTTCAAAATAGCTTGGATAAAAGTCAACAAACTTGACTCATACTGTACAATAAAAAAGTTACCTATATCGACTCTTTACCTAACATGCGCAACCTACCATTCTTCCACCTCAATGACATCTTAACTTATGCATTTCAGTACCTAAATCTACCTCTTGTGCTAGTAGTTGATCTGCATGTTTTGCTTGCTTGTAGGCAAGATCCTCCGTGATGGTGATCGCCGCTTCCAACACAGGATTGTACCTGCGGTATTATCAAAGCAGCCATTGCATAAAAAGAACATCTTCTTTGCGAAATTACATAAAAGAAATTAAAAAACATCTTTCTTGCATATTTACCTTTTTAGTCTTTTCAGAAATATCCCGGTGAGCTCCTTTGACGAAACCTGTTTCGTTCTTATAAGATGTCCAAGTTCAAGAATCTATAATTTCGCAAAACCAGAAATGTGGGTCAAGCTTTGCGAATTCACATTTAGCAACAGTTGGATTTACGTTAGTTACGGTTAACTTACAGTCATGAAGGCAATATCTTCTTCATTTTCTGGCCTTGTAACACCAAAAACCGAAGGGTAGTTAAATTTCTTAGCATCATCATGTGTCACTTCCTGTTTCCACTCGGAACTGAAAACTAACGAAGGATGGTGAAGCAATCCCCCATCGGTTCTTGCGACTATCTTCCTATTATCTTCAAATATAGGAATATTGAGCTCTTTGGCACCCTTCTCAATCTCGACCATCTAAATTCAAACAAAATAGCTTCCATGTTTTACAACTCCAAGTCAACCGACCCATTTACAACGAGATTTAACTATAAATAACTAATATCTTCCAATACTGAAAACAAACTAAATTTACACTCACCAATCGTATATTCATTCGAAACCGAAACTGACACGCAAATCCATGACTCTTAAATCCAATTATAGTGTTTCATAAGATAATAAAATACAGTAGAAAATATAGCCCTATAAAATCAAATTATAATAAAACACGCAGAAAGCCTTACGCTTAATCCGATGGATCAAATAAGGTTAAATTATTTTCATGACTTTTATATTGATTTCCTATAAGCTATCAAAATTTCTTCTGCCAAGTTCGCTAAGCTAAGCATCTGGGAGAAAGACTTGGCCATAACAATAGAATATCCGTCATCTAAACTTGTTAGAACTCTCCCAACTTTTGACCGAATCACTTCTTCTGGATCAAGGTAAGAGTTGTAGTTGTAGTATCGCCTGTGATAATGCTTTGAAGCAGAGTTGTCATTGAATATATGTAAGTACTTGTTAGGTTCATAGTGTGTTATAGCAACGACACCGTGATATTTTGTATAGATTATTTTCAATACCTATGGTCTCCGTATCTGCCAGCTCGATTGTCGCCATAAAATTGTCTCGATAGCTTGTTCCCGCACGTTTTGTCAATACTATTCTGAGTATGAGGGCTTCAGTTGTAAACCGTACTCCCTATGCAAATTTGCAGACAATTAGACGTATGTATAGTTAACAAATTTTTTGTGTATAAATATGGGCCATACCATTTGAGGCTGTGGATCTATGTCCATTAGTATGTTCAGTGGTATGCAGTTCCTTGGCATTTCTTTCAAATTGCTGTGCCTTTGTGTATCGACTTCTAATGGTACTGGTGGTCCTAGGAACTGATCATACACGGCAATACAGAAATCATGATTTTAGAATGTGCATGTATTTTTTGTTTAAAATGTTGATGCATACACATCAAGCATCTGTTTGGTTTCTGGATTGAAGTAATAATTTGTCGTGGGAGTTGCTGACAATTGTACTCTACCTGCTGTTTGATAACATTTAGAAAAGAATAAAATTAACATAATTACATATGCTTATAGTTTTGGTTTAACCTATTATGCACACCTGTACTTCTTTTGACGAAGCATGAGCTGACTGCAATGATGACCGGTTTTGGCAGTTGCTCGTATTTGTCTATTTTGAAATCCCCTGCATTATTGTTCCATAGTGTAAACACAACAGTGTTGCCGCTACAAAGAGAGCACCATGTAAATGTATTTTGTATGTAGTTGTAATGCCAAAAAATGAAAAAGGATACTGACTTTAGGTTTTGGATGTCGATGTTGCTAACCACCACTCGTTCGTTGGTTCCATATCTTTCGATGTTTCCACTTGTGAATACGGCCTATGTAATCTGTTAATGCAATTCAACATTTTTAAAACGTGCTTCATTTGTAGATTATAAATTCTAGCTTACAATACATGTTAGAGCTGTGTTTACTACCTGATACAGCAAAATGGATATTACTATATCATACACATACCTGCAATCTAAAGCTATGTTTCAAGTTTTCATCAATATGCATTGTGATGACTGTGTTCTCGTGGGACTCGATTATGAATCGTCATATATATCTCACAGATTATACGACCTCGTCATATAGATCTCATTCGGAAACATGCATTAAACTATTGCTACAGTTCGTTCGTATTTTATATTTTCCCATTTTTGAGAGTTCATCCAGAACCTAATTGATATGCTAAAATTTTCGATTTGAAAGTATAGTCAATAAGTAAAATTAGCCCACTTGATATTTAGGTGAAATAGAGATGCAATGCATTATGGCCATACTCAAACAGAAGTATTCTCTTTAAAACCATAAAGTATATACAAAATTAGTTAACATATTCGACAAAATGTTATGTTTTTGACCTCCAAATCTACCCAAGAATAACAAACCAACGTATCAACCAAACCACCAATCTGAAATGACAAAGAAACAATAAGAAGTATTTAAAAATTTGTAAAAAAGTGTCATACAATCGCTACCTCGATCAACCATTAATGCAAAATAAAACAACCATTTATAAAAAGCAAAGTATAAATATTTTGAGAAAGCCTAAACACATAAGAAGATATACTTTACACTTTCCAGCGTTGATCCAAGAGTTACGGCATATTTCCGATTACCATGTCGAACTGATGTTAGAGCATAGCTGCAAACAGAGTTCATTGGTGCAAGTAAAAGAGAAGTACGTCAACAAAGATCCGCTCGTTCATTAGTAATACACACACGCATGGTTTAGCCTTCAATATCGAGCTATGGGGGCTTTTGGTTTAGTCTATTATCTGGTCTAGCTTAAATATCTGGGCGATACGGGCTGTTTGGTTTAGCATATTATCTAGGAAATGGGGTTGTTTGGTTTAGTTAGTTAAAAATATTATATGGGTTATGACCGGATACAAACATATACAGGTATATGTTGCATTTGATATGAGTTAGTTTCACCTTTTCATCCGAGGGTTCCTTTTGGCCTTTCTTCTCCACCTCTAATTGCTTAGCATTTTCTTCATTTGCAGGCCCCCAATAACCTGCATATGCCATTTAGTAGTGATTTTTTTTTCAACTGGGATATCAATATAGTAATAAGAGTGATTTAAGTTATGTCACGTGGCAACATAGAA